>JAHLSL010000015.1:22528762-22661521 GCA_025920805.1 Petroica traversi | reverse complement strand
ACTTTGACAGCGCCCCTTTTCTACAGGTTAACTCACCATGCAACTACCCGTTGTTCGCCCCCCCCCAATCTGTGCTGCCTCAGTAGCTCTCATTATGCTGTGCTCAGTGGCCCGGTGTGTTCCCCGCCTCTGCTAGGCAGTGGCAGCATGGATGGTGCTCTTGTGACGACCTCTGCTGATGCTATCAGTCCACTGCGGATAGGCATGCTGAGTAATCCTGCTGTAAATGGGCGAGGACACGGACACACGGAAAATTAACCACAGCTTTCTGCGAGACCACAACTATGTGACTGAAGGTAACATAAATACTGTCATTTTTCTCTTCTTGCATTGCATATTCTGTGCCAGGAATGCACTGATATGTTTGGAGATGTAGGCTGCTTCTTTTTTCCTTTTTTAAACGGGGAATTTCAAGGCGTTTTTCTGTGGGATGTAGCAACAGAATCTGTCTGAATTTGCTAAATCCCAAAGACATTCTGTCATGCTACAGCAGTCTATGAAACTACACGGGCTGGAGAAGGTCTTGCATTGTGCTGAGTTTCTGCTAGTGAGGTGTGCAGCACCTGGCTTTGAATGCACAGTAGCTGCAATGTAGAAGATTGGAAACACTTGATTACCTAAAAAAAAAAATGTTTGAGAGCACCAAAGTAAGAGAAATAAACTGTAAAGTTAACTGTTTGCTGGTGTAATAAAGGTTATGCATCTCATTTTGGTGATTATAGCCTGAGCATTACAGACATTGCTGAGCTGATTGTTCCCTAGAGAACTGTATACATTTAGAAGGGATACATAAGCATCATCTTTTGAAATACTGCTGCCTTCTTTCCATCCCCTGTGTCTGTGCAAGGTACATGAGAAAAGGCACCTTCATTTTAAATCTTTCAGTGACTTGTAGGTTATTACATAAAAGGAATTTCCCTGCAGGTGACACACATTAAATGCTGAGAGAATTTACCTTGAGAACAGTGGTTGGGTCAGGTACTGGTCTGCATATCCTTGCCAGAAAGTTGGTTTAAAAGTAGGTCATTTTAAGATTGATTGAACAGGAGAAATGTGTTTGTAGGTGCTTGACTTTGCAAATATATTTTTATGTGCAGTTTTAACAACACTTTTCAGCAGAGAAACTGTAACTCAGTGCAGGCTTATATAATATGAACATACTTAACATCAGGGTCATCCAATACTCCTTGAGACACAGTCTCCAGATTCTGTCGTCATTTGATCAATGCTCAGTCACTTAATACTCCCATGCTGCATCCTGAAATGTGATCAGCTGATGCTCTCTTGATTATTGATGATTTGAATTTTTTGAGAATGGAGAAAACAGTAGGATGATTTTGTCATACTGGGACTACAAGGCATATTTTTCAGTAGAAAAATTAAAAATGCTGTGTACTGTAACTGTTACCAGTGACTGGTGTAATTGCTTGCTAATCTTGCCTCTAGGACATTCTTTGCACTCTGGTTCATGTTTCAGTGCATATTTATATTTGTTTTGAAGTTTTGGTTAATTTTTTTTTTCAGAAGGATGATTTATGTTTTGAGATGTAGTCACCTGTAATAACAGTGAAGAAACTTTGTTTAAATTTGTAAATTCATGCCTTAGATTGTGCAAAATGCACAGTATAATGACTGCAGTGTATTTGATACATGGTGAATTTCAGATGTGCAGCTGTGTTAAAAATTCAGTTTTCAAGTCTGTCAGTTTTGTAATATGAGGAAAATAATTCCTTGTGGATTTTCCAAATCCATATTCTGCTCTTTTATGTCATGAGAGTTCTAAAACTTAGACGGAGATTTTTAGTATTTTTTGTGATACTGCTGACGCAAGTGTTAGATTTTTCTCATGTTTTATCTTCACTTGATATTTGAATCATAAGGACTGGATGTTCTTCTGTCATTGCACATGGAGGGGCTTGTCTGAAATGGGTCAAAATATAGTTTGAATATCCATGCTGGCCTGTATTATGTTTTTCCTATGATCAGAAGTCATCATGAAATATGTTGGCATCTGTTCTTGAAATCTTCAGTAGCAAAGTGTTAGTTTTTTATCTCTGACTAGTGTAATTCATGTTGGGAACGCAGAGTTTGTCAGGTGTAATAGAATTCTTCACAACTGTTGTATCTGACATTGCCACACCTTTTAAAAGGTCTTGGAAATCACAAGGGAATGGATTTATCTGTGAAATTTTTCCAGGGAGACCTTCAGCTCAAAGAGGAGCATCACAGATTTTAATTTCTCATTGATACACTTTGTTAAAAATGCGTAATGAATACATTAGTTAAATTGGTGCTTAAAATGTGCTTTGTTTATTTTTCTGCGGGGTTTTGTATTTTTGTTAAAAGATTTGGCTCCATAAAAGAACTTTAAGACTTCTCATCTGTACAGGCCTGTGGTCCTTTCACAGGCCTTGTACTTGGTCCTGTGACGTGTTAAGTGCTGTATGTGACAACAATAGAAAGGCAACAAGGTGTTACCTTGCTGTACTTCTTTGGGGTCCAATCCAAGTTTTTCTTTGGCTTTTGTAATCCACCATTTAAAATGAAGAAATATTTTATGTTGTGTCGAATGTATTAGAGAAGTTACCAATTTACTGTTGTTTGTAAATAACCAAAATTTTATCTTGTTTTCAGAGTTTTAAAATCTTGGTAAGTGGTGTCCTCTGTCCTTGCTATTCCATGCAGCAGACTAAATTTATTTACAAAAGAAGGTATTTCTAACCCTTAAATGCCCTTTCTTCCTCTAACTATTCACTGAGGAAAGTAAAGCCAGCAATAATCATGAAGATGTGGATTAACTATAGTATTGCTTTACTTCTCTTCCTGTTTTACTTTTTCAGTGATTTAAAAAAGCCCTAACAGTCAGATGCGATATGAATTCAGGATATAGGAAAGCTGTGAGGCACATCTGATTTGCTCTGCTCTCGCTAGTGGACTGAATGTGTTCCTAACAAAGCTGCTTGCTTGAGCAAAGTCAAATTTCATCTCTTTGTTAGGTCATTGTTTTGTAACAGTGGGATTATCGGCAACAAATGTGGCTTTACCTTGACTATGGAAAATCAAATTGGTTTTTAAATCTCAAAAATTTTTTGATTTGTTGTTATACTTTTTCTGGTGATAGGCATTATAGACACATATATGACAATAGTGACTAACTGGTCCTGTTTCTCCTGTTGCATAAACAATATGACATTATAAAAAACAGAACATGAATAATTTTGTCATTTGAAGCCTTTAAGACTGTGGTACAGTTGCACAGTGGAAAAAGGTGATTTAATTCCAGCATCAATATATAGTAAATTGTTCAACGATCACTTTCAAAAATAGTTTTTGAAGCAAACTGCTATAATTGGAGTTGTTTGTATGAGGTAAATATAAAAGAACTGGTGAGACTTGTAAAGAAAGAGAGGAAAAAAATCTGAGACTTAGAAAATGTGAGCTGTGAGGGAAGATTGAACTTCTTAAGCAAAGGTGGTGAAACACTGGGATACATTGCCTAGGGAGCTTGTGTAATTTTTATCGCTGAAGTTTTTAAAAGCAGGTGACACAGACGTCTGTAAGAAATGACATGGGGATAGCTGAGCCTCCCGTGGGGCAGAGGAATGGACTAGATGACCTCTGAGATCTGTTCAGGCTTGTGATTCATTGCTGAGCTGTGTTTTATCTTAATTGCCTTTTGCACCACAGCTGTGGGAACCAGCTGCCCAGGAGGTGTTGGGTCAGTAAAATGTGTTATTTCCACAGCAACTGTAGGAGCACTGAGGAGAGGGAAGAGGCACGGGGAGAGAAGATGGGTTGGATGGGAGAAACATGATCCTTCATTACTGTACAGACAGAGTCTGTTGGGGAGAGGGCAAGACAATTGTGTGTTGGGGGAAGGGGGATAAAAGAGTCTTCTGTTTTTTAGCGGGCAGAGAATGTCCTTCAGTCCTAGAGCTCCCTTGGTGTTACCTGTGCTTAAGATGAATGGTAAAAGTGACAGGACTGCTGATACACTTTGCTGTTTCAGGCCTTGGGGTCAGCCACACAGGATCTGATTCAGAGCAGTGGATTGCATGGTATGGTTGCTGTATTCCTGGCAGGGGCAAGAAGTTGCAGGACTCAATGGTGCCACTCTTACTCAACTGCCAGGTTAATTCAGTTACTCTGTATTTTACTGATTTAACAATTAACAGAAATAAGGAACAAAATTCACTATTTTTGCCAAACTGTGTTAAAGGATGTGTTTCACCTCCATATTCCTGAATTTATTTGGAGAAATGCTTCTCTGGTGGGTGAAGGCATATTGCAGGTTGCATGCAAGTCTAGCATATTAATTGATCCCTGCCTTTTTACGGAATATCTCTGTTTTGTGAAGGAGTAAAAAGTTGTTTATACTTCCAGTTACTGGTGAGACTTAAGTTGCTCCCTTGGTCTAGGCAAGTGCAACCAGTGGAGTTGAACTGGTGCAGTAGGTGGCCTGCACTATGTAGTCATTCATGTGGCCAAATGGTTCCATATGGCTTAACTTCTGTGAAAAAATTAAACATCCTTAAATATGATATTTGAAGAATAATGAGAATTACCAGTGCAGTATAAAACATATTGAATCATAAACATGTGAAATGTTTATTGTAGAGGATAAAAAAATGTCCCTTTTTTTTCCCCCTAATGATTAAAAAAAAAGAAAGTCCTCTGCAGATAATGAAAACTGATTTTGGGGGCTTTTTTTTTTTTTTGCCTTAACTAAAGAAGTTAGTATCTCTCCTCTTCAGCAATCAAGATTAAGAGGAAATTATCAATTTTCATCTGCCAAAAAGAAATTAATTTATTAGTTTTTCTTTCACAAACATCTCAGATATAAATCACTGATTTCTCCTTATTAAGAAAAGTACAAGAGTAACTCCAGCAATTCAGGATTTATGTTGTGAATATTGATGATTTTAATCTTTTTACAGAACTCATTTAGAAATAGTTTTAGAATCATGCTGGAAATTATTGCTCATTCTTAGTCTAGTTGCTCGTGTTATTTATTTTTTTCCTTGAGTCGAGGATGAATGGGGGTAAACCGTGTTAAAGCATAACTTGCCCCTTGTTAAACAGGATATAGTTATGTCTTTCTGTGCACAGATTTGGTTCTTTTATTCACAGTGATATTCAGATGAATGTTGTGGGTAGCCTTGAAGATTTGGATTAATAAGGTTTATTCCATCCAAGTGATGTTGCTGACTTTGTAATCTTTATTCATGCAGCTTAGTTGGGTGGAGTCATGGAGGCAGAGCTGGAGCATTGCTGTCACACTGGCTTGCACTGAAGCCTGATCCCTTTGCTCACTCACTCAAATCTGCAGCTGGATGTGGGGCTCAGCATCCAGGAAAATCAAACATTGCTGCTACTTGAAGCTTGTATCTGCACAGCACAGTTATTTAAAGCAATGTCTGAATGGGTGACATGGGCCACCAATTCACTCCAACAAGGCCAGAAAAGGCAGTATAGATTTAGCCAGAGTGAATTACACTACCAGCAGTGCTTGTCATGGTGCAGTACCAGCTACACATTCAAAGTACTCCATCCATACTACGTTTATTAGGTTCATGATACTGTTGTCTCTATTTTGCTTGCCAAATGTACTTTATGAAGAAATCATAAATCAGGATTAGGGTTAGGATGGTTGATCCTAGGCTGGGAGTTTGGAGTTTCTTAGTTTGCTCTTCCCAGCATTCCCAAAGAGCAGGTACATGTAAGTGTTAGCTTGTTACTGCCTCCTCAAAAGTCCTGCCTCTTCAAGGACGGGGTCAGTTTTAAGGACTGGTTGTTAGATCATCCTAAGAGGGCACTTCAAGCCCCTCTGAGCTGCAGGACATGTTTGAAAGGCAGTCACAGGTACCCTTTAAAGCTTTATCAAGTGGGATTAGGCTGGGCTGGAATATTCCTGTTTACAAAGGAATAAATCTCTGATGCTGGATCTCTGGCTTGGTGGGTTGCCCTTGGGGACTGACGGCAACCTTTGCATGCATATGAAATCAGCAGATGATCTCACACTCACTATCTAAATAATAAATGTATTTGGTTGCTGTATGGTGCTAGAGGTCCCGGAGAAGTGAATGAGATGTATTAACAAAAGAAAAGAATAATCTAGAATATTAGCTAAAGCCAAGCTCCTTCCATGACAATGATAATATGGAGCTGAAAAAGAATATTCTTGCACCAGTCTGGAGCTCTTCCAGGTGCCAGACTAGAAACATTATAAATAGAAATGTTTATAGTATATTTAACCGTATAACTGCAATAGGTAATAAGTTGAGCTACAATAAGCCTTAAAAATGGAAGTTCAGGACACGAATAGTGCAATGTGGGTGTAAGATAAAACTTGGGCATAGAAATATGATCCATGCAAGCTCATTGTCTCTGCCAGATTTTTTTCTAATTGAAACTGACAGTTTAAAAGTATTGAATAATATAAACCTAAACAACGTTGTGCAGGTAGAGTCAGTGTCATTGTTCACTATGGGAGCAGTTTATTTAGTGTATGTATAATTATGAAAACTGTACTATATTTTCTATGTAAACCTCAGGCATTTCAGCAATACATCATATATTTAAATGGTGAATTTAGAGAATGGTAGATATTTTTGCATCAGTTTTAAATGTGAAATGCTGTTGAATAACACTGAATGTTTTATAATGAAGAAGAGTTTACTATCTTTTATTACAACCATAAAAAGGTAATCCATGCTTACTGGTTACATTGTGTTACTACATTGTTACTAGTTGTATCCCTGAAACTTTCCATTCGCAGTTTATTTAATCATCATAGTAAGGCTTTGTCTCAAGGACTGTATGCTAAGAGAACACAAAGTATTTGCTGGCTAATCTCAGTGTATTGGCCCAGGAAAGGTAATAAACTCAGAAAATTAGCTAAAGTTATTACGGGGACTTTTGGGATTTTTTTTAAACAAGAAAGGGTTTTAAATTAATTTCTAGATATTTTGAGGAACTTTTCTAAACAACTATTTTCATAGTTCTTAGGTTAACGCTAAGTTTGCCCTTAATCATGAATGTGGTCTATTTTACTGATTCGTTGTGAAAGTTCCCCAAATCTTTGCCAAGAACAAAAGCATGGTAAGAGAGTTCCTTTTCTCAGGAGTGTTACCTTGCTGAAAAGCTCTTGTTCCTGATTTTGTTATTGCTTTAATGCAAATAAAAGCAGACTGTGTTTTGCCAGTGAAAGACAAGTAATACAAAAGTACATTAAGAGATTTGATTACTAATAAAATCTCTCAGCACAACATGCCATGCAGTTCAGTGACTTTTGTGAATTATTAATATGACAGGGTTTGGGATCTGTATTGTTAAATATAGCAGTGCTTGTTTCTTTAATATTCACTGATCCATCTGTTCCAAAAAAGAAAAGAAAAGGATACAAACATCTGTGTTATAAGGACATTTATGTGTTTTACTTAGAGTACAGAAGAAAGTAAAAGACTATTATTTTCTAGTTCCAGTTGAACTCAAAACTGATTACAGTTAGTTATCATTACCATACTTCTTCCTGTTTGCAGTGCTTTTGTTGTTTGTGTGACTCGGGTGTTGCAAATAGTCAGTGACTGTTCAAAATAACAACATTTATGTAAATTCTGAGGTCAATGCTGCCTGTGGTAGTACTGTTAGCATTAAAGACAGCGTTAACATGCTCTCCAGTTTCTGGGCCACTTTCTAGTAGAAATAAAGATAATCAGAATTTAATTAAAATTAAATGATTTTTTATTTCCTTCTCATATTTTTTAATGACTCCATATTATTTCTTCTCATTCTAAGATGCTAAATGAACATTTCAAATAGAAACTAAAAATCATTTTCAAGCCATCAGCTGGTCACCAGTTATCAATAATTCTAAACTTTCATCAACGCAACATCATATTGTACTACTTGAGAGGTTTCCATTTAGTATAGAACCTGGCATGAGGTTTTTAGTAAGAATATAGCTGTAAATCAGGATCTGTCTGTTATTATTTCATAAATAATTTCTGATAGAAAGTATTTATTTCTACATTATGCTATGATAAAAAGAAAATTTAAAATAATAAATTAATAATAATAATAATAATAATTAGAAAAATTCAGCAAATAGGTGCAGTGGACTGGTGAGTGTAGGCCTGAATTGGCTGCCAAGGTAGCACATGAGACTCTTTGCCATATTGCATGTTAATTAGACACCCTGCTTGATTTGATATCTTTTATTGCTGCATGCAGATCTGTGAAATGGGAATAACCAGTACAAGAGGAAGTCAGATGTGTATGCTGTAGTCTTCTTTTGAATGGAAGATTTAGGTCAAGTATATTCTCTTTAATCAGCAGTGAAGCTCAAAGCAGAATTCACATGTGCAGTCTCTTTGAAATAGGTAGCTGTGAATTGTTACATCTTAGAAATTCCTGAAATGCCTTACTGAGAGTCAAGTAATGGTCATATGAATGGTGGTTATTCTCATTGCTCAGGTGCAGTATGAATATGATTTTGTGCATGTTGTGTGCACTTGTAACACAAGCATGCCACACTCAGAAGTTTTGTGGCTGACTGCTACTGCACGTTTCTGGTGTGTCTGTATTCCTCTCAGATGCTATGCTTGACATGTGAATCTGGAAGTATGGCTGTGGAAGAGCTGATATGTATGTAGGGCACTGTCTTCATGTCCCATGTGATTCACAGACTGTTATGTGTGACAGTGTTTGCTGGTCAGGGGAGTGAGACTTGGCTGTGACTGAAGCAAAACTTTCCTTACACCATGGTGTGAGAAGCAGTCCTTGAATTTCTGATTTTCCTCTGTGGTGGTGATGAGCTGCAGGTTTCTGAAAAACTGTTTCCTTGAATGTGAATTTTGTTTTCCATGGTTAAGTGTGTCCTTACTTGATGGAGTAGACTGTGCTTCCATGTGGATTTCAGAAAAAGGAGGAATATAGAGCACAGGCCTTTTATGTTACTATGTTGATGTTACAAAAGGTGCTAGTTTTAAAACAAATAAGTTGCATCTGTCAGCCAATTATAATAAAACTTAAAGATTTACTAGCTGCAGGAATTCATGCTACATCCAAATAAAGGGTTTTAGTTGCCTTAACTCTGAACTATGCTGCAGAAATTAGTGCTGATGTACAGAGTACAAACAAACAGCTCTTTGTTGTGTTGATTTTTCAGTTTTTTGTTTAGATTGTATATTGAAAATATCTTTTAATTTTTCATACCTTCAAATTAATTTCAAGGCATTTAAAATTGGGGATTTGGTTTGAAAATTGCATGGATGCCATTGTTGTTGGCAAATTGCCCATTCTGCAGAGGAATCTCCAGCCTGGGTTGCCCATCTTTCCCTCCCTGCTGCTCTCCCATTGCTGGGGAGGTGTCAGAGCAGAGGGACAGAGGCTCTGGTTAGCCCACAAACCTAGGCTTCTTCAGAAAATGTCAGCAAACTTGGCCTGGTTTGTACTTGTCCCTTGCTGGTGGGGAGGGAACCCTGCAGCTGCCCCCTCCTCAGAGCACAGGGGCTGTGGGCAGTGCTGTCACCTCTGTCATCACTGCTCCCTGGCATCTCCTCAGTGCACGCAGTTTGGTCAGTGGGGTGAGGACTTGTAGAGCAGTGAAACTTAGTGCTGTGCTCCTTCATGGCCACCTTGTAAGGCTTTTGCAATATTTCTGCCCAGAAGACAGGGAGGAAATATAAACTGTAGGTGTATTGGAAAAATGTCTCACAGCTATCCTGGATGTAGCTGGGAAATGGTGGTAATAGTAGTGATGTTAAATGTGAAAGCAGAAAGCTTTGATGCTTCTGTGCTATAAATAATTACTAACAAAGGCGATTGCCATTGTGGAGAGATGTTTGCAGAGGGATTAATTTCTGATTGTTAAATGTAAGTATATTTAGACAGAAAATTATTTTTGTTCCTGAAAGCCAGGGAGATGTTGTAAATGGGAAGAATTAGCAATTTGGACTCCACAGAGCAAACACCAGCCTGGTTATTACAGATGAGACTTGATGAATGTAGTTATATTGAGGTTAGCACAGGAAGCTATTCCTATATTTTACATTTTAATGACTGAACTCAGTCATATTATTGTTAGCAGCTGAATTTACACAGTTTTCTTTAAAAAAACACTGTTTGGCAATCTCCTTTCCTGAAACGTTTCAAATATTTCAAAGCTCTTAATGTCCCTTCTTGCTAAGTCACCTCTTATCCAAAAATCTTCGTTGAGAAATTTGTTTGTGCATGTGAGCACAGACATACTCCATCACAATAACAGAATCCAAATAATTGAACTTGAGGGAAGGAATAAAGGAGCTTACCAGAGTCTCCTGTATTGGGCCTTAGGGGGTTTTGCACTGCAGACCACAAATTGTGACTCTAAAATCTGAGATTTTATTGTGTAAGTGAAACCCTGTAGGATTTTACAAGGCAAGATACATTAGGGAAATAGTGCTACTACCTGCAAGTATAAAATAAATACAAGTAGCTTGGTGAGATTTGACTACATATGACAGCAAGAGATACCTAAATATTTAAACTAGAACATGTCATTATGGGTGGAACCTGAAAGTAGGAGAGCACAGCTCAAGCAAACTTGAGCACAGCTTTTTCACATAAAAACAATAACTTCACCAGTTTACACATCCTGGACAAGGAACTTGTTGAAGTCTTGTGTTTTACCTTGTAAGTGGTGGTTCTTGTGAATTTATATAAATAGTACTGGGATTTTTTTTTTTCCAGTTCCTTGTTTTGTGGCTTACTGAGAAACCTTCTGATGGAGCACAGAAAGATTTTCCTTTTTCCCATTTTATTTTTCAAAAACTGCTTATATTGATGGAAACATGAACAGAGTTTATTGACAGAGTTCAGTAGTAGCACATTGGGCTAAAGTATAGATGGGGTGATTCATAGAAGTTCTTGAAAGCAGTAGTCCAACAGTTCCATTTAAAATTTCTCCAACTCAGAGTTCCCCAGAGCTCATCTTTTCAACATCTGGCTACCCAGATGGCATCCATGAATGGTCCATTTCTGCTTTCAAAACTAGGTGCTTTAGAACCTATCCACTTTTGATATTGTGTTTCTATAAAAATAACTGATTACTCATGCTTATATTAGCTATTTACAACAATAAATGTGATATAAGGAATGAGCTATAGTTTATCTGTACTTGACATCTTTTAACTCACAGATAGCTGTCAGATAGTCTTTCTTCCCCAGTCTGAATCTCACATCAAGTAACTTACCACACTTGAAGAACTGGAAGAAGGCCCTGTTGGTCAGTTCTTATAGTTCAAAATTTGGGCCAAATCTAAAACACATCTGTTCCTAGACATCTGACATGTGGTCAAGGCTGGAAATTATATAAGAAAGCATGAATATTTTTGGACTAAATATCTCACAGGAATAATTAACATTTTTCCTGGTTCACACAGCCTTCTACCCTGGCAACAGATGGGTAACCTTACCTCTTAAACCTAATGGTCTGCCTTGAAGTTCCTTTTTATGTTCTTCTGGTGTGTGCCTTTATACTGCTAAAGTTCCTTTGATCTTCTTTTGGCCACTTTCCAGACCATCTTTTAATTCCTTTTTTGAAATTTCCATGCCAGCTTTAATTTCTGCCAGAAGGCAACTGTTCCATCTCAGTTCAAGCAGGACCCTAAGGCTTTAAATTCTCAGCATTTCTCTCTCTGGAAGTAAGACTCCCTGCTCAGGCTTCAGAGATATTAGGAATATATAGATCCAAGCCCTGCCGGTGAAGGAAATAAGGACATACAATTCCTTCCTTGACTACAGTTGTTCCTTTCCATTTGCTGCTTGACTTGATTGTAGTGATACTTGGCTTTTATCTGCAGTACTTGCTACTCTTTAAGTTCCAGGAATCTTTATTAAAAAAGGGACTCTGGCCAAAACCAGAATTCATTTGGTATTCTTTGCCAAGTTCTTTCTGCTCTCAATGTAAAACCATTGAATCTTGTGAGTGCAAGACCTGGAAATGTCACTTAGTACCATTCTTTTACTGTTATTAAAGGACACAGATGTGACTCAAAATCATCTTGGACTTCATTAATTGATCTGTAGATGACCCTCAGGTGCAGGCACCAGGTATTTTTTAAATTTGAAGAGTCCCTTGTTCTGCACCATTTTACTGAAAAGGAGTTTTGGGGGGGGGGGGGGGTCTGGAAGCCTTCCTGGGTAAGGTCCCAGTGAAATATGTTAATATCAACACACCTGATTGAAGGACAGGGTCAGGATTTTACCACATTATCATAAGGGAAAGGCTAATGGCATTTTATCTTTATTTGTTATGCCTCATCCCTGAAGGTGAGGGTGACTGAGGTTCTTGTTAATAGATCTCTTGTGGCAGATTAGAGTGAAATGACACTGAATGACTGGTGTTTTTATATATGTGTATATTTTATATGTATTTATGTAGGGATTATTTTAGAATAATGTGCTTGCCATAGAAAGGAGGTATGTAGCTGATTATCTATCTGTAGTAATATAACAGTACAAAAGTATAAAGATACCACTTAAGAAAATATATAAGGAAAAGAAAGAATGAGAAAAAAAGGATAAGAGTAGATAGTACGAAGGAAAGATATCACCACCTGTCTAGCAGGGAGACTTGATTGTTGTTATTTGATGTCCCTTGGTTGAACTGATGGTCTCCATCTTGATCAGTTGGTAGTGGGGGAAGCCCCCAAAACACAAAGTTCAATGGGTTAATAAACGTTCAGGTTCATGTCAAACACCTCCTCCCTTACTGGGGGGGGCAGTTTTACACTGTGTGATGTAACTCTGTGGATCACATGCAGTCCTCTGGTGGAAGGCCCCAAAAATTAGTCAGGGATCACTCTGGGGGTCGTTGATGGTTTATGGCACCTTCTAAGACATAGCACTGCCTCTCATGCCAGTGTGGTTAAGCCAGTTGTGCCCCATCAGAAGGGATAGAAACCTTCAGGCCAGTGTGTGAATGCCCTGGTCCTTCCCCAGGGAGAAGTTGTACAACTGAGCCTGTTGTCTAAGGGTGATAAAAAGCATTATCCCACCTCTGCAGAGTTTGTTTCTTACCTGCCTTCTCCCTTGTGTGGCTCAAACCCCAGCTTGCAGGCTCTGCTCACACCGTCTGCACCTGGGCTGGGGCCCTGCAACCTCGGCAAAGCACCCACTGCTATTGCAAATGGATGATTGTTTGAGTCACTAACCAGTAACATTTCAGTCTCTCACACCATCCTGCTATAGAAATGGTAGTGACTAAATAATAGAAATAGTAATTCAATTTTTTAAATATATTTTTTAAAACCTGAAATGCACTGCTTAGGTTTGTTAGGCCACTAAGGTTATTGCATATGTTTCTATTAAACAGAAACAACATCATCTTTAAAATCCTGACAGGTTGTTAACAGCCTTTGTGTAATTGTGACTTAGTATCTAATGAAGTCTGTTGAGAACCTGCCACTTGCTGGAGCCAGATTGGATCTGGGTGCATGGCTTTGCTTGGCTGTACTCCCTGTACTCTATGTACATATTTTAAGTCCAGAAAAAATATATGTGAGTATTTACAAACCACCTATTTTATTTGGGATTTGAGTCATGATTTTAATCTTATAGAATCTTAGAATGGCTTGGATTGGAAGGAACCTTAAAGACAGCTTCCTCTAAACCAGGCTGCTCAAAGCCCCATCCAACCTGGCCTTGAACATTTTCAAGGAAGATACACAGCTTCTCTGGGCAACCTGTGCCAGAGCCTCACCTCTACATCTATTCTGCATCTGTACATCTATTCATCTATATTAATCTCTGCATTTGTTCTAAGTACTTTGTACAGTAACCTTAGTTACTTTTGTCTTCAGTACTACATTGTATGTAGCGTGGGGATGTCTAATGTAGTTTATAAGCCCTGGTACTGGAGGAGCTTTTTTAAAAAGAGTTTATCTCAGTGCTGACCAAAAATCTTTCTGGAAGTTTAGAGTGTGCTTAATCTTCAGGGATTTATACAATTGCTGGCTTTGTTCTTTAGAATAGCAATAGGTAAAGATGAAAACATGGCTGAACTTCATCTACCGTATTCAGAATTGTTATTTTCCTACATTTCCTCAGGAAATGTAAGTACATTCTACAGTTTAGCACAAAAAATTCTTGGAGCTAAAATTATGTGGATTTGTTAGTTTTCTTAGGGTTTGCTGCAGTTCTGTTCATCAGTAAACCATATGCTAACCTTTAACCAAAACAGATTCTCTGTAGCTTCTGTAGCTATTTAGAATTATCATTTTGTTCGTTTGCATAATGAGTTAGGAAATCTACTTGCAAATTCTCATGCATAATATGATTTATTAAATTTAAGGTTAAAATCAGGGTTCAAATTATCCAGTTGAATACTGTGACCTTAATACTGTCTTTGCAAGTTTTCTTAGGGGCTTAATGCATTCAGATTTATACTGACTTGAGTACAACCCATTTATTTTTCATTGACCCTTTTGTCTGCTGTATGATTTACTCATGTTGCGTATTGTTTTCTTTTAAATAATCTTAAGCCTTTACTTGAAGCAAAACTGCTCTCCAGATTTTCTCTTGGAGGTCACTTGCTCCAGGCTACTTTTTAACTTTCTGAAATGCAAAGTAATTGCAGTTCAGGTTTTAATTGTAGGTCTTTTTCTCCTTTTCAAGAATATGCTGCCTGGACACATCACTTTGTTATTTAAAGGGCTGATAAATGTGTCCAAGTTGTATTAATTTATGTAGCACTAGAATTCAAATTAATGCTAACCAGAAGATCTTTTAATGCATGAGTAGTATGAAAGGTATAATTAAATATCTCTGAAAAAAAAAAATTACAGGATATTTCATGAATGTCAATAACATAGTTTTAGCCCTTAAATAATTCTTCTTTGTTACAGATACTTTTCAGGGTTGTGTCTACCAGAAACTTAAAAATGTATGTCTTATGAAAAGAGTTATCCTTCCCTTGCATTTGCACATTTGGGTTTCTGCTAATTTGTTAGGTTCTTACTGTCCTCCCAAATTACGCTTTTCCAGATTCCAAAAAGTTCACAGTGTCATAATGACACAGAGGGGTTTCTGAGCTATGTGCAGAACATTTTGATAAACACTTAAGCTGATGAGGAGTCTTCCTGTAGGTCATGATTCTTGTTGAGAGTATCCCAGAGTTCTTTGGTTAAGGATAAACCTGAAAGATTAACCCACTGTAAAGGAACAGACTGTGGCTGAAGAATTTGCACAGTTACGTTTTTTGGGAGAAAAATTGTTGGCCACATGCAGAGTAACTCGCTTCAATTAATGAATCTTAAAAAATCAGTTAACTTTGTCATAATCTGATTCAGTCACTTGTGGAAGAGCTCTTGCTCACTGCTCAGTGTGTAGCCTCATCAGGGGTGAGTGGAGCATGATTTCTCTCTTTCTGCCGGCCACTTTCTTCCCAGTGTTGGGCCATGGGGTTTGCTGACGTGAAGCCACTGTTGGCTCACATTTGGCCTAGCATCCAGAATGACCACAGGTCCTTTCCAGAAAGTCGCTTTTCAGCCACATGTCTGGAGCTCTTGTGCTCAAGTGCAGAATCGTCGATATAGATTTTTTTTTTCTTTACAGCAATTTGGAGGTGAAGCACTGAGTTTTTAATGTTAGTTATCACTGTGGATGTTTGAGATTGGCAACATCTTGCAGTGCACAGTGAACATACCCTAAGCTTGGCTGGCTCCAAAGTGAATTTTCTGTATGTTTTTTCATGAATCAGTATACGTTTTTTGCTATCTCTAGCTGCCAAGATTGTTTGAAATATACCAAATAGCCTTAGGCATTTCTGCTTCAAGGAAGACTTGTTGATTCTTTTCTTAGTGAGAAAGATGGCATTTTTATCTGATATCACAAATAGCAACAGTGGAAATTATATTTAGTGTGCAGTGGACTTGAAAGAAATCAATATTCTTTTTAGCTTGCATAAAAAAAATCATAGGTTCTTAGCAAAACCATACCTTGTAGTACATTGAAACTGTCATTTTTCCTTTTTCTGTGGAGACTATTGATTAAAATTCAGGTACCAGCAATATCATTTCTGGATGCTGGGATTTAAATATGGGCTCTGTAACAGTGATGACTGACATGATTCATCTGTAGGTACAAAATATTTATTTTATTTCATCAGCTGTGTGTTGGTTGGAGAGACCCAGGTGGGACTACAGTCCTCCCACACCTGCAGGGAATGGGAAAGGTTATGTACAAGCACCTCCTGAATGTTGTCACTTGGGAATCCACTGCTGCAGCCATAGGTGCATGGATTCATTCATGTAGAGACCCACTCAATGTACTGCTCACTATTTCTTTTTCCAGTCATGGAGACTGAAAGGTGGGTTTTCTTAATTTTTCAAAGGGAAGATGAATTGTAGAAAAAGCAGTGATTTCTGCAGGACTCACAGGAAAATTTCTGGCAGAGGTGATGAGTGAGTCTGGGGGTTGTATTAGGGTCCTTACATGCACAAGAGATCCTACACAATATTTGAACAAGGATGAAGAAGAGGTATTCTAGCTTGGATTTGGCGGCAGGATGCGTATTCATCCTAAAAATAGAGTGTGCTTTCTGTCATGGAAGAGCTTTCTGTTTGATTTGGACTAATCTCTGGAATGTATCTTCCTTGAGACAAAGTTGCTTTCTTTTGTTAGTCCATGAATTACTCTCCCAGCCAGTGGAAGTGATCCTACCTATTAGAAATATCCCATGTGGTTAAAGTGCCTCTTGAAGTGCTTGGTGTACATGGGTCAGTGAGGGGAGGCTGGAGAGCAGTGATTTGTGGAGAGAAAATCAGGAGGATGTAAGTGAAGGAAAGGCTCTTAGAAGCATTTAATACATAAGGTGTTTGCTTTTCAACACTTAAGACTTGTTTGAAATAAATGTATGGTACCCTCAAAGTATGAAAACCATGGCAATGATGTCTTTGCAGAATGCTAAAGCAGAGAAACAAAAATCCACACTGTGACCAATTCAGCTCTTGCTTTCAATTACAGAGGTTCCCCTCCTCACAGTTTTAGCATTTACCAGTTTGCATTTCTGTGAGGGTAAATGTATTAGATGTCCTAGTCCTTTCAATGCTTATTAGAAGATATTGCCAAGTACTTCAAAATGTGTGAATTCTTTCCCCTGGAGATCTGATCAGTACTAGAAATGCATTGTTAACTGCAATATCTAGATTATTCATGCCTTTTGGAGACTCTGAGAGGGCTTTAGGCAACACATGAAACCTAACGCTGTCAGCTTTTCATTTTGCTTCTTTCTGATACTCATTGTTTTTGTCATGTGAAGAAAAGGAGCAGATTTACTAAAATTCCTGTTAGAGCTGAGAATAATCACTCTCATAGAAGGTGAACAGGACATAGATCTGTAGTGCCCAGAACAGAATTAATCAGTCCTATTTATTTGAGCCAACCTATATCTTATTTTATATTTAAATATGCTAGATTTATTATATGTGGTAATATAATAATTTATAATATGGTAATAATGTGACCAATTTATACTATTTCTCTTGGAAACATCTTTCAACTATTTTGGCAAAAGTTTGTTTATAGTCATAGCTCATAGACAGCTATAATTATACTCCAATTAGCAGATATTCAGAGACATAAACTGTTCCATTGCTTTGAAAGGGTTAGTATGTTGAAAACGGGGAACTTTAGAGAAAAACAGTGTGTGGTTGCGAATAAAAGAAAAAAGAAGAAGACAACAGGCTGTCTGGCATTTTGTTAAGTAAGTGATTGATGCATGAGTCTGTTTTGCCCAAATAAGAAGTGAACAATTCTATTTACCTCTACATTTACTCTTCAGTTGAAGTAATTCATGCAGTACAAGTGTGTGTGGGTTTTTTGGGTTAGGTTTGTTTTTCCTTAGTAGAGTTGCTCTGCCATATCATAATCATGTTTTTCTTGTCTTGCTTTCCATGCTTTTCAGCAGTTCTAAATTATGTATAAACTTCACATGTGTAGGCTTTGTCTTGTCTTTCAGTTCACTTGTGAGATTAACATTGCTGTTGACCAAAGTTAAGCAAATGCGATGAAGGCTGATATTTTTCCAATTAATTATTGGAAATTGTTCCTGCCTGTGAACATCAGTATTCAGTGCACATTCATACCAGAATAAAATGGTTGGTCATTAGCTTCCAGTCCTCCGTGTCTAAACTTGATATTTCCACCAAAAAAGCCATCACAGTACTCCTGAAAGACACAGATATCACTTTTGGAACAAACACACTTGTTTTAGAAGGGCTTTAGAGAGTTGATTTGGAAATTGAAAAACATTGCATTCATCACCATGGTCAAAAGAATGATTTATTCATGTGTTTCAGATAGTTATTTTTGTCTCTGTCTCTCTATTGGCCTGCACTTTGGGATATACAAATCATTTGAATGTGTCATACTAAAAACTGGTGGCTGAAAACTATTGTCCCAGCTGGAAACCATGAGAACTGTGGAAAGTTTCCTTTCCTCCTTTAAAAAGGAAAAAGGTCTTTGTTAGGATCAGCTCTTGTGGTAACCCTCTGCAGATTCACGTGGAAGGAAAATAAAGAGCCTCTATGGAATGGGTTGGACAGGAGAAGCAAAATAACTGTTCCTCTATTAGGTAGTTCATATAGTAATGGTTTCTGTGAAGAAAATGTATAAAGAGTAGAAAACTGCCATTTTGAAAAGGAGGTAGAAGGGAGAGCTACTCAATGGTTATTTGTTCATGTCAGAGTTGGGAGATTATTTGAAATATGATTTCCTTAATCATTGTCTCATTATGTTGGTTCTCAATGACCATATCTCAGCTTGCTACATAGGTAACTGGCAAGAGCATCCTCAGTCCATGAACCAAAGAATCCAGCTTGCTGCAAACGGAACTCCACAGAAGGTGTGAAAGTAATCCAAATACTTCAGTAGGAACTGGGGGTTCTTCACCACACCCCAAAATGTACTCGCTCGAATCAGGCATTTTCAAATTTCATTTCTTTTTCCGTTGCTTGTAATGTGGAAGGTGCTGTCTGACAGCCCTGGAAATTAAGTGCTCTATTTCTCCACAGGACAGGTATAGCAAGGGCAGCAGCAATGCAAGCTTCCCCACACTGTCCTGCCAATGTTCCTCAGCCCAGTTCTGAAGAAGTCACTTCTGGAGGTGAGTGGGTGGAGGAGTCTCTGTCTGTGCAGAGGCTGCTCAGGGCAGTGGTTCCTGCAGGACAGGCTGTTGGATGGAGGCTGGCCCTTGTCTTGAGTGAGCCACCAGTGTTTAACAGTTAATCCGTTTATGTATCATAGAGCGGCGTGGGCTGGATTCGTTGAGGTTGCATTATTCTGCTTGACTCTTGTCACATTTTGATATTTCTTTGTGGTTGGATGGCACCTGCACATTTTTTTCTTTTTGCACTGTTTTGTTTTAAAGACTTTGTCAATGCTTTATGTATACGTCTCCGAAGTGGCATGTGAATAACTGAATGCAGCCTGGTTGTAAATGTGGCACAGAAAAGCAGTTACTGGTGGCAGCCTTGTGTGCAAGAGGAGCTGTAGGGCACTAGACCAGGAGGCACGCTTTGAAATGCACCAGAAATTGATAAGAAAGTGTGTTTTGGTTTCCAGTATCTAAATTAATGATTAGGTTTCTGTTGCAAAACCATATCTTAACCATTTCTCTTTTCATAATTACTATGTAATTTAGATATTAACATCAATTAAGCTGGTAAACTAATGTTCTTTTTTAGATTATTTTACAATTAATGAAATCTGCCTATCTAAAGCTAGACATGCAGCATTCTACACTATATGAAAATAAAGAGTATGTATTGCAGTTACAATAGATAGTTGTCATGCAAACCAGAAATAAGTGATAAATTATATGAGAGGAATTAATGCCTGATGTAAGTTTTCAGAACAAAAATGAATGCTTAGCAGTTTGGCAAATTAATTCTCCTGTATATTCCTGGATTTATTTAAGTACTGCATACTTCAGAAGTATTCTGTTTTCAGCCAGATTTACATCTCTTAAACACAGAAATAAATCTGAAAAAATAGGAAACAAAGGGTTAGTGAGGCTTTTAGGTCATCAGCTACTTTCATAGTTTCAAATGCTGTGTGAAGGATTTGCAATGCCTTGGTATTCATTTATAGTTGAGGCCATTAAGTGTGTTTAACTCTGTTTCTATGGCAGTTTGTAAGCAGATATGATAACAAGAGACCATAGTACAATTCAATAATTGTATAAATTTAGCATTGTTCCTGTTTCCACGAGATCCATAGAGTTAATTTTCCTAGTTAAAACAGACTTCCTGAAGGGATTTCTTGATTTTATAACTTTAAAGGATATGAATCAGAATAGTATTCATTCCATATGCAGCTAAAACAGTTCCTGACTTTTAAATTTTTTTTTTTGGTCAAGTAGTGGGGGATATGTACTTCTGCTCATAATTAAAATTAATGACAAAGTCCTCTTGAGAAGTCATTTGAGACTGATCCATAAAGTGGAGAACAGTTTGAGGATCCTTGTCATGAGAATGCATAGCATTAGGATATTTGCTAATAAGTCACTTTATTTAATGTTTGTATGGTGCCAATAAATCATGTGGATTAGTTTTTTTTTTTCAGTTCTTTCGAATGCAGTGCAGAAGCCCAAAATTTCAGCTCAGACCTCCTTCTCTGCCACGTAAACCTTTGAAGATAATTATATACCTTATCACAATTAAACCTTTTTTATAATAGACTTTATTTTAAATTCAAGTACAAAAAGACATTTATCGGCATGAACACAAAAGAGTGGTCATAGAAACTGTTTTTTTTCACACAGTATTTATTCATACTACATTCATCTTTCTGTCTCTGCATCTGTTTTCTGTGAATACTAATTAGTACAGAGTCATTTTTTTTCTGCAAATTTACATTGAATTTAGGTGATCTAAAGTAGCGCACTTTTAAACCAGCATATGGCCCAAAGCATCCAGAGCTCCTTGATCCTGGAGTCCTGACTTATGCAAATCTCTTGTTTCTACTGTGATTGCTTACATGAGAAGAGGCTTTGGCATTGCATTCGTAGTTACAGATCTCCGTCTTAAAAGCTTCCACTTTATGAACTTGTCTTCACCTCCAGGCGTATCCTAGTGATTGTACAGCCTCTCAGAGCTTCTGCCCAGGGACTGGGAGTAGAGGAAGGTTAAACAGACTCTCAAGAGGGTATATAAATACTCTCCTGAAGATGCAGTCAATTGGTTTTGGGCTTCAGGCTCAATTTACAAACTCATCTTTTTCACCAGCCACTAGATAACTGAGTTTAAGGGACATGGTCAGAATTTTGGATCAAGTGTCAGAAACAGAGGCTGCAAACAAGGAATAAGAAGCACTTCAGGTGCACATTGAATAATGTGTGGTCTTTGCACAGTTGGAACACTCCTGTGCTGAAATGCTGTTCCTTTTTTGATTTTCTATCTGTGAAGATAATACAGATCTGTGTTTATAACAGATCTACAAGGGACTTTGCTGATTCCCAGTCTTCTGGAGATATGTCTTGAAGAGTGTTTCCCTATCAGGTTTGGAGCTAGGATGGAGCACCTTGGTCTGTCCATGATGAGCTGGAAGGAACTATGTGTTAGATTGTCCAAAAAGAAGTGTTTATTTGAGACCCTTAGAAATGTTTCATGTGTCAGCAACAGACTACTAAAAGTAAATTACTGAGTTACAGCAGAAGGAAATGCCTTCTAATCAAAGCTTTATGCCACTGGTATGTGTAAGTAAAAGGGAAACTAAAGTACCAAAGGTATGGGAAATGTAATCTCATTGCTCAACTATCAGCCTGTGCAGCTGATTTCACAGAGTTATCACACAGTTTTCACAGGCTTCTATCATGTTACTGTTTACTGGGACTGTAGGAAGGAATTTGTCACTTGACTCTCTAGGTTTCATGAAGGACTAAGATTTTACCCTCCCTTAGTCTTTAGGTTCATAGTTTTAGTCCAGCAGTTTGTGACAATATGCCATTAGCAATCAACAGCTTTATAACAGAATATATGAAAAATGCTTGGTTTTATATTTGTTTAATATTCTACAGGTATCCTATGGCATCTGTAAAGGTTTAAGTGTTGGCCACACATGGAACCATTGCAGAATCATTGCTGTGAGCTCTTACAGGGCAGGGAATATGTTTTTCTGTGCACACATAAAGCCAACTCTCCTTATGTCTTTTATATTCTGGTGATGTGGGTAATATGAATATATAGCAGACTCTGTGCAAGGGAAAAATAAGCAAACAGTCCCCCAAGTCCCACAATACTGGTTTCACCCATTTATTTATTTTGAGTGCCTAGGAAATTTAGGCCTATTGAAATTGTTTTGAAGACCTCACCTTTAATTTTGTAGAAGAGTATTTGAACTCAATGTTGAAAATAGGTACAACCAAAGAAAATGCTGCATACACAGGATGAGATATGCAGGCAAAAAATGAAAAGGTGATACAGAATGTAAATCCTCTTTCAGGAGCCTTATGAGAATGCCATCTGATTATCATAATGACCACACAGGCAACCATCATTCTCTGCATTCCATAAAATCCTGACTCACAAATGAGCTGAGTTTTCTTCAATTTCTTGGAAGCCTGATGAGATCTAACAGCTCAAGATCATTGAGGCTGATGAATCTAAATTTTCTGGTTTTTCTACTTTAGTATGCAGCAAATGAAAAATAGCAGAGTAAATGCTGAGACCCTAGAATCATGGGATTTTCTAGGGCAAAAGGAAGGTTAGTTTGCACTTAAATACTGTCTGCAGTTTCTTTCTTTGGCTCATCTACTCTGCATTTGGAGTTGATAGTGAATTTCTCCTGCACTTTAATGGTTGTTGTGCCAGGAGGCTGTGGATTTTTGTAGATTTTCTTTTGCTTGATCAAATACTCTAGGTTCTTACAGGGAGATGAAGCAAATTGGGAAATGTGTTCTTTTTGAAAAAAAACTTAGGAACATGCTTCAGGAAAAAGAGAACTTAATTTGTTTTAAGGGACAGATGCATCTTTAAAAGTGCTTAAATTTTAATCAGTCCCTTAATTTTTATTAATCTGTAATGAAAACTACCCCAGAGATTAAAATCCCAGGAAATTGATTTGAATTTACAAGCTGAGTTGTTAGCTGGAATTTAGAGGTTTTGCTGTAACAATTTATCAGATCCTATCTGTGTGTTAAGTACTGAATGACCTTGTGCCATTTATATTGCTCTGTGGTTCATCAAAAGAAAAAAAAGCTTAATTTGATAATTAAGTAGGAGAGAATGAAAAACGTATTCTGGCAGTTTGTGACCGGGTTGGGAGTGCAATGTCCTGTTTGTTCTTTATGATGGAAGCAGTGGAGATAAAGTAAGAACTACATTTATTCTGGATAGCAATTGTTTTTTAATTTTTTTTTTTCTTAATTCTGAGATTTTTTTTTATAAGTGTTTACACCAGCATTGTTGGTTTGTGAGAAAGGAGTCTCTGTGCTATTTTACTTAATTTTGTAAGAGTTCTGGAGTGAAGGCTGCCTATTTATGTCAGGTAGGGCACAATGGGACAGTGTTCTTTAACCTTCAGAGCTGTGAAAAAACATGCAGGAGAATTGATGTGTAATTGGAAAGGAGATTTAAATTGTAAATGAGTTTTTGGGGTTGTGTTTCTCTTAGGATTTTGGGTTGGTATTATTTTTGTTTTAAATTGAGGTTTGGCTGCCGAGTTCTGAATGGTTGCGATTAGTTTGAAGGTCTGTTTGGAAGTAATTGATTCAGTATTGTCTCCTGCCCCACTCCTGCCTGGTGGCTGATGGGTTGTGCTGTCCCTGATGGTGCAGGGGATACTGGGGGACCTTTGGGGGCCCTGTGGGGTGGGTGCTGCTAGATTAATGCTGGTGCTGCTGCTTCCTTCCGTCCCCCTGCTTTCTTCTGCATCTCTCTCCCCACAAAATACCCTCTTGGCTAAATGCTTATGCAGAGGAAAACTGATGTTATGGCCTGGGTACTTTGCCTTTCCTGATTTTACAGCTGACAGTGCAGTGACTGTGACTTGTGCACTGTGAACTTGCTGCCTCTACCCTTGAACCTCTTAGTAGTGTATAGGGATTTCTTGTGTGGAGTCATCTCCTTTGCTGGGGATAGTGCAAGTGGCTGTTTTCTTGTAACTTGGATTGGTATCTGACACAAGTTCTGAGCAGATCTCATGCTGATTTTGAGCTGAGCACTTCACAAAGTAAAGGAAGCTGGGAAGCAAATTGAGCTGAGTCTTGCCTGCAAGTAATAAAATTTTTTAATATGTGGTGCTGCTTGTTTCACACTGATAGAGATCATTATTTTTCTAGTGCCTTCCTAATGATGGTATTTTTCGTCCTAATATTTATACTTTTTTGCTGTATCTGTTAGCTTGGTTACGTAGAATCTATGTGCTGAAACTCCTTAGAGATGAGGTGGTGTTGTAGAGATCTATTTCACACATTGATCCTGCCCTTGACTTCCCAGGAGGGACATTAATGAAGAAAATGCTACTGTGTTAATGGTAGATACAGAAAAAGTATTCTCTGTTCACAGGATCAGTTTTGTAGTATCAATGTGCAAAAGAAACAGCTGAACTGATGTTTCAGGCAGTTGGCAGTAGAACTGCATGGAAATGAGAGTGGAGGAGTGACTGATACCAACAAATCAGCAAAAGTCACCGTAAAACTAAACTAAAGCCTCTCTCATCCTGGAGAGATTTATAAACGGTGTCAGCACTCAGATCTGCTTCTCACCGTCTGGGGCTTACAGGTTAGCTTAGAATTTTCTTGCAGATGAGGAAATTGTTTTACATTGTCTGCAGACAATGTGTCACCAGCTACGCGGTGCTTCATCTGAGCAGCTAAGTATACCTTTTGCTTTCTTTCCATGAGCCAGGTAAACATAAATCCTAAACTGATCATTTGATGATAGGGAAAAACCTCTGTTGCTCACTCTTTTAAAGGATCTGGTACTGTGCTAGAGGGCAGAGAACACTGTGGTATGAAACCAAATATTTCACTGAAGTCAGTATTATTAATTTGAAGTAAGGGTTTACAGGGGCCGAGTATAATCTAAATGTCACTTCAAAGTATGTGGTGAGTAGTGGGATAGAGACAGAGATGCATGGTGGTGCAGTAAAACTGTAGGGTGTGCTCATTTATGATCACCATACTCTTTGTCGAATACCATAGAGGGAGAAAAGCCTTATCATGCCAAGAGCTGAACAGCTGTTGCCGTTCTATACAAACTGATGCCTTCAAGGGTGCATTTACAGAAAAATAAAACTGGAAGCATGGAATAGGTATACTTAACAGGACAGGCTAAGCAATTAATCTCTAACTTTGCAATATGTATATATGTGCATATATGTAAAGGGTATATATTTTGTATTTGTAGCGTATGTGGTTTTTTTCTTTTTTTTCAAATCAGAAGAAGATTTTGCATTTAATTTTTGCTTTGATCTGCCTCTGCCTCTTTAAATCTGATTGAGGAAAACAGAATGTTCTCTTATTGGAACATAAGCGGCTCTGCTATGCACTTCCATTTTGAATGCTTTGGGATTGTTATGTTTTTTATAGTAATAAGTTAAATAAATAGACCTGTATCAGCAATTTTGAGGATATGAGCTTAGTGTGAAAACATCTGTTGTGTATGTTTCATGTGTCCCCCTGCCCTTCCAATAAGCCTTTTGAGATGTATCTTCCCAGTATAGTTATCCTGCAGTGCTTGATAATGCTGACCATGGTTCTGTGACCACAAGCATAAAATTTTGAACACAAAAGATAAATCCTTTTATCTGTTCAGTTTTCTTCTCCTTTTTCTATGTAGCCTGTCTCTTCTGGTAAAGTGCTTCTATACTGAGGACTCCACAGAAGAAAAAACTGACATACTGACATCTTAAATATTGCGTGTAGTAGTTGGTATTGTTTGAAGTTTTTGAGAACTGGGAAGGACCTGGCAGTTCTGAGTGTGCACATGAATGATTCCTCTCCCCACCCCCCCACTGCTCTTGCTGGCAGATGGTCCTTGAAGGACTTTTTCCAGCAACTGCAAGTCACAATAGCCCCTAGGAGTGACTGATACCAGGCAGCCTTTCCATCTTGCTGAGCTCAGCAGAACGAGCCTGCCAGTGAACCTGATCTGTCATTTTCAAAGTTATTTCATATTTTTTGTCTCAGAAATCACAGTAGTGGTAGAGCAGAGTGTTTAGCTCCCCATGAGAGTTGTCATACATAACCAAATATGAACTTAAATTATTGTTACAAAATAAATGCCTGGGAGAGTGAGTTTCCAGTCTTAATGCTGCAGTAACAGAAGTACCTTTTAAAATATAAGCTTTAACATAATTTTTTGTTCAAAACATTTCCTTCTGGAAAAAGCACAATTAAGACAGTTTTACAGGTTGAGATGATCTTCAGGATGCCAGTAAATGTTGCTCTGTAGTACCACTCTCACTGGCATAATAATTCTGTATAGAACTGTTGTGGTTTCACCCCCTTTGGCAACCAAGCCCCAGGCAGCTGCTTACTCACTCCCCACCAGCAGGATCAGGGAAAGAATTGGAAGAGTAAAAGCTGGAAAACTCACGTGTTGAGATAAAGACAGTTTGATAGGGAAAGCAAAAGCCACACACACAAGCAAAGCAAAACAAGTAATGAATTCACTGCTTCCCATGGGCAGGCAGGTGCTCAGCCATCTCCAGGAGGGCTGGGCCCATCACCTGTAACAGTGACTTGGGAAGACAAATATAATCACTCCAAATGTTCCCCCCTTCTTCCTTCTCTCCCCCCTCCCCCCCTTTATGTACTGAGCATGATGTCACATGGTCTGGGATATCCCTTTGGTCAGTTTGGGTCACCTGGCTGTGTCTCCTCTCAACTTCCCAAGCATCTTCCTCTTCCTTGTTAGTGTGGCCATACCAAAAGCAGAAAAGGGTTTGTCTCTGTGTGAATTCTGCTCAGCAATAATAAAAACATCTCTTTGTTATCAACCCTGTGTTCAGCAGAAATCCCAAATACAGCTCCATGCTAGTCACTGTGAAGAAAATTACCCTAGCCACAACCAGCACATTAACCCAGATTTAACCAGCAAATATGTATTTAATAATTAATGGCACTTTTTTTTTTTTTGTAAAATAATGAAACTTCATTTTATGGATGAGAATTCATCTTTTGTATTAATTCTTTTTAAATTCATATCTCTCATTCCTTTTTAGTTGTTGCAAATCCTCCCCGAACACTTATTCTCCACTTGACCTCTAACACTGTGGATTAAAAGAAAAAGAACTCCAGATGGTTCACTTCACAGAATGAGGGCACCTTTATTTGTAAGGGATTTAACATGAGTTAAAAATCCAACAAAGAAAATAAACTGTCTTAATCAGTGGTCCTTAAAAATTATGTATGCAGTTTCAGGCAGCCATAATTGTAGTGTGACACTGGATAAGTGTCTCCCAGACTTCCCTCATGGTATCAGAGCTGACAGGGCTAACCAAGCCTGATGAAACTCTGTCTTATTCTGGTATTTATCCCATAGCTTCTGGTCTCTATTGTAATTACTGCAGTGGTTTTCTGCAGCTTTGTAAAAGTGGAGTTTGGTATCTGGTCATCAGTGAGTGGTTACAGAATATAGCAGAGGTCAGTCCCCTGTGTGCCCCTCATGGACCAAAGCAGGTACCTTTTTGTAATCTGGTGATGGATATCTTTCAAACTGCAGAATTCCAGTCTGAATTTTGGGACTTTCTCTCTCTATGATCAGGCTTAGAAGAAATGCTGGCGATAAATAAGAGATTATTTGACAGAAGTGCTGGTGAAAATACTACTCAAGAATAAAAATTTCCGTGGACTTTGATAATGCAGGGATTTAATCAAATGCATTGTTCAACTCTGCCCTAAATCAGTATCAGATGTGTTATCTTTCTTGTTATTTAAACGGTGATAGCACTGAGTCACTGGGCACAGCTGGCTCCATAAACACACAGAGGTGGTTTCTGCCCAGAGGAATGTAATGTTAAGTATGAGACAAGAAAGAGACAGTGTGAGGATGTATTCAAACAGAGGGAACATGAGGTCATGATGACTGGTCAGCACAAGAAGCAGCTGTAACAGGAACCTGGCTGCCTAGTGTCTTTATTTTATGATAATCCATTTGTTGCAGTGCCCTGAGGAATATAGTTTGTTTTAGCTGAGCTCTAGAGTTGAATGTAGATCGAGCCGATCATCCAGAATAAAACATTCTTCATGTTGAAAATATTCTCATGTTACCCTTGTCATTATTTTCTGCAAATAACCATGCAGTAATGATTACCTCTGTAATAACTGAGCCACTGCACTCATACTCAGTTGTGTGTCAGTGTCCTTGAATACCCTGGCACTCCAGTGATTACCCCAAAAAGATTATTATAAGGCAGAGAACTTTTCTGGTAACTAATAAGCTATGACAACATTTTTGCAAAATCATGGAAATGCATCTGAGGGGTCCTCAAAAATCTACAATATAAATAAGTTGTAGATGCAGAAAGAGAGGATTAATGGCAGTCACTTTATTTGGAGAAATTTGGAGGACTTTGCACAGGGGAAGAGTACTACAGATGTTAATCTTGGTGTAAGTAGATTAGACATGAATGTTTTTTATGTTCATTTAAGAGATACATACAGTAAAAATTTTCACTGTGTTGTATAGTTTGAATGCAATACAGTTATGTCATGGGGACCTGACGTGCCTTAAGTGCTCTCTCTGCCCACAAATGGCCCTTCAGTGAGGTAAAGGACTGCTGGTGCAGGGGTCAGAAAAGAGCAAAGTGCTCTCCAAAGTGGTTTTTCTGCCAAGATGTTATTTTCTTGTCTACTACCATATTCCAGGCAGACTCAGTCTCTCTCTCTCTCTGTCTCTGATGGAATTCTAAGCCATAATTGATTCATAATCTATCCTCAGAGATTTTTTTTATGACTCTCTTGGTTATTCCTAGCTAACCCGGATTTGAATTGAGTTCAGCTGGTCTCAGTAACAGATGTCAGGTATCACTAAATAATGAGGGATCACATAGGAGAAAGCCAAAATTATTCACTCTTCGTGTTATCTTGACCAAATGAATCTTTTACTCACTGCAAGTTTTTTAAAATAGTTTTGTATTTTTACTCTTAGTGAAATATTGGGATATACATAATATATGAATATGGCTGTGGAATTGAGTAAAATTGTATTGAGAATGTGTATTTCTCCAGTTTACTTTTAATTCATTTTTCACCCGTTATTGAATTTAAAAATAAGAGAATTAAAAGTAGTGCCATAAATCAGTATGTGTCCTGAACTGCAGAGCAAGTCATTTTTATAAGAGGGCAAGCCCCTGTGTTTATAATAAATCAAGTTCATTATCTTTTGAGCTTACTGATTAAAGTAATTAGTCATTTATGCTGATACAAAGCCACCAGTGAATTCTTTGCTTTATTTCACAAACATTAAATCTTAACTTGTTTTGTAAGGGTCATTGGTTATAAACAGCTTCACATTCTAATGTAAATTTGTTGCTTTGTTAGTGGAGAAGCAGTTGCTGCCAGCGCAAATTAATACACCAAGCAACTCTACTGCAGTTAGAGCAAACTGCCTTTGAGAATGTAACCTGCAAATTACTGTGGAGAGCTCTGGTTAGTGTCATTCACAAAATATTTTGGAGTTTGAGAACTGCATGTGCAGTTACTTGAGGGGCTTCAGTTCGGAATGCGAGTGTGTCACTCCAGCTAGATGTTAAAAAGGTCATTGCCAAGCTAAAATTCCTGAGAAAAGCATGTGTGAGATTGTACCTCCTCCTGCTCTTCTTTTGCTGTTGGTAAGAGTAGTCTCTTCTGGGGTAGGGTCTAACACAGTTTATTTTTCAGTGTGAAAACAGTTGTGTTCCTCTGGGAAATTTCCCTGATCCAGGCATCACTTCTTATGTACTTGGCACCATATTTGTAAAAGTTGCCCTTAAAGTGGAATAAATCCATACATTGAGGACAGAAGTTCAGAAGTGTCCTGAGTTATTTTGTGGATGTTAGTTTGGTGTGCTGATGCTCACAGGTAGAATGAAGTAGGATGAGCCTGATAATTTGTTAGTCTGTAAGTCTAGCTTTTCTTCTGAATATCGAGTGTTACAGGATGTGAAAATGTAACATTGGAAAGCACCTAATGATCTACCTTGACTGCAACTCTAATTTAAAGAGCACAAGTCTTCTTTCTACTTTGTTTTCTTCATAGAATTCCATTCAAGGGTAATTGTGAGCCTCCAAAATCTTTCTTTTCATATTAGATTACATCCTTTAGGGTTAAAATAAGGGAAACCTTTCCAGCAGTTACTTTGGTCACCTGCTGTGCAAACTAATAATGCCATGCTAATCTCAAAAGGACTGTCAGTCACAGTCACATTTGAATTTCAGTGTTTCAGGGAGGAGACAATCAAGAGAGGGAAATTAGCTGAACTAGCACTATGTTGTACTACTTTATTTTAAAATCTACAGTCAATCAAATAGATCAAGAATAGAAGGTGTGTTTTTAAGGAGGTACAGATTTGTTTACAGGATTTTTTAGTGGATTTTAATGGTTTTAATAATTTTAATGGAATTTTTAAAAGGAGACATTACTATGGGTTCTTTTTTCTTTTAGCTTATATTCCAGGGAGAAATAAATAATAACACATGGGGTGAGGATTTGAAAGATTCAGGTTATAAAAGGGGGTAATTGTGACTAAGTGCAGGTTAACACATGAGCTCTGGCATTTGTTTTCCTATTGTTAGTGATGAAACACCGCACGATGTTCACAAGGAGGCTTAAATGTGCTTTAGTGAAACATTTTGCGTGTGCTAGGACAAAGAAAATGGATATATTTCTGAGATTTCTAAGCATTCTAGCGTTTTCTACACACTCATACAAAAAAGGTGGGCTACAAGGAATTGTCTAAAAGGATGAACATTGCAATTTGAAAAAAAAAATAGGCTCTAGTGACTGTTCACCACCTGGATATTAATGCAGGCAATTACCAGGTCCTGCCTTTCAAACATTATTATGTTAGAGCAAGAAAAAAGCCTATATTGTGTTTTATATGACCTTTCTAATACTATTTATACACATATAGATTTGTGATATTTGTGTCTGATTGACCAAATGTTTCGTATGTGTGGCTCAAGGCATTTATTTATTGCAAGGCTTCAAGCTGTGGTAAGCAAGGTCATAGATTAAGAATTGATTTCCACAGTTGCGCTAGCATACAAACTAAATTTCTCGTGGTTGGTTATAAAAACTGCAGCTGAGTATAAATTCAGCTTTTCAACACTGTCTTTGAAATTAATGTTAAAACGAATGAGAAAATACTCTGTATATATTGCATGCTTCATTTAGAACTTCAGCTAAAACTTAAGGAAAGCAAATTGGTTTTGTGGTGCAAAGTAAGTAAAACCATGCTAGTAATAAAGATGATTTTGTTGGTTTTTTTTTATTTCACTTGTTCTTTCTTGTTATGACTTTATTTTTTAAATGCAGGTTTCCTGTACAGTTTCCATCAAATCATATTTTGGTCAATATCTTGATTAGTCCTTTTTTTTTACTATATCCTTCTAGAGCCATTGCTAATTGCAGTAGGAATGTGGGTTTCAAAATTGAATATAGCCGCTCTTCTTTAGAAACAGAGAGTCATACTAGAAATAGAAAAATCCTGTTTTATTGGATAGAGCATTGTCTCTAATGTGAAACACATGATCTTTTAAAACTGAAGACTATATAGACTGAACTGAAAATTCACCTTATCAAGGAGGTGTGTTCTAGAGTGTTTTTGTAGTGTTCTTTGTAGGTGGTAGTGTTGGGTTTTGCTTTTAAGATGTGCTTTTATTGGTAACAGTAGTAGAGCTTAACTGTATGCAGAAATCGATTTGTGTAAATGTCAAATTCACTTTTTCATGAATCTTTGCAGCAGTGCACAGATTTCTACTGACTACATAATAAATCTCAAGTTGAAGAAATTGGCTTCTTAGACACATCTTTAAAGAAAACACTTCTGATATAATATCCTGCCCTCTGTTATTGAATTAGTATGCCCAGAACAGAAACCATAATATGTAATTTGTGTTTCCAGACCATTATCAACATTATAAGGTGGCTTTAAAAAATACTAGCTTGGCCTCTACTTTTGCTGCACATGTCACAGCTACTGTTTCTGCTATTGGCAGAGAAACCAAATTGCAAGATAATTTTTCTAAGATAACAGAGAATATTGTGTTAGCTTGATGAGACTTCTTGTTTTGCAGTGCACAGCCCACACCATACCTTATGGCACTGGCCCACAAGGGAGTAGTGTGGCAAAGGTTTTGTGGTACTCTGTTCTGCTAAAACAATGGCTGAATTGCCAACCCTTTTGCACATTAGTGCATGAAATAAGTTTCTCACAGTTATTTTTATATTACTCACAATATGTGTGTTAAAAAACGCAGTTGGAAAGCAAAGGATTGGTGAGTAAAACAGGTAAGGATTTGAAATAAAAACTTTATATAGGAAAATGCGTGCAGAAATTAAGTACCTCAGAAATCACTTCTCTTGCCAGTTCAGATGGATATTTTTTGAGCAATGAAGTTGTGAAATTCATTTGTTGGTAATAATCTTTATCCCCTCCTTGACCTGTATTTTGCAGGATTAGAATACTCAGATGTCCTTTCATGACTGTTCCCAGCAAACTGGTTAGCACTTGACCATCTTTTGCAAAATTTTCAATGGCAGCTTCTTTTTATGTTTTGGAAAGGGAGGATTTTTTCCGTTTTTAAATGCCCATGTCTATAACAAGCTTCCTTTTGACTTCACTGAAATTTCCGTATGGAGATACCTCAAAAAAAATGCAGCTTTGTGGTGAAATACAGTGAATCAATTCAGCTCAGACTTTCTCAGAATAATAAAGTCTCACTGAAAGCCTTGTTAGGAAGGAATTACAATTATCAAGTCTGGTAGTCAGGAAGGCTTGTTGTTAGTGTATTACTGCAGGACAACTCAAGCGTGGTCATGCCTGATTGAATACAAGATTTATGCCCATTTCTAAAATTTAGATTTCTTTTTTTAAAAAACACTGAAATATGTATGAAGAATTTTGGACTGATTCATTAACTTTGAATAAATTCCTACAACAAATGAGTGAAATGAAGAGAAAGCAAAAATAACTAGCTTGGCAGGACTCGTTATGTGGGGTTGGCTGCCTGCAGAGATACAGGACTACTAAAGAGAGATCACTATAATTCATTTCAGATCCATTAATGGTAAACTTTGAGAAACCTAACCTTTTCAGAAGCACATATGGCCTCTGATTTATGGACAGGAGTTGACAGTGTACGCCTGAGAAGTGTCTGCCTAGCTGCAGCCTAGAAGTTTGGGCTTATGCAGGAATCCATTGGGAAAAATTCTGTTTGAAAAGGTGCACCCACAGCATGTATTTGAGACCGCTGGGGGTCTTTGAGTTAGCAGAAAAGTGTGCTGCTTGATGTGACTTAGGCACCCAAAGATGATCAGGGGGCTGGAGTGCCTCTTCTGTGTGGAAAGGCTGAGAAAATTCAGGTTTTTCAGCCTGGAAAAAAGAAGGTTCTGGGGACACCTCATTGTGGCCTTCCAGTACTTGAAGGGGGCTGGAGAGGGACTTCTAGCAAGTCTGTATATTGACAGGACAAGGAGTAATGGCCTTGAAATGAAAGAGGTTTAGGTTGAATATTAGGAAGAAATTATTCTCTGTGAGGGTGAGACACTAAAACAGTTTGCTCCTAGAAGTTGTGGTTGCCTCATCCTGGAAGCATTCAAAGACAGGGATAGGGCCCTTAGCAACCTGGTCTAATAGAAGGTATCCCTGGCCATGGCAAGTAGTTGGAACTAGATGATCTTCAAGGTCCCTTCCCATCCATACCATTCAAAGATTCTGTGATTCTATGACTTGAATCTTCCCTTTGCATTTTAATTCTGTCATGTTTGTTATCTCAGCACTTGATGTGAAATCTAGAAAACTGTGGTCTTTCTGACCTTAATTGGAGAATTAAAGTTGTCAAGTTCCCTGAAGGTTTGATGTGTGTATTGATATAAATATTCTTATCATACTCTTATTTTTGTAACACAATTTATGCTTCTTCTTACACTGTTATCAAAATGTACATATGCTCCAGTGGTAGTATTACACTACATTAGTGGGGATTAATGGTGCAAAGTCCAGTATCTGCAGCTGGAGGGTGAATCACATAATTTCAGAAAGATCAAGGGACTGCTGTCATTTACATTTGACTGGGCTTTCTTGGATGCATATGCAATTTCTCTGCACCCCACAGTACAGCACTTGAGCCAGGCTCTGGTCTGAAGAAGGTGACTAATGGCAGCAGTTATCTGTTGCTCTTTAGTCCACACATCTGCTTGGGAACATAACTCCTTGGCTTGGGTTAAAACAGCACTTAGGCTTTTTTAACCACTCTGAAAGAAAAAATAAAAATAGTGCAAGTAGTTATGCATTCCCAACTTCATCTTTCTGCCACCCACTGCCTTGCTCTGACATGGATGGTTCTGTGAACTACACTCAGGCAGAAGTTGTGAACAACTGTTCTTGCTGAGACTCTTCCTGTCCTCCTTCTGTGCTGTGTTCCTTTAAAACCAGAAATATCTTCCGTAAGGCTTCCCTAAGTCTTAAGTAAACATGTTCATTGGGGTTTTTTCCTCTCATGATACCATTTTCATCAAGGACCAGATGACAGCACCAGCACCAAATTATGGTTGTGTCACATGTGGCTTTCTCTGTTTTAATGGTGGAAAATGAGATATACTGTATTTTCTTAGTAGGTAGAAGGATTTGAATGAGCAAGATGATCAAGAAACTTCCAAACATTGAAACTACACGCCCAAAGGAATTTGTAGATTTCAAATACCCTGTAATTTAAAAGTACCAAGCTTGTTGCTGCATTCTCTTTTAAAACAGCTCTACTCATACCTTGTTCTTCTCTGCTTCTTTGCTGTGGAATTTTTCCATTGTGGAAGGGCTGACTTGAAACATTTCAGGTTTTTCTCTTTGTTGTATAAAGGGAAACACACAGCCAAGCATGACGCAGTTCTTTACTAATACTTTCACCTCTGTGCTTGCTCCATTGCTGTGATTACATTTGAGCAGCTCTAGATTTCAGTGCTGTTGCATCATTTTGCTTTCGGTTTTTAATTAAAAGTTTTCATAGCCAGAGAACAGAACAATAGGGGGTTTCGTATCTTCTAACAGTGCCCCCCCCCCCCACGCCCCAAAGGTTCAGCTATGAGTGAAATGCTATTAAAAGCAAAATTGGTACAGATGCCAAGTGGGAAGAGGCAGAAAGCATGTAATGAAGAACAATTAATTTGTTTCACAATGAAATGTATATAAAAATAAATTATTTTAAGACAGGTTTTCTTCTGTTTATCTTCTTTTAATCTCAGTTTTAGATAAGAATAATAATTGTAATTTTCTAACTAGGGAACGGAGACTTTGGTTCCAGTTACTCTCTTAGTAATCTTGCACTGAAATGCTTGTATTTTTCAGTGCTGATGCTTAATTTTAGTAATCAACCTTTATGCACTGACTGTCTTGAAATTTAGTCCTTTCTAGACCTACAGGTTTTGATAAAGACATGCAGACTTCATTTAGTTAATCAGTGTAAGACAAAAATGAGACACTTGATGGATTTTTCATAAGGACACTCATTTTTGAGTACAGACAAGTGAACACATTTGGTTGTGCAACAGCTGTGTCTGAGTAGATGTAAAAGTAGGCATTTATGCTGGGCACAAATTATTTTTTTCTCCACATATGCATGCATAAGGCCCAGGTAAAAATGTAATGTTCAGTTTCTAGACAGTGCACAGTGACCTTTGGTCAGTTACTTTATACAAAAATGTTTCTGAATTACTGTGCAGAAGAGCTATAGCATTCATCTTTAAAATGCAAATCTGAGCAGAATAAGATGACCTTTCCAAAAGAAAACTTGCAAGGAAAATTCTTACATTTGAAGGGCTGTGGTTGACTTTTTAAAATTATGGTTAATTGTTCTTCTGACCCACTTGTCTAGACAAGTGGTACTAGACAGTACAAGAAATAGATAGTACTAGCAGTACAAGAAAAAGTAGTACTAAATCCTGTGACATTGACAGTAGAACTTTGATCATGGGAATCCAATATTCATTGCTTGAGGGATTTGCTTTTATAAACAGGAACTATGATTGTTAATGTTCTTCTGACTATCCTAAATCAGCATTTGGAGAATACATATTTCAGGGGTAAATGCACAGCCAGACCTTCATACTATTACTGTTGTGTTCCATTTATTTCTTTGGTAAGTATTTTCATATTTTTAAAACTAAGAGTATGGATTTTTTTGCAATGGATACCTCATCACTAAAAATCAGCATTATGGTGGATCCTTTCTGAGTCTCTGCTCTTTGACAAGCTGCAGTAGCCCACCTGAAAAACATGCAGGCGGATTTAGAAGAGCGCCTTGAATTGCCAGTTCAAGTTTAAGAAGAAGCATCAGCAGCATGAGATGGCTGTACTACAGTTTTCACTCCATTGGAATTCTGCTCAGTGTTTTACAGTGCCATGCACATTCTGTTACATGACATACACCCACACTGGCTCAACCAGCGGAAAATCAACAAAAACATGCAGTTGCTGAGAGAGATGCTTGAAGAAGCTGAAGAAATAGAGCTCATCTGCTGTGAGACTTCTAGGTATGCCCTTCTTTTTATCAACAAAATGACGCAGTACTTGATCTATTGATTTTCTTTTACCTGATGTTGAATATAGATTTACTTATAGTATTTATTGCTTTCTTGTTGATAGGAAGTTGAAGAAGGGAATTCATGTTGAATGCAGGGCAGTTGATGTTAATGCAATTTTTTTTTCCCTTTTCCACATCTTCAATAAGACACAGTCACATGGGACAGTTTGAATTCTTTCCTGGGACATGGAAAAGCAAAAGAGAAGACCATGGACTTGCAAATAGAAATTAGTTGTTATTTGCTCATTTGAAATTGGCAAGGAAACAGTTAATACATTGCTCCATGACTAGCTCAAAGTTACTAATGATACCTGAAACATTTTATGTATCACATCATTCATGTACTTGATCATTGTTCTCTCATTGTGTTTTCTGTTCTTGAGTGGTCCATTTGTGGCAGAGAGCTCTTCTCAAATGCGTTTTGGGTTCTGTTGTCCTTTGTTTTAAAAGTAATCTTAAAAGTAATCATACTGCAAATCTTACACTTAGAGGACTGTTGGAGCTCATTCTTGCTTTGCTGTCTAATTCATGAGCATCTGACACATGACAGTTCTCCGCTGCTGCAAAACTAATCTAGCAACTCTGTGCTGTTCTGATTGCTTTTTGTTTGTTTTTGCCTCTCAAAGGCACTAATGTGAGGATGTTTCCTGACTTTTTAGTACTTCTTTTAATTACTTGACAATTATTTCTCTTTTATTCAGAAAGAGAAGGTGCTGGTAAAAATTTGCTACACAGGACAGAAATAGCAGAACAGTCAGCTTTTTAGGTTCAATTTAAGAGATGGAAATTTTCCTCCCTTATTGACCTTCTCTTAAATAAAACGTGAGGTGGGTTTATTATTTTGTCCACACCCATCTTTGGACTTTTCTTCTTTACACTCATCTGCATATCAAATCCATTGCTAAACTGAGATGCTCTTTCTCTACCTGTATGTAAAATTACCCTAAGAGTCGTAAGAAGGTGAACCCACATGATCTGTATGTTTTCAGTCTGTGTAGTTGTTTGCAAAATGCAAGTAATTTGGTTTCACAGTACTCAGAAGTACCAGAGAAGAGCTAATCTTCTGGATGTAGAGTATATTGCTGCTAGTCCTGTCAGGCAATGTGAATGAGCGTGGATCTGTGCTGAGGCTTTCCACCTCAGTAGAGTCCTGCAATTTGGACTGATATAACCTCTTTTTGTTGGGTGGAAGGTTTGAACTGTGAATTACCATTGAATTTACAAGGGAAGAGGAGCTCAGATACTTACAGAAGAGACTCTATTGATATAAGGAGCTGCCATGTTGGATGTAGAACTGACACACAGTCTTGAAAAGTTGAGGGTTTAAGGGAGAAATTAAATGAAATTAAATTAATCTCTTGTGTACCAGAGGTGGCTCAATAGCTTTGTTTTTATGTTTTTATTTGAAAGATATCACCTGCTGGCTGCAGAGTGGGTGGATTCAGCTTCCTTCTGGAGCCTGAGCAAATCACTTGAGGAAGATCTTGCTTTCTGCTGCATCCTAAAGACAGTATGGAAGGGGAGAGCATCTATGAGGTTGATTCTGGAGATGGACTGGGAGGTAGGGATGCCTGTCACTTATTTTTGTTTTCATCCAGATGGCTGATTACAGGAATCCCTTATGACAATGGACCTTGGAATTTACAAAAAACAAATGTGACAAAGGTGTCTACAGTTCATTGATTGTATTTTGTCACCTTAAAAGCACTGAATAAATTTTTTTTCAAAACAGCTGTGTCTTAGAGGAAGTATTGCATACAGACAGTCCATGTCGAAATACTGTTATTTAGTCTGAGATGTCCCAGAGATAATAAAAACCCTAAATAACTACAATAAAAGTAAAGCCTTTTTCCCCTTTCTTTGTTTCTCCTTTTTCTGTGCCTCACACACTGACTATATTGCACACACACTCTTTTATTTGTATATTCTTGCTGCACTACAGACAATTGAATGAAGTGATACTGACTCTGACTTCAATACTGGTGACCCATGTGTATATGTAGACTTTTCACTGATTTAAAATAAAGTGTCTTTGTTCTTATTTAGCTGCAAATTCTACGGGTGTCCTTCGGCAAATTAGCTCAATTCATTGCCATGGTTTATAATTTTCATAGTAGGGTGAAAATCTTCTCAGAGAAAGTAATATTACATATTTCTGCAGGGCTACTGATTTTGAGTATAATGCAGGGGATCTTTGACAAGGTGTTTGGATAGAATTGTCTGTTTTAAATTCCTTGTTCAGCACAGCTTCTTCTGAGACTAACCAAGCAAACATCCTTAGTTTGCAGAATACCTTGAGCTGCCTAGCTCAACTCTCTGTTGAGCTCAGAAATCGAAATATTATGGGAAATAATAAGGCTCTACATTAAAAAATTATAATAAGATGAGACTTGGTGTGCTCCACATCTGTTTAATGGTTTAGATGTTTTCTTATAACTGAATTGTAATCGTGAAGATTACTTTTTGTCTGTGCATACTGTGCTTGTGCTAAGATGCCTTCTTTTGTGTTTAATACTTCTGTAATTTTTTTCTGGGCCCTAGATGTACCAGCAGTACTGTTTAGTAGGAGGAGCAGTTTCCACCCTGTTACCACTGAGTTTCCTTTACATTCATCAGTTGAGCTAACATGCAGATATGTATTCCTAAGCAGTTTGCTTTTTTTTAATAAAGAAACTGGTGGCTCAAGTTAGTTTAAAAATTTCTCATAGTACTATTAAATAATTATCTTGTCATAATAATAATTTTGTCATGATAATAATTTTGTCATAATAAATTGCAATAAAAACAATAGAAGTATTTAAGCTCAAATAGTCCTTTCTGCTCGGCAAATGAAGAGTAACAGAATCTCGGCATTCTCTTCGACATTCTGAGCATTTGTGTTGCCCTCTCCCAAAGTTTTGGAAATGGCTGGAACCATTGTTAGGATAGTTACTCTTGAGCACTAGTTTAGGCCTTATCATTGTGTGCTCCAGTCACTGGATCTCTGCTGCATTTTTGTAATGGATTTTATGCCAATTTGAGCATGGAGAAATTGTTTCACTGACAGTTTTGTCTCCCAGTCCTCCCTGAGTTTGACCTTTTTCTCTTATAATAGGTTACTGTCCTTGATCAGCATTTTTCTGATTTACATAGGCAATGAATGTGTACATTTAATTATCCAGAATTTTTCTGGCTTGTCGTCTGGATTCTGACTTAAGATTGTAAACTCTTATGAGAAAATTCACAGTTTCAGGAGACAGAATAGATTGTTGTTGACATAAATTGAATAGAATTACTGCCATGAGAGCAAAATCTGGTCTTGCATGTGCTAGGGTCATACTTCCAGGAGTATGTCAGTATTTCTAGTGTACATTTACGCACAGTTCTTTTTTGGAAAAAGTCTGCTTGCGTGAGCAGTAACCACAGAGTACCATTTTGTATTTTTTCAATAAGCAGGTGATGTGAATTCCTGGATAGAAGCTCAGGTGAAAAAAATTCCTTGCTTTATCCCTTGTAAACAAAACAAAGGTGAATCAAATGACGCTTACTGTAAAATCCTGTTCTAAAAATATGAGAAATGGGTAAGAGTGATCACTCTTTGGTGATCAGCCCAACAAGCATTCCTATCTGATGAGCAAGGGAAGTATTGAAAACTTGCATGTTTTAAAATCAAGGGCAATTAAAACTTGGAATGTAGCTTTGAAAAGTTTCTTGGGTTCTCTTTGTCCTGCTTTTGCTTATTTTGGCTTTTGACATCTACTGTTTGTGGAGTCAAATTAGCAATTTTTTCACTGTTTGTGTAATGTGAAGTAAATAAAAATGTGACTTTGAAATAAAGTGTCTTCTGGATGATAAAGGGCATGCATACTTACTGAGATCGTGTTTAACAAAGCCTCTATTCATCTTATATATATATTATAAATACAGACGTATCTTGAGATATGTACAGATCAAGCACAGATGTATGGTTAAAATTAGGCTTATTTCATGTTTCAATTATGACACATCAGAGATCCGAGACAAAACAGAAACATACCCATTTTCAAAATGTATGGAACGTGACAAACAATTTACCAGTATAGTGGAATCATCTCCCAAAACCAAAGTGCACTTTGTTAATTAGAGGTCTGTGGTCTCTGGTGCAGGAGTTTCTTGGGAACATGAAGCTCCTGTAAGACTGCGTGAGTTTGGGGTCAAAAGACCTTAAACATTTTTTGGCCATTACCAGAAACAGAAAACATGTTAGCAAATATGATACCCCATAGTTATTTATTTCCTTATTGGAAGACAAGGCCACTATTTTTAGGAAACCAAAGTAAGGCTCTTCACCTCATTTTAATTGCAAAAAAGTGTATGGATTTTCATAGGTGTAGGTGGTTTGTAACAGTCTGTAATGCCAGTAGAAGCTCAGAAATTATGTTTTTACACCAAGTAAATCAATTTCATACTGTGGCTTAATGGACTTAACTCTGACTTAATTAAAAGTTAGCCCTAATATTAAAAGCAGTGCTGTGGATATTATATCTTTTCTTCACTTGATAATACTTCATAGATGGTTTTGAAAATCTCTTAAATGGTGCACAAAGAGGAACAGAGCTGGCATTTCCCCTGGCCTGTAAAGCCAGACTCCGTGAGCATCCTTACAAGGCAGGCAAATAGAATCTCCTGAGTAAAGCCACACTAAACATGGCTGAAGAAGAGACAGGGCTGTGATTCTTCATTGTGCAATGCAGTAATACCTGTTACAACTGACCTAGAACAGATGGGTACCTCTACTTCAAAGCAAAGACTTCATAGCTTAAGTTGCTGAGGAGAAATTTATTTTTTTCCCCAAATGCAGGAGCTCCATGGTGGTGTGACCTTGGCTGGCTGCCAGGTGCCCAGCAAGCTGCTCTCTCGCTCCCCCTCTGCAGCAGCACCAGGGAAGAAAGCAAGGTCAAATGAAAAGGAGAGGGCATCTCTCACCAAATACTGTCACAGACAAAACATACTCGACTAGAGAAAGAGTGATTTATTGCTAATTAAAAATATGGAAAGTTAGTGGCAAAAAGAAATCAAGCCTAAAACCACCTTCCCCTTACCCCCTCTTTTCCCAGACTCAACTTCCCTCTTTCCTTCCCAACTTTCCTGCCACTGTCTGCCACTCCTGAACAGAGCAGGGGGGGACAGAGAGTGAGTTACTTTCTGTAACATTTCATCTCTGCTGCTCCTTCTCGTTATGCTCTTCCCATGCTCCACCATGAGGTCCCACTCAAGGAATACAGTCCCTCATGAGCTTTTCCGACATGGGTCCTTCTCCCCTGCTTCAGTGTGAATCCTTTCCATGGGGTACAGTCCATCAGGAATGAGCTGCTCCTACAGCCTGCGATTCTTGCCTGAAACTCTGCTTCTGTGTGGGCTTCCTGCATGGGCCATGGTCCCTGTCAGGAGCCTGCTCCAGCCTGGGCTCTCCATGGCCTGCAGGAGGACAACCTGCATTGTCATGGTCTTCTCTATTGGCTGCAGTGAAATTTCTGCTCTGGTGCCTGCAGAACCTTTGCCCCTTCCTTCTTCAGTGACCTTGGCATCTGCAGGGCTGGTTCTCTCATGTTTTCTCATTTCTCTCTCACAGTTGCTGAAGAGATTTTTTGCCCTTTCCTAAATATGTTACCACAGAGGTGCCACCAGTGTCACTTGTGTGCTCAGCTTGGGCCAACAGTGAGTCTGTCTAATGTGGGGCAGCTTCTGGTCTCGTCCCACAGAGCCCACTCCCTGCCTAAACCTTGCCTTGAAGACATACTCTTGCAGTAATTTCAGAGCAATATGCTGCTTCAAATATATTCCTTATGGATTTGATGCAGTTCTTAGAGGATATTGACACTAAGTGACTACTTTGATATATTCCTAAAAGTGATCGCTAAATCGGGCAATGTAGAGTTACCTGTATTTTGGGATGTTTCTTTAGAAATTTTTAATCCTTTTAGTTATGGAGTGACATGACTATTAATTAAAACTGAAGATCAAGCTCTGTTATTATTCTGCTTCCATGACTTGATTTTTCATCGTTTAATCCTATTTGTTTTGGCAAAGATTCTGCCATGTATTGATGTATATGTAGAATCAATACCATGGAACACATTTTAATTTGTTTGAACTGTACTTTTATAAGAACCTGAAGATTTGCTTCTGCACAAAAGATATTACAGGGAGGAGACTGGGGAGGGATCAAGTAATTTCTGTGTTTCTCTTGGGTTGTTGATATTATGCCAGATCTGATTTTGGCCTGGTGTTTTCACTTGTAGCTCTTGTTAAGTAAAAAATCCTTCCTGCATGTTAGCAAGGCTGCAAGCCAGTTGCTATGGTATTAAGCATTCTTTTTTTATTTTTAACCAATCGGCTGGCTTTTGTAACGATTCAGCCCAGAATAAGAAATTGGTCACATAGGCTAGAGCTGTATCAAAAGAGCAGATATTTTTGGCTTCAAGAATCCAGAGAGGTTGGCAGAACAGCAGAATTTTGAGTTTCAAGAAAATATTACAATCTATGTTTATGGTATATATTGTGATGTGTAACCAAATGCTAGTAATGGCCATAAAAGGCACAGTTGCAAGATAAATACAAATGGCCAGCAGTTATTATGGCATTATAGCATTAGAGTATGGCAGATACTTTTGCATTCTAATAAACATGGGATATTTTGTATTGATTTTTCAGTTGTAATTAAATTTGTAGATACAGAAGAGAAAGCAAAGAATGAGAGTTTGTTTTTCTTGGATGTAACCTTTTGGTGGCATTTAAAATGTATGGAGGGCCCTTATAAAAAAAATCTAAAGCTGATTTGAAACCATTCTGGGGATTAAAACACCATGGAAGACATCCTCAAGGTGATTATGAAATTCATAAGCATACTGCCAATATTTAAGTGACAATTATTGTCCCTGGTCTGGATTTTCACTTGATATCAGAGATATAATGACTTTATTAAGGGATTGTGGTTTGAAATGTAAATGTGGAAAACCTCAACAAATGGCTTCCAGAGAAATAATAGAAATATGACTTGTCAGTTCTCATATAATTGTTCGCTGCAAATAAATACTTAGGTTAGTTCTTCCAGTGGTGGCATAGATTATCTAGAAATAACTTAATTTGATTCAAGAAAAATCGATTATATAATGTAAAAAGTGTTGAGCATCTAAAATTCTTAAGCCAGAAAGCAGACAAGAATATTCAAGCTCTGGAAATCAATTTCTGCAGTGGCCCTTGCATTTTAATACTTTTTCAAGAACATTTGTGCAAGATACTAATTTTGGTTGGTTTTTGGGTCACCCTTGAAGTGCATGTATATTCCTATATGACTTCACCTAGAAAATGCCCTTGGCTAATAATTCCTCATGCCTACTTGCCACCCAGCTTGTGAGGCAAGTCATAAAGAGTGGGATTTCATTTAGTAGAGCTCTGTCTTTCTAAGGGAAATTCAGTGTGAGAGATGGGAAGTGTACTTAAATTTGGCTGTGTAAAGAATACTCTGTGTTCTGATGGGTTGTTCAAAGCCATGGCTTGCTCCATGTTGCTTTGCTGATCATTCACGTGTTGCAGACTCAGACTGAGAGTTCTGCACTGCTTAAACTGAACCTGCAAGTAGTGGTAGACACCAGTCCCTTGCTGGTGTAACTACTGCACCTCCATTGATTTTGGAAATGATGTATTAGAGATGTGATGTCTACACAACCAGAGAACTTGCCTCATTTCCACCAGAAGAATACTGTGGGCTTGATTCAGATTTCCTGTTTATTAAAAGTACTGCTTTTAATAGTGCAAATATAAGTAGAAATGAAACTCTCTCATGGGAGTGTGGTACATGTAAATGCACACCTGAGTAACTTAACTTGAATGGATTGCTGCTGTCTGGACTAGATTCACATAATGACAAATGCCTTAATAAAAAGAACCGCTTTGATACAACACTTCATCTTTCTCAATTTTGAAGCTCTGCAAATTTAAATATAAGCTTGTGTAAATAAGCATTGAAACCAACCTGGATTGTATAATAGATATTCTTTTTTTCCTACTCAGTGCTTGCATGCATTTCCTTTCTGATGTAACTCCTAGAAAAGAAGGCTTTTGTAAAATGAAAGATGTGAATTAAAATGGAGAAGATATTTCTTCATGGTTCCATAAGGTTTTTCTGTTTGATGTTATACAGACCTGGAATGAGGTTGATACTTCAGACTGCTTTGGTTTGAATACCAATATTAATATAAAGTCTGGTTCCTTAATTTCCTCTCCATATATTCAGATGATGGAAATACAGTTTATTTCTATGAAATAGAGCATTTTATTTATATGCTTGTGTGATTTTTTTTTTTCCTTATCACCTTTTTCTTTCACATTAGGAAGATCCTACCTTTAAAAGGGAAAGAGCACCTGTTCTCTAGATCCTATAGAGTGATTTTGTGGGCTCCATTTTAAATTTTATTGACTGAAGCAGGTAATGCTTCTTCAAACTGCGTCAGTAGGCATTCTGTTGAACTGTTGATGGAGGATAATTGATTAATCTGAGTTGAATCCTTTCAACAGCTATACAGTGGGTTTCACATTAAGGAATTTTCTAGGTGCTTAGATCAGGGCTGGTTATTCTAAAGTCAATTTCTACTTTTATGGGGCTATGAGTATGAGAGAGAAAACTCTCTTGAGTCTCAGCTAATTGTACTGATGTAAGTGAATATAGGAGCTAGAAAGATATGGGCCACAGTCTGTAGCTCACTTTTGTAACTCTGGGAATGTCCACTGAGGAAGTATTTTTCTGTTGCTGAAAGTGATTGGGAGAACAAGGTGCTTGCTTGCTTACAGGGTCAGCAGTTTTGTTCCTGCTTGAAAAATTATCCTTAGATGAGGAAAGTTTTCACCATTTTTGTCTTGAATTTCTTTGTTTTTTAGGGAAAGCTATAAGGAAGCTTGTGCGCAAGGCGACTCTGGTGGCATCTAGAATCCTCAGATTTCCTTGACTGAATCCATCTGGGTTTAGCCCTAAATATAGTAGACAAGCTGCACTGCTTGCACTGATAAATTATATCTTCCAAATGATAGACCAAGGTACAGTCATGTATACTAACCGTTTTTGATGTCATTTGACTCTTGATTCTGTTGCTTTTGGGGTAGTTGTGACACTACAATTTGTCCCCACTCTTGTGGACCATCTTTACAACAGTGCTCTCAAATTAATTGAAGGAGACTTGTGGCCTGGCTCTGGCGTTTGATGTTGACAGCCCCTTACTGAGCTGAGTCTGCAGCTTGGTGGGAATCTTAGCCTCTCCTGAGATTCACACACTTGCCTTGAGTGGCAAGACAAAGGGATTGTTGGAAACACAACTTTATTTGGTTTTACTACCCATGGAAAAGTGCAAACCTAAATCAAAACTTCCTTTTTGACGCATAGTATCATTTTAGTTTGTATGCTCAACAGTCATAAAATGAAAACAGACTGTGTTCTAACAAAGCATAGATTTTGGGTATAAAATAACATTTGTATTATGCAAAGGAAAAAATAGATCAGTAAGTACTATTCTAAATGGCAGTTAATAATTAGGTTTCTATATCTGCTTTGGTATCTCAGCTAGCTGTTGGAATGAGCAAGAAATCTCAGTGCCAACTGGCTGCTTTCTGAGGTCAAAACTTCTCTTTGCTTTTTTGTTTTAGATGGGAAAATAATTCTATCTCCTACCTGTGTATTTCCTGAACTACAGGAATATAACTTCCATGATATAGAATGTTACCAATTTAAAGATGTTTTTGGTGTGGTACTGTTACTTCCCATTTTAAGACTTTGGTATCCAATAGAGTAGATCCCTCTATTTGGATTGTCTATGACACCTAAAAATTGTTTTAATTGTCTTATCTGAGCATGACATTGGGTGAATATTAATCCAGTTGCACAGATTATTAAAATTTCGATTTTTATATAGTTCAGATACTGAGTTGGGAAGCTTCAAAGCTGTCTTTTCTTTTGCCCAAAGATGGGGGGGTGCTTTCTGTGTGTGCATCTTCTTGGTTTTTTTTGTGCTCCTTGTTGGGCTGCAGCTGTTTCCTTCCTCCACCTTCAAATGCTGAGCTTTATCCTTATTTTGGTGCTGTGCCCAGAGAACAGCTCCTTCCAGTGACTTCGTCCTAGTGCACTAAGTACTTGAGAGAGAATCTGGGTTTGGCTGATGCGTTTGGCCCCTGTGAATGTCCATGTCTGAGGGAGGTCCCTTACAAACCAGAGGCTGAGCCATCAGCTGGCCACGCTAAAAGGTCATGCTCAATTTGTGAGTTACACGTCTTGGAATTTGCTGCATAACCTCTGCTTTCTGTTGTCTGGCAAAAGAATATTAGATTTAAAGGATAGGTGTCTCTGCTGTTCAGCCTTGCAGAATTGGTTTATAGACGATTTTTGTTTTTGGCTGTAATTGTTTCTAAATACATTGTGCTTGCTGAGAGGTTAATGGAAGGCTTCAGTAGTTTTCCTGTTTAATTTGTATAATACAGGAACAACTGACAGCAACAGGTCACACCTTTGGCACACAGATAATGGATACAATTTCTAAGTGTATCTTAGTGGACAGAAGGATGAGTAGATTTTTTTTGCTGGGTTGTGATGCTGTCTATGATGACTTGCCGCTGACTGTAGTGGTAGGTGTCAAATGCTTCCTTATTTTGCCCACTGCCAGGTTTTTATGATAAGCCTTTATATCTATTTTATATCTATCTATTCAACATCGGGGCAGGACAAAACATATGAATCATAGAATCACAGAATGGTGGGAGTTGGAAGGGACCCTAAAGATCATCTAGTTCCAACTCTTTTGCCATGGGCAGGGACACCTTCCATTAGAATGTGAGTGAAGTAAATTAATTTTCTTAGTTCTAGGAAATTCTGATGGTATTTTATGGTGGGTTTGAGTTAAAAAATATTGTTATTTACAATCCTTAGGATTGTTGCTTGCTTTGCAATTGGGACATATTTATTTTCTGATTATTACAGAGATTGAGATTAAAGCATATGATCAGTAAATATATATTAAAGTAAACATAGTGAAATGAACAAACAACAGAAGAGAAAACAGACAAAAAAAAAATCCCAAGCCAGAACCCTCTCTCAATTTAAAATTGAAAAAAACTCAGGTCAGCTTCTCTCCATTACCTAAATGAAATCAGTGTGCACACATGAAGTAGTGTATTCTTGCTATAAAAAGTCTGATTCTGCAAATGGGTGTTGAGAGGTCCCTGAGCTGTACTTGCTATCAGAATATTCTGCAGAAAGGAAAAAAACCCCAAACCCTTAAAAGGATTATTGAAGGAGATCTGCATTCTTTCATTTAAATTCAATTAGAGATTTAGAATATGTTTATTCAAGTTTTACCCATTGACCTTCATGACTGATAAATTTGGAGACAAGCATTCCGTGTACAAGGTAACTGCTTTTGTTTCTGTTAAGACTGCTGAACAGGAAGGCAGTTATGTTTAAATCATTAGGATGTCTATGCATATATTCTTCAGTGTTTGCCAGCATTTTTACTGATCCTGCAACATTAATAAAAGGCTGTGTAAGCTTACAATATCCAGTTTCTCTTTATGTTTACTGTGTGTTACTAACAATTTTCATGCTTCTGCTGCTGCTGTGGTAAAACTGGGATGTTGTCATGCTACTCAGTAAAAACTGGGTGCCATGGGGGCACTGAATTACGAATTGGTGGAGTTCATTCACATTGTTCTATATATAAATTAATTCTAATTTAAGCAAAAAACCTGATAACAAAAACTTGCCTTTTAATTAAGTAACAGAAGACCTAGGTTAAATAGTGGGTCATTGCTAAGTCTGAGCCCTAGGATAGTATATGGTATTTGTGGGGGTTTTTTGGGCTTCTTAAATTCCCTTTTGTTTCCAAGGGCCCTTACTCTGAGAGTTATCAGAGTCCCATGGCAATAGTAGCTCCTGTGGAGCACCAGCTGGGGCTCATCACAGCCTCCCCTGCCCGCTTATTTCTGATACCTTCTTGGCACCAGAACTGGCTGAAACCACACTGTTCTTGGGACACTCTCTTTGAGTCAAGCTGTTCTAACACCTGGTGTCAGTATGTGGAAGAAAAGCAAAAGAAAACAAAAATTGTGGGTGTGGAGAAAGAAGGCCGTCACTACACTGAGCATTGTGTCAGCCTGCTGCTTTATTTCTGCTGCACTTGCTGCAGAATGGAAGCTCAGTGTGCTTATTGATGTCTCTCAAGTACTACAAATCCTTATCTTTCTTGTCTGTTTAATTCTTAATCATTTGTAATAAAATATTCAGCAATCTGGTCCATGGAGTAATACTTAGCTGATCTGTTTTCTCTACAGCCAAAAAAATAGCCCAATCCAAAACCTCATTGAATGCAGATATTACAGTTATGTAGCTCACTGAATTCTCCAGCAGATTTTTCCATTTGTTTCCTACTGATATGACCAATAATATATTGGCTTTTAATCCATCTTATAGAAAACTATTTGATAAACAAATGTGTTATCTAGGAAAATGAGCATCATTTTATCCAAACTTTAAGCAGCACTTTTATCAAAACCTAATATGTATGGATCTCCTAATAAAATAGCTATAAGGCAGAGAAAGAGAAGACTGTTGAGGAGATGTAGTTTGATTAAAATGTTTTCTTAAAGAATCCTTAATTATTTTAAAGAAAGCCACAGTGGGGTCTTTTCTCCTGCCCTGATAAGAAACTGGGAAGTTTTCATATTGCATTCAAATGTGTGATGTGAAATGAATTAGTTATTAGCTATATCTCCTTGGGGCATGTGCACTATAAATAGCTTTTCCAAGCCTGTGGCTTTATTCTGCTCTGTGCACTGTATTCTGATATTGAAGACCAGAGAGAGACCAGAGTAAAATGCCTCCATTCAGCTGCAGTCTGAAGCAGTGCACATAATACAGCTTTGGATTTTGCAGATCAAAGTTTATTATTTTTATGGTACACAAGAAATACAGGACTCCTTTTATTCACTGACCCCTAATTTTTCAGGGTCCCAGGAAAACACAAAATACCTGTTGTTTCTATTGCAACTGTTGCAAACAACAGCAAGGGGTAATTGAGGTTTAATTATTGAGTAAGGTCTATAATAGTATCAGTTAGGATGGAAAAAGGCTTTTTGCTTAGGTCTGTGCAAAGCCCTTCCTGTGAAGCGAGGTATCATCTGAACTGGTTTTAAGTTTTGCCATAGGAGCAAATACAAGTGATCTGGGGCCATAAATTAGTTCACTGCTTTGGACTTTGAAAAGCAGTCTGATTACATACCCAAAGGCTTGTGCTCTTTTTTGTGCTACATGAATTCTGGCATGTAGAGTTCTGTTTTGCAAGAAATAAGAGAGGCCACTGTGCTTGGTTAAAACTTACCCTACTTTTATGTTAACAAACTCAATGGTCTGCCCAGGGCAGCCCCTTGCAGTTACCAGAACCTGGCGGTATTAAAATTGCCATGAGTTTAGTTCTCTACCTTTTCACTCAAAATTCATAGGAATCCAGGATTATACCCAATGTGTTACTCTTCCACCATTCCAGATGTGAAAGTGATCACCATAAGGAAACACAATCTTCATGCTGATGTTTATAAAAGCTCTAGCTACTTTTTCAATGCTGAAGATAACAGTTTGAACAAAAATGCTTTTCACCATGTTTTGACAATTTCCTTGTGGGTGGTTTTTTTGGTTTTTTTTTTGGTTTTCCAGGACTATTCATGGTTGTGTTAGTGTAGACCACAGCAGTGAAAGGTTCTGTGTCAACCTTTGCCATGGCAGTCAGGCCGTTCATACTGCCCTTGGAGTTGTGAGCATCTGGTGAGGAGTCTTGGTGTGTACAGTGGCAGAAGCAGCCTTGCCTTCTCACTTGGGTAGCAGTGACTTTCCCATGAAGTACTGTGAGAGGACTTTGTGAGTCAGTTGTGCAAGGAGAGATCCCCAAAAGATTTTCCTGCTGACCTGTGGCTTCCAGTATTGCTAAGCCCTCAATAATGTATAATTTTTGAGTCCTCTTTGGTGTGTACACATTAATGGGTCAGTGCTACTTGTCTTAACCTCATAAAATGGGAATTCCTGTACCACATGGCACATAGAGGTTTCTAAAAAAATGTGATACAGCTTCTGATATGAAGCACAGGGTCCCAGAGTGCTTCAGTATGCAAGTCATAAATGCCTTGGCTTAAAGTCACCCAGTTTTGACTTAATTCTTGTTGATGTTGACTCAAACTCGGATTGAATCTGTGAAGCATTCTGAGCCATAGATGTGTTCAGTTTCTGTGAATTCCTGAGCTCCCTGTGGAGATGACTTGTGAGTGTCTACCTTGTTTGGCAATGCTGTAGAAGAGGGAAAGAAAATGGCAGGAGTCAAGTGGACACTCTGCCTGTGACATGGCACCTTGGAAACTGAGAGCCTTTAGTTTCAGGCTTGGACGAGGGGAGTTTGAAGGCAGTGGTTCTAGTTTTGCTTTCTACCAGGTGAGAGGCATAGCTCAGCTGGGACTTTCAGCCTCCCTGGTGACAGCTGAGACCCCAGCCTGGGGTGGGATAGGCAATGTGCCAACAGGATCTGTGCTGCCACCGCAGCAACTCCCAGTCTATGCTGTATCAAATGCTCCCCAAACCATTCCACACCAACTGCACTGTCATTTGTCATGCTCTGTGTTCCTGGCCTCACTGAAGTGTGGCGCTTTGTAGCATTACTATATTTCTTTTCATCTTGGTACAAGTTCAAATTACTACCATGCAGCCCGGCCCCAAGAACTGAGTCAGGGAGAGAATAATTAAAGTGAAGGATGGCCTCTGAGTAAGTAGCTGTAGTGTAGGAAGGTAAGCAAGCGTGCTTAGCTACTCCTCTTGCTACATTATTGAGCAACACACTTGTTTATTTAGTTATTCAATAAAATGGTATAAGGCAAAACACTGTGTTGCTTTACAGTAGCTGCAAATTTTCCACTGAACTGAAAAATAGTAAGTACTTGTTTAAAATATATTAAATATTTTCATGTATTATGATGTAGTTTAACTTTCAAATTATCTCACACGCTGCCTTGGAGGGATATATCATAAATACAGTTATTATCCTTTATGCCAGGATGACATTGACATTGTTGAGATTTTCATGAATAGCGTAGCTCCGATGAAGGAAAAGGACAGACCTGGTACCTTCTGTTTAAGTTGTCAAGCTTGACTGATTTCTCAGTTAATTTAAAACCCTGCTTTATGGCCTCTATTACACAGGTTTCTGCTCCCTCCTTGAAATCTCTCTTCTGGAGTGACAAATGTAACCATAAATGTTGTTTCATTTTGTTGAGTTTTTTTCTGCTTTATTCTGTGTGGTTTTGGTTTTGTTCTTTTTAAAGTAGCATTCGTGTTGCTTCATAGGCTTTTAGGGAGGTCTTTGTACTTCTTTTTGCTTGTAATGTAGGTCTTTAGAGCTGGATATAAAAACAGAAGATTCAATTTTAAAATGCAAGGAGAGTCCTCATTTTCTGTGCCTGGCAAACTTTCTCTTTTATCCCTCAGCCAACTTCTATCCAGTCCACTGGTTCTCCTCCTCTGTGTCATGCTTGCTAACTTTCACTGATTAATTTTTTATGAGAGGTACTATTAAAATTACTTTGGAGATTCACATAAATTATCTCTACAGCTTTCACTTGTTCTTTGTTGTGTAGAATTTACTAATATTTCTCCAATGCAGCCTGTATGCTCTAAATCAAATTTAAGTGTTTTTCCAATTTGTACATTAAGTAATTTCAACTTGATTTTTTAATGAAGTAAAATATTAAGTATCTTATACAAACTTTAATCCTGGGGGAAGGGAAGCAGCGAAAGTGTGTCAGTTTTGCTTTGTTGTTTACACAGCTACCAAGTCTTCATGAAGGAAACTCAGCTGAGCCCTGCCTGCCAGGAGCAGCCCTGGTAGCTCATGTGTCATTGAGGTGCCTCTCTGAGTTGCAATTCTTCCTCTTTGTTTCTTCAAAATACAGCAGAAAATGCTGCCCTTCATTAGCAGAGAAAATGAGGGTTTGCTGTTTCCCTTCCTCTTGGGTTTGTTCCTGCCAGAAGACTAGCCAGAGCTTCCCTTTGCATTTGGAGACATCTGTCCTTGAGTGCTCGGGTCTGAGCAAGAATTTATACAGGAGGAAAATTGTGATCTGGCAAACATGAAGATGAAGGCTAATGGGAGGCCTGGAGGGTGGCTGTAAACTTGTAGAAGATTAACTGCTATGGCCTGTGAGATAATTTTTTTTATTTGGGACAACAGTGATGAGTGTTCTTTCCATTTTTAAGGGTTGGTGAGAATGATGTCATTTTTTATATTTATATATTTGTGTTGGGCAAAGCCATGCCTACAAACCTCAAATGTGAGTTAGCCATGTAATTAGTTCTGCAAAACAGAACACATTTTAATAATCTAGAAGTCTTCTATAAAGTTGGCTCTCCTAGATTATTTTCATGTTTATTTATCTTCTAGTAAAATGTTACTTGCATTTCTTGTTGTGAATGAATCAATTCTGCTTCATTGCAATGTCATTTAAAGGATTAGATGTTATATTTAGGAGTGGTGATTTAGGGCCAAATTCACCATATGAGTTTTTCTTTTCTAAGAACCTTAAAATTTCCTTGCTGTTCTCTTTTCAGCTGCCAAACTGAACACAAACCGAACCTCTGTTACTTTTGTAATGTAGCTCAAAAGCACCGTAGTTGATTTTGGGGGTTTCCAACATTTATGATTGGTAGGTAGTGCATGTATAGGTATGAAGGTTAATTAAATCAAGAGGTGAAGTTTGTAGAACAGGGAATGCTTCATTAGGCCCTGTGTGAAGTAACATGTACAATCTGTTCTCAATACCCCAAGTGCCATTCACTGAGACAGTGTAATTACAGCTTACACTCAGTTTCATTAGTTTGTGTTTCTTCTACTGTGGTTGACATGTATGTTGTCTTCACTGAAACCCTGGAATGGAGGAGGGACTGCTCGCTGGTGGGCATCTGAGCATGCTGACATTCTGCAAATCATTTTCCCTTTGGGTTCAGAAATGACTTATCCCAGATGTAATTAAGCTTGTGATTCATCAGCTGGCACTTCTTTTATTTCTCGAATTCCAGATCTAGCTAAAGACTTGTGAGATGGCTCTTCTTCTATGCTTTTTCTTACATTGTTGTTGGCTTTTTTTGCTCTAAACAAGGGGAAGCAATAATTATCTTTCCCCACTGCTAGTAGTTTGGTTTTTGTCTATATAGTTTTTTAATTAGAGTTTATTCATTTTTATTTCGGAACAGGATATTATGACATCCTAAAGATGCAGACTTTAATACATATCTCTCTTTAATGTGCATGGTGTTTAGGCAAGTATAAAATCTACGTGGCTGTGAAGATGCGGGGGCTTCAGTGAAAGTTTAACTGTATAGATTCCTTTAGACAACTTCCTTTAATAACAACTTATGTTACCGAGCACTGAATTTACACATAAATTAACTGAAGTGCTATCATAAGTCCAGGCAGATTATACATTTAGTTGATTCCCAGAGAAGTAGAGTTAAAGCTCCAGTTATGATCTCTGGAAGTCAGAGACAGGATGCGTACATCAAATCTTGGAAATTTCTGAACACAATATCACTCTTGAGATAAGTCCCACAGTCCTATTCAGGTGAGAGAAATTGGGGAGGTGCTTGGAGGCAGAGGTCTGTAGACAGAAAAGCAATATTAATGAGGGTAATAAAGAGGCTAGCAAGGAGGATGAATGGTGAGCTTTATTGAAAATCTTATCTTACCATAATTTCTTTATATTAAAAAAATATGCATAAATGTTCTTCTGCAAATTTGCTAGACTAATGTAAGAAGAGAATGCAGCAGGGATATCGTGGATGTAATAGTAAAACCAACCTTCTATTGTCCTCTTGCTGCCCTACTAATATGTTTAAATATCTTTAAAACATTTATGTTTAGAACTACTATATTAAGACAATACATGTTGCATCCATGCCATGTGGTGTCCCAGCTCTGCCAAGCCATGGCAGCTGCCAGGGTGGTTGTGATCTGTCATCAGTTCTCTGTCTGCAGTCTGAAAATACTGAAAAGCTTAGGGCCTGTTCCAGAACTATTTTACCCTTTGTTACCTACTATAATTTTTTGGTATCTAGTAAAGTAAATATTAAAATATTTCACAGAAACTGCCTGCCTAAATTTTCTCATGCCAGGAATTGATGTTCTGGTTTGAGACGACATCCTGAGTTAGCATCTGTGTTCTTTAGGCTTTTGAGAGATTGTGTGCATCTCCTGATTTAATGAGGTCTAAAATTGTATCATACATTTCACATAAGGCCATTCCACAATAAAAGTTAGCAATAAAGCATGTATGAAATTGTACATGGACTTAATTAGATCTTAGCAGCATATAAATTACTGCACAGACCTAGGCTGATGCACTTAGAAACCTGTGCCTGCCAAAACCATCCTAAATCATCTGACAGCGTTTCAAGAGTTGTGTATTTTGTGGCAGATATTCCAACCTTTGTGTAGAAAATGAAGAATTGCAGGAAAGTGGATGAGGGGAAAAAGAAACTAAAATGTCATACATTTACACTGTGTAAATCCAGAAATAGGTCTCAGTTCTACTTTCAAAGTGCAAACTGTGGCAGGCACACTGTATGCCAGCTCTGGCTTTAGGCATGGTGTTTTGTGAATTTATGCATTTGGAGATTGTCAACAACTTCAGCCTTAGGATTATGCATTTTAAAGTATATGTACTTTTTAATATTTCGTCTTTGAAAGGAAGGACTGCATTGATTTGAGGCCTTTTATTTTGAGAACACACAACTAACTGCTCTTAGTCATGATGTATGTTCTACTCATCAAAATAAAAGCCTCATTGATTCACTTCAGTGCCACAGGAATGTATGATGCCTTATAGGTGATTAAAATGAGCATACTGTCAGAATTTTATAGCTTACACAGTTCACAGCAAGGGGTGACAAAAAAAAAGGCAGATATAAATACAGTAAACATCAGGGTTACAGTGGCAAGAGCTCATGAAAATGCTTTCATATACCAATAAAAACTTTCACTTATGCCTCACAGACGTTTCCTCACTGCATGTTGCCTCTGTGTCTTGCTGGTTATTTGATTTTTGGTTTTGTTAACGTATTCTACTCATAGATTTTGGTCCTGATAGTGTTCCTCTTGAAGTCCATGAGAAGAACTCATAGTGATTTAAACAGTGTTGGATCAATCTCAGTAAGCAAAGACTGTAGAGATGTGGTAATGAAGAAGCTGGCACTTCAGACTTCTTTTAAAAGGAAGTGTTTTGTGAGAATGAATAATCAAGTACCTGTAATTTTTATTGTACATGTAGTAAGTGTAATATTCAGTACAAAAATAATGCATTCTTCCTCGTAACTACACAAAGTGGATAGATGTGCTGTTCTTCCCGTTACTATCCCATTCTAAGTGGGTATCATTTGTCCAGAAAATGTTTACTTGTCCATGGTGTTGAGATGATTCTTATGAAGATAAGGAATTGTTTGGGGTTTGCATAGGGCAAACAGGATCCATGAACATTACAAGCTGTAAAATGGGGAGAGAGGAGCCTTCTTTGACATCAGTGTCTGAGTAGCAAAGGGCAGAGTCTGCTGCATAATGTGGGCTTGTGTTTTAATCTGTACATGAAGCAGAGACACAGAAGAGGAAGTAGACCTATTTGCCTTTCTACAGAAATGACATTATTTTCTGTTAAGTGTATTTGGGGGAGATCTTTCTTAACCATTTGGACATGTAAATACACAGACATACAACTCAGGAAAGCTGTAGAAATATCTGACCCTCTTCAAAATATTTTTAAGCCCTATTTATTTCTATCTTTTTGGCCACATGCAGAGATTCTTCAAAAATATATCACTGATGATTTAGTTGATGGTATATACCTAAGAAGCACCAAACAATACAAAAACATTCAGTGTATCAAATATAAACAGATGTGTTATAGAATGTAATTAAATTCATTCACCTGTTTATGTGAGTGCTGCACGTGTTTGATGGGTATAACTATTTATTAAACAGCTTGCCCATGTGTTGCTAAATAGTGGATTAAATTCTAGTAATTCTGTCTAAGTATCTCCATGCTCAGGAATATGACATTTCATCTATTTACACCTTTCCAACTGAGTTAAAATGTCAAAAAGAATTGAGGTACTTATATTACAAAAATATATCTTTTTGACATTATTTTCTGTAGCTCGTTTCATATGCATATTTTTCTTTTATATTATCATCATGATGGTATTAATTTGGATGTGCAAATTAGCTCTTCATGATGTTGTCATGTCAGCATCTGGATTCAAGATGTGCTGTTTCATAAGCATCGCATCCTATTGCGTTTCATCAGAGTCCCCCTTTTCTAATCTAATTATTCATAAGGAACCTTGGGGATTGTGCTAATGGGCATCTGAAGCTATAAAGAGTAATGAAAGTGGTTGTGTTACTGCTATGCAATTAAGTGTATACAGAATACCATTCATATAATTAAATTCAGATTTTTTTTACCACCCTTTTTCTCCTTTATAGTACATCAATTATTTCTCTGAAGTTAAAATAATTCCAGTGAAGTTTAAGTGCTTTTAAAGGGAATTATAGCATTTATAGTGACAAAAGTTGATTTTTGGCTTTTATAATTAAAATCTTCAGCAAACAAGGAGACAGTTTTATGAATTTTTGATTGGTTTTTCATGTTTTATGTGAAAAGGTGGGGGATGTTTGTGATCGAGGCAGAATCTGAACTGCTGGAAAAGCAGGGTGGGTGTGTGGAGGTGTGTGTGTGCTGTGTGTTTTCCATTTAATATTCTGTCCAATGGTTTGATTGGTACAATACACATTATGCTGCTGCTGGTAATGTGTATCAACAGTCATTGCAATTTGTAAGTTCAGTGTGACCTTTGGTCCAGGTTCAGTTTTCTGTCTCTGTTCATTTGGATTAAGTGTTTCGATGAATGAAGATAAAGTATTTAGATCAACTAGTCAATATGTTTTCTGCTGATAATTCCATATTAATAAGTGTTGATGGTTAGTATCTTTAAGGTCTACTGACAATCTGATTGAAATCAATGGCAGTTTTGCCTCATTTAGTTCAATGGGAGCAAGAATGAGTCTTTAACCAGCAGAAAATTATAAACACCAGTCTCTGTTCATGTGTCATTCACTATGAACATGAGTTTTTATGGTGCTGTCAGGCTGAAAAAAATTCTTTTCTTTTTTTACAACAAAGCTGCATTTAGCTGAAGTAATCCCTAGGTAGCCTGTTAAAGGTGTTCCAGCTTTGTTATTCCCAAACAATAGGGAATGTGGCCTCTTGCTGATTCTACTTAAGTAAGTAGTTACTGCTGCTCAAAATAGCTTGAGCCTGCTGTACAGCTGATATTCTGCTGCAGACATCCTGCATTAACCTAGTTATCTTGAATTTTCTCCTGAAACTCAGGCTTCATTTTGATTCTGCAGAGCACATGATATTAAATGGGTTGTGCAGTTCCTTTTTCCAGAACACCTGTGACAGCCATGATGTTCCATGTCAGTGAAGAGGCCCAGGCATCATGAAGCATCCTCCATCCTCTCAGCTTTGATTGTACATGGCTGATTGGCATCTCATCGTGTTCTGAACTGCCTTAACCATAAAAATCCTACTAGCATATTAAAATTGCTTGTCTGCAAGTAACCTATCACAAAACAGAGAGGTAGCTTCATAAAACAACTCTTCCGGGGTATCCTCTTAGTTTCCCCCCAGGTACCCACCGGGAGAAATGAGCTGTGAAGTTTGAGTGAGAGTTTAATAGGTCCAGGTCCTGTCTGACCAAATGACACAGTGGCTGAGGGGGACTGACAGCTTCACTCTAATCATTGCTGTAAAAGCAAAAGGGAAAAGGAAAGAGGGACAAAGAGCACAGACGGCCTGGTCTCTTGGCTAGATTTTCAGATTGCTTAGGGCTTTAAAGGTCAAATGCAACACTTCAGGTTAGTACCTTCTTAATTACCAAGAGACAACCTTTAGAGCACAGGAGTGACTTGCTTTTGGCATTACTCAGTGAGTGTCTGCACTCTGCATTAGTTTATGCTTTCAAATATTCTTGAAGCACAGCTGTATAATTGTAGGTCAAATAAGTTTTGCCTCCAAGAGAATAGTTATATTCATCTTCCTCTACAAAATACTCAGTGCTTTGTCATCAGTGATCTGCAAAGTCAATTTTCTGGCCATTTTCTGCAGTTGGCCACTGCTCTGGAATAAAACTCAGCATCATTTCCACATATCTTCTAAGCATGTTCTCTGAGATAAATGACATGTCTGAAAATTAGTAAACAAGAAGACAAAACCTTCAATCTATTCAAACAACCTTTTTTGTTTGTTTGTTTTTCCTTTTTATTTTTCCATTGCAAACTTCAAATTTTTATATTTTTCTCTTGTAATTTATGTTTTCTGCATTATTTTGGCTTCCTTTGATTATATGCTGAAATCCTTAATTCTCAACTCTAATGTATTAAACAAGTACCAGTTGAAACAGCATTTTCGCTGGGTATTGCTTGCTTTCTACTCTCCCAATTACTTTTGCATATTTGTGTTTTTCTGCGTAAATATGAAAATAATTGTTTAGAACAGTTTAGAATAGTAAAAAGTCGGATTTTATGTTCCTGTCTAGTGTGTACATATCTTTAATCATACAAGTAATCTTGGTCAATGGACTGTATTTCTGGATGTTTACCTAAAAACTTTCATAATAAAAGGTTCATTTTGAATCTGACAAGTGGTTAGTAATTGCTTTGTTAGGCTTGACTTCAAATAATACTTTGTTCTAGCACTTTATATATAAATTATTATCTTAATGATCTTGAAGTTTAATTTTGTGCAGATCAGATGGGGGGTGCTGCTGCCTGTTTTTCATTGTCAAATCAGATTTGGTCTCTCTTTTTAAAGCAAATTTCCACATACAAGTTCAAATGCCTTAGATAAAGAATATGCCCATTTATAAAGATTATAATTGATTATTTGGCCCTGTTTTTAATACTTTGCACTGTAAATGACATCCCAGTGGAGAATAATCATCATACAGATGTTTGAAAGCTCCTTCCTGCAGAGTATGGTAATTGAAGTCTATAAAGTGTCATCGGGCTGCATATTGTTTCTAATTAGTACAAGGCAGTTTCTCTTAGCTTTATATAGTTTTGCTGGCCTTTTTCGTTCATTATTTTACCAGCTGGCTATTAAATCTTGTCAGTTACTAAGAAAAAAAGAGTCCAGAGCTGGAAATTTTTCTGTGTGCTTGATAGAGTCCTGCTTTCTTTTATCAGAAAAATACAGATTTTTGTATGGTTTGATTCTGACTTTTTGCAGCTATCAGTGTGCTTTTAGCTCTAACAGGCCAGGTACTACTCTGATATCTTTTGAAAGACCCTATCTCACATCATCAGGAGAAACATTAGTACAACAATAAATTTCTTTTCTCATAATAGGGCCTTTATGATAATGATTCTCATTTGTCTGGTGTCTGAAAAAGGAATATTTTAGTGACTGCTTGATGGTTGGATGTTTATTGCAGACCATTTCCCAGGGTATACAATCATCAGTGTGATGGAAGTGGGCAGATAAAAGGGTCTCTTTTATTGAAAGGAGCTCAAAATTATGTTCAAAATTACTGGAAAAAGAAGCTTTGCTGCCTGTTTTAGCTTCCCTGTGTGAATGGCGGGTCAGGTTCTGCAGTCCTTTAAGGGTGTGTTGGATTGCACTTTTAAACCCCTGGTAGCTGGGTCCCTCTGGTATGTTAATTTAGCCTAAAATTATTTTCCTGTATTTCCTCATGTCTTTCTGTAAGGATTTTTTTTCCTTAAGTAATGCAGGAGTTTATAGGATTTAAGAAGAGAAACAAATATGTAGCATTTTCAGGCCTTGGATGCTTTCTTCAGGCCTCCATTCTAAGCATGGAAGAATGAAATAAGAGCTAGTTCTCTTGAAAAGATTCTGAGGTAGGACTCATGATGATTTTTTTTTAAAATAAAAGTTATATTTTTCCCTTGCACGCAGTGAGCACCTTTTCTGAATATTCAGAAAGCACATTCAAAATTTGGTGTGATGCATTATTTAAACAATTTCCTATTGATTCCAATTGAAGTTTAATAATGTAAGTCCACACTTTGATTGAAAATTGAGGAACTCAAGAAACCGTCACTAACAGCTAACAGGTAGTAATTTGTTGTGTATTCTAAGGCATCAGACTAAAATTTAGGAGGTTGACTTGAGTGACAGCATCCTGAGGAAATAATTTTCTTTCTTCCATCTTTGTTTTTCATCTGTGAAGCAAAATGACAATATGATACATCTCTTTCTTTATGTCTAGGTCATTTTCAGTGTTTGGAGGACAAAAGTACAGCTGTGATCTGGAGAAGGTCACAGCTAAATAATTAGAATAGAATACACCACTTAGGCTGGAAGGGATCTGCAATGACCATATAGTGCAACTGCCTGGCTGACCTGGCTGACCAAAAGTTAGAGAATGTTGTTAAGGGCGTTGCCTCTTAAACACTGACAGGCTTGAGGCATCTACCACCTCTCTGGGAAGTCTGTTCTGACATTTGACCACCCTGTCAGTAAAGAAATGTTCCCTGTTGTCTGCTCTGACGCTGCCCTGATGCAGCTTTGATCCATTTACACATGGTGTGTCACAGGATACCAGGGGGAGAGAGATCAGCACTTCTCTCTCCACTTTTCCCTTCAGGAGGCTGCAAAGAGCAAAGAGGTCACCTCTCAGCCTCCTTTTCTCCAAACTAGAAAAGCCCTGATTCCTCAGCCACTCCTCACAGGACATTCCTTCCAGCCCTTTTACACCTTTATTTCCCTCCTCTAGATGCATTCAGAGACTGAACAACCTTCTTGAGTTGTGGGTCCCAGCACAGCACGCAGCACTCCAGGTGAGGCCACCCAGCACTGAGCAGAGCAGGACAGTCCCCTGTTTTGACCTGGTTGTGCTGTGTTTGATGCACCCCAGGGTGGGGTTTGCCCTTGGGGCTGCCAGGGCTCACTGCTGGCTCACATTGGGATGCTGTTGGCCACCACTGCCAGACCTTTCCTGCAGGGCTGATCTCCAGCTGCTTCTCTCCTCTTCTGTGCTTTTGTCTGGCGATACTCAGTCCTTCCGCAGACCCTGACATTTTAACTTTAGCAATTCCATCCTATTCATCATAGCACAATGCGCCAATCTACCTAGATCCCTCTGCAAGGCTGATTACAGAAATCCTCCTCGTTTTTTGTGATGAAAAATGTACTATTTAATACCTACAATCTACTCAATGTGGTACTGCTTTACAGTGGACCCTCAAGTAGTGCAGAGCATGTGTAAAGGCAAACCTTTCTCCAAAGAATTAGTTGCTAATTGTGCAAGTGCATAGGAGGCTATTAAACTAAAAACACCAGGTATTTGATCTGAGGTGGTATTCCTAGAAAAGTACAGTGAAGTACTTTCTGAAGTAAAAAGGAGTTTTCGTTGCTCTGCTGGTAAGTATTGCATCACTGTTGGATAGCAATGTAAAATAAAAACGTTGTAGAGAGCCAGCTTCTTCCAGGGTTAGGAAATGGTGCCAGGATCTGCATCTGTCCCCTTCACTGCAGTGTGAGACCTGATGCCAGCTGCACACTGGTGCAGGCATGGGGAAGGCAACATCTCTCTCCACTCAACCAGTCTTTGGCAAATTTTCCAGCATCCGCTCTGTGGTTCTGACTTAGGTACTTTTCCCTTATCACAGTCCTTTGAACAACTAACCAGTGTGTTTCTCCTGTTTTGCCTTGGAGAGAACTGCTAACACCTTTTCTCTTCATTCTGTGTTTAATGGATCTGTCAACATTGCCTAATGGAGGATGGTGAGAAGGTGTGTTTTGTTGTTAGCTCTGAACACGGCAGTGAGTCCTGACAGCAGCGATGTCTCGGGCACAGTTGTGCTGTTGTTGCATTGGCTCTGATGCCAGTTCAGTCAGTTCAACTCAGATATTCCTCTGCAGTGTTCCTCTGCAATGCATAAATACACCCTCATGCAAACAGAAAGTCAGTAGCATCTCAAATACATATCCATAATTTATAATTATAGTGGGATTAAAATAGACTTGAGGCTTCAGTTGGCCTCATGTCTCAGAACAGAGGCTGCTCAGCAGAGGCTTCTCTGCCTTGAGAGCACAGCAATAATTACTGTGGACTGCCTTTTAACAACCAGCAATGATTGCGAGGCACAGCTTCGAGGACATTAGGGGAGGTTGGAAGCCTTGTGCTTCTATCAAGGGCTTAGGTGTCTAAATGTTATCTGTGTGGGCTGCAAATTAGCAGCTCTCAGCCGTCAGGAGGAAGCCTTGGGGAAGGTGCCTGCAGATTTGTGAGCCACCACCATTTGCTTTGAAGCCCCCCCCCGATTTGGGGAGCCTCTTGAGGAAATTCCTCTAGGTCTGTCTTTGTACAGGAGAGAGAAATATGGTTACTGATGTTTGTTTTTCCAGCTTACTTTGTTTTTGACTTTTCAGTTTTGGTGACAGGGTGAAAAAAAAATTACATTTTGCATTTAACCTTTTGATGAAGAAGGACTGGTTTTGTTTAGTGTTAAAACACAGGTTTGAAGCTTTGAAGTCTGTGTTCCGTGAATGGAACACAGTGTGAATGGTCTGATTTCCCACTTGCAATGTTGCATTATTAGACTGGAAAGAGCTTTTAGGGCTGTTTTACATAATGACTGGTTCCCTGCATGCTGCCAAATTCGGAAGTGAAAAAAACCCCAGAAACTGCCTGAGCAGCAAGCAGTTCCTGTTTTAGACATTGTCCATAGCATTTGTAATATTTGCTTCTCTAGTCCTATTATGTAATTGATGTCCATTGGGAATATCCCGAAACAGGGATGTTTATTTCCTGAGGCTGTTAATAGTGTTTGAAGTTTCTTTATCAGACACAGACTGGGGAAAGGTGCATTGATTTTTAATGTCTTCTGCTCTTTAAGTAATTTTTTTAATGAGTAATTATAGAAATACAATGCAGTTAAATTGAGGGCAAATTTAACATTGGGTTTTCACACTGCAGCTATCTAGAATTCAATATTTCAGGGACAAGAGTTCGTCTGTTTCCTGACATAATAGGGTGATTTAGCATGCTTTTAATTTTAAGCACACGAGCAATCCCATCTTTCCTCACGTTTATTCACTTGGGTATATATGTGTGTGTATTTATGTATGTTTACATAGGTAAAAACTAAAGACTTGCGTTTCATGAACTGAATCTTATGAAACAAGCTTTTAGACCAGTGTAAAGTTGTGTAAACCTTTTTTTAGTATCATTTTCACAGGCATATCAAACCTTAAAGTGTAGGGTGATAGTCAAGCTGATACAGTTGTCCTGTTCATTTTAGACAAGCTTGGGAGCAGTCTTTGGTGTTTCATCAGTAACAGCAACCCCTATGAACACCAAAAAATCTGATTTTTATCTTCTTGGGATCATTATGTAAACTTGCTCAAGAGATCTTGATGCAAACAAGAGCTACTGCACAATCTTTGAACTTGGCTTTAGTTTGCACACTTAAACCTGAATAATTCTGAGAGGTCACAAACACTGATTTCAGGGGATGCTTAGTATGGAGTTAGTATATTATGATATGCATGTTGTTCATCAAAGAAGTATTAGGGATTCCCACAAGTCCCAGAGTTATATGATCTTGCGACAGACCCAGAGGCAAATTCAGAGTTGTCAGCTGAATTGCCTTTGGAGCCTGCCAAGCAAACAGATGCTAATGTTAAATGAGCATCTACATGGCTTGGCATGGAGCTCCCATGACAGGCAGCAAGCCCTGTGTGTGACCTTGGCTTGCTGGTCCACTGCTGGGAATCACAGAGGAGGTGTCTAGTGATGTGTGAGTTAGAGCTGAACATTGCTCATGGTATTTGAATAGAGTTTATTTGGATCCTGTAGTCAGAGTCTCTGATGAGAAGATTTAAACACTGCCATCCGCCCTCTTGGGTCATGACTAAGAAAAGCAAACACAGTTTGTTTTCCTTGTGTGAGTTCTGCAGGCTCCAGAGCCCCAAGTATGCTGGGAAACCCCAGCTGGGAAACCTCTGCCTGTTGCAGTAGGAAACCCTAAAATAATCTGGCTTAGCAGAGTGTGAGCACAGAGGGCCACACTGATTCCTGTGAGCTGCACTCATTGAGTGCATCTGCCTGGGCAAACTGCATGTTTGGGAGCCCTGGCAGCAGCTGGCACAGAAAGGCTCCTGCCAGTGAGGGTGACATTCTGCAGCTTCCAAGCCGTGGTGGCAACGTGTGTGCTGCCTGTTGAGAAGTGGCCCTAGCTTGGAGCCTCTGAGTGCCAGAGTGGTGTTTGGGGGAAAGCAGTTTATTTCAGCCAAAAGCCTCTCAAGGTCCTCTCTATCAGTTTAACAGTGTGATCATAGCACTGCAAAACCCAGGAACATCCTGGAGCTCTTTGTTTGCTAGCACAGATAGGGCTGTTGTGAGTCTGCCTGCCTTGTCATCACTGTTCTCAAAGACTGGCTCTAGTCCAGCTTCTAGCTCCAGCCCTTCCTGATTTTTGAGATTATATCCCCCTCACTTTACCCAAAAGCCTGTTCACTGGGCTTTTCTCCCTGGGTGCCTGCTGTTGTGAGGCTTTGTTTGTTGGGACTCCATCCGTATATTCATTTAGCTACATGCATACTCATTTGAGCTGAATATAGGAACATTTAAGTCTCTAGACAAGTGATTAAGAGCTTTATTAAACAGAAATGTTTTGATAAGCCACAGCATGGATTATCTGTCCCTTAGTATGTGTATAATCAAAACTGCTTCTCTGATCTTGGATAAAAACTCTGGAGAATCTGTTTAATCTTTTTCCTTTGTGTAAAATGGGAATGCTGGCATTTGTTTGCTGACTTCCTTGGGTTGCTGTGGAGTTTAATGCCCAGGAAGTGCTTTGAACATGAGAGCTGCAGTGGCAGAATTACTGAGAGCTTTGCTTCTGAAATCTAATTGCTCAGTTAAGGAGGAGGACGAAAAACAAGTTTGGAACCAGCTGGCAGTGAAATTCTATTGAAGTTTATGTGTAATGTATGGAAATAACATTCATATTCTATCTGGTTATTGAGAATTGTGTTTTAAATTTTGGTTGATTTTTCATTAGTCTTTGATATATTTCAAATTAATGATTCTCCTTTAAAATACTAAATATGGGTGGGATTTCTTTTGTCCTTGTTTTATAATAGGCTTTTAACAAAACTTGATATTTTATTATTGTAGATCATTGCAATTGTTATGCACAAGGATAATCACATCTGACAATAAAAGTAGAATTCGTGTATATTAATAATTTGTGCACTTTCCATATTTGGCCTATATTTGCGCCAAATGAAGGGCGAGGTTCAAGGTCTCTCAGTGCTCTCAGAAAAACCCGGTTGCCTAGCATTTTTAACACTTGGCATCACCATTTCTAATCTGTCTGAGCTGGGAGCTGCTGCTCAGCTCCATGTTACTTCCCACTGAGGAGCTGCACAGCCTGGCTGCCAGCTACAGACAGGCTTCCTTCTGTGGGTACCAGTTTAAACCCTTCTCTGGAAATTGTAAATGCATGATGTGATGCCCATGGCAATTTTTCTCTTTTGTCCTTCTGCGTGGATTGGTGAATAAGCGGACTGGCACGTTTTCTAAATGTGCTCATATTTATCAAGTGGAGGGTTTCAAGCCTGTTAGTGAGTCCTTTGCTTAGATGAGGGTCTCATCTGTCAGCAAAGAAAGAAAGAAAGATCTGGTTGCATTTTTTGTTACCCCCCCCCCCCCGAAATCTCAGAAGAGTAAATGACTAGCATGTGTTACAGTGTAAGCTGTGAAGAAGATTTGAGGGAATGTGAAATTTAGAAGCTTTCTGTGCATATCTTTATGCTAAAATAGATCTTGATCTGGAGCGTTTTTTTAGTTTTAAGTGTTGCTTGTAAGAATAGATTTAAGCAGAGTTACCAAATGGCTTAGATTTACTGAGAGTGAAAGGCTTTCTAGAGTATTTTTGTCAGCTTTCTCAGGCTGATGGAGGGATAGAGGGATCAGTGTTCCCCTCTTTGGCCATCCTCAGTGGCTGAGGTGCTGGAGCAGCCCCTGCGTTGCCTGTTAGTACTCAGGGAGGGCTGCAGTTTCTTGGGGACTGCGGGGGTGCAGTGCCACTGTTGGGGGGGCCCTAAATAGGAATTAAAAGGAATAGTGGGAAGCTTTCTATCAGTCCACTGCATGTTTCAGATTAAGGCAGCACAAAGCAATGCACTTGGTGACTTCAGCAAAGATAATATTAATAATGTTAATTAGCCATTCTGCCTTTGCAACCTTGCTGGTCTAAGCAGGTCACCTTGAAAGCGAAGACAATGAAGTGCATGAAAACTGCAGCCAAATTTTTGAGAAATGTGCCCTAATTTTCAGCTGTGCTACATCTGACAAATGGTCCTTGACCTTGTTTACTACTTAAGTGATGGGAAACTTTGCATTTACCTCAGTGAGCATAATATCAAGTCTCTTGGGCCTCTTTTCCCAGAGACCTTGTACTCTGCAGGTGGGAGTTGGGTGCCAGAATCTCTGAAATAAGGGCTTTGAGCTTTTGAACGAGGAATACATATGGGGAAGGTCAATTTAGGAAACACTGAATTTCAGTGACTTGCATTCAGTATAAAATGTTGTTTTAGCACAGAACGACACTGAATCCTGATAATCTGTTTTACATATTTGTCCTGTAAGCAGTTCTTTTCTACATTGACTGTGCTCTGATAGTTTATTTTTCTAATTTGAGAAATACAGCTAGAAATTAGCATGTGATTAAACAGCTGTTGAAAAAATTTCCTAGTCTCTTAAAATAAACACATACAAAAATAGTGGAGGAAAAACCCAGATCTATTAAATCTCCAGGCTAGAAAGAATAAATCACAGTGGTCCTAAGTACTCATAGAAGAGGTAAAGACATTGAGTTTGTGTTTTTTAGATTCTGTTTCAAGTGAATTTTCTCTTTGAGTGAGCATTGAACATATGTTCAGATGTTCTGCATGGGAAGGTGTTTTCCTTGGTCCCTGAGGGTAGGGATGCATTGACTTGTGAAACCCAGCTGTCTCATACTGGTCTCATGGTCACCTAGGCTTGATGCAGGCCACTAAGGCGTGTATGCATAGCATTTCTAAAATCCAAAAGTTGGAGATTAAAGATGAAGAGAAAGATTAGCTCACTGCTTGCCAGGATTTGAAGTAAGAAAAATTTGTCACTTCCATTCTTTGGGTGTTTTAAACTTTTATTTACTATCATCCCTAGCTGAAGTGGTCACGTTTCGAGTCTTTCAAGACCTGTTCAGCATTCAACTGTGTGGTTTTGGGTTTCAAGTCAGGAAGAGGTTGTACTCAGGAAGAAAGGTGATATTTAGCCTGATAAACCTTGTTGTATGTATTGTATGGCGAGAATAAATGGGGCTGTTTGGTTTTTGCCTTTGATATATTTGCCTGTGTTAGCAAAGAAGCTAGGCAAGGTGAAAATTAACAAAATAACCAAGTGAAGTCTAGTGGATGATCATCTCTGGATTTCTTTAGAATTGATCTCCTTGTTTCAGAGTTCCATGAAGCTTTTTCACTGTTACCAGTATCTGTGTTCAAAGTTTGCCTTGGCCAAAACCAGCTTCCTGTTGTGTTTTGTATTGCCCCTAAATCTAACATGGAGCCAAACATATGCCATTTTTCAGCACAAACTCATCAGACTTTAAAGCTTTTCTCATAAATGAGAAAAAAAAAAGAAAGTTTTGCCAGGATGACAAATAATCCTAGGGGCGAAGGGGCAGATAGATCCTTCTTATAAGACTGCCTATTTTCTGTTATAGCATTTCCTTGTACTCTTTCTTGCCTTCTTAAGCTTCTCAGGGCGCTCTCTTGCACCCTTCCTCATGGTCTTTTTAACATTTGCATGCTCTCTCCTTCTTTTGCCATCTAATGCATCATTGTGCTCTCCTTTTTCTCATTTTCCTTGTCTGGCCACCCAGCTTGTGTGCATAACCTGTGCTGTTCTGATGCCTTGGAGAGGTGATCAGTCAGTTTGTGTGTAGGTCAAGGAACCTGTATCTGGATGATGTGGTTTAGGGGTTACAGTTGTGAGTGCTGTGTTTTTGCTTAGACTAGATGATCTTAAAGGTCTCTTCCAGCCCTGGTGATGGTGATTCTATGATGCTGTGTCTTGTCTGCCCAAGTTGGCTTTCTGGTGTGTTGGTTATCAGTGTTAAGTATGTGACCCAGCCAAAGTGGATGGTGTGATATAGGAGAGTTTGCATCATGTTTGCTTGAATTTCAATGATTCTTTCTGATGTCCTGCAATCCCAGGATCCCAGATGATGAATAACACTGCTGTGGTCCAAAGTGAATGCACTTTGCAGAGACTTTCTGCTTCAAGCAGGAGATTTGCCATTGTCAAGGATCTCTCTGCCAGCTATTTCAGAAAAGAAGGACTCATCTGACCTTTATACCTTTGAGGTTTTGCATACTTTGTTTTCTAGCTGCTTGAGGAAACCTTTGAAACTTCAGCTTTAAAAAACGTAGCAGGTTCTTTCTTTCAATTTTTTCTTACCCTGCTTTTTTTTTCTTTCTTAGTCTAGACTAAATTGTGACAGCACAGCTCTTTGTACTGGTCTTCCCTTCATTTGAGATACTGTAATACTGCTCCTCTTTTATTTGCCATTTGTCCTTTTGTTTTATGGTTCTCTTTGTTGCAAGCTTCTTTGTTGTTCCTTCCAGATTACACTCCTCAGGGACTTCTGTATCAGTATGACTGAACATTGCTTGCAGTCATGCCAGATTGTGCTGTGATCTTATTGGATTTCACAAACCAAGGTTAGGCCAGGTCAGAACTTGGTTGAAATAACGTAGACTACAAGATTGCCTGCTAGCCACTGGGAGCACACACAACAAAAGCCTGACCCAGATGTTGATTCTGAGGGAGATCTGATTCAGCTCAGGCTGGCCCTGTTGCTGTGCTGACTGTGGTGGGTGTGATGCTAATGAGAAGTTCTGACCTGTTCTGGCTGGTAGGATTTAACAGCTTTTTTTAGAGAAGAGTACTGTTAATTCCAGTGTTCTGGACCATTCCAAATCCTTTAATTCTCTATCAGGGTTACACTGCAATTCAGTGGAAGATTTTATTCTCTGATCTTCTTTTCCCTGTACTGTTGCATGATGATTGCCCTCAAAACTTGCTGTTCTGTTCAAAAAGCTGCGTTTCTGTGCTGGATGAAATAATTACAAAGTATTCTTTGCTTTCCTAATCTTCACAAGCAAAAAAAAAAACAACCCAAAACAAAACAAAAACCCAAACAAAACAAAAAAAAAAACAAACAAAAAAACCCCCCGCAGTCTTCAGATGAAAGGTTCCAGAAAGGCAGAAATTTTTTGTAAAAATAAAACATGAAAATTACAGCTGAGCTTTTCTTAGAGTTGCTTTAAGTTTCTGACCAAAGGACTGTATGAGGATGTGTAAGTATGTTCAGTCTTAGCTTCCCTGAGTGCATATTAGGTGGAAAATCACATGCCATTACAATTGAGTGCCCCAAAATTATGGGGAGGTTGATTACATAGATAAGGCTTTTCTAATTTATAGTAGAGGTATTTGGACCTGTTTGTGTTCTGTATGGTTTTTAATAGTTTATTTGTTTAATAAAACTGTGAGAAGCCAGAAGGTGAACATATATAATGTATATAATGGTGTGAAATAAAGGCCAAAATTAACTCGGGCTGCATGTACCAACCTGTTTCATCCCTGCACTCAGCCTGAGGGAGGGCTGCTGGAGGATTTGTTTGCCTGAATCCATGCTGGAACAATACTCACAAAGTTGTGGAAAGAACAGTACAATCAGCTTATTTATCTTGATGTGCCCAGATGTACAGTGATGGACTCAGATCTATCACAAAAAAATGAATACATCTAGCTAGGCAGCAGCCATTAACAGAACAGCCATTAAGAACATTTAAGGAATGTAAATGGTGAATCTGCAGAGGAATTAGTGAGGTATAAAACGGCAGGGGGTGACTAGGAGTGAATTAAATACTTCAGGCTGGGTCAGGAAACCTTCTTGTCACTTTAAGTTATAAAGTAGTGTGATAGCTTTCTACATAGAGTAATGTGATATCTTTCGGTGAATATATAAACTTAGTCTTGGGATTCAAGTCTGTAATGCATTTTACATACTGGAACAATTTGCTGTGGCTGGATGTGGACTCGATAATCAGGTGTTTATGCCCCTGGAGTATTTTCATATTTTGAAAGTTTTGGGTTTGCTTTTCTCAGGTAGCATCTGTATATTGAAGAAAGATACTGAATATCTTGACTTTTAAATCCAAATTTATATAGATTTCTGATTAGAAAAAATGGAAAACTCAAAATTTGAGTAAGAAGATTAATGTTGGATAAAAGATGGGATTTACAGTTTGATTGTAAGTATTTGGCATTGAGGTTATCCATAATTATTCTTAATAGGTAAATTATCTCTGTCTGTGATAATCCTAATCACCAGTGCAAAGCTTGGCACTGCCACTAGAGATATGGAAGGTGCAGTGTAGGAGAAGGCTGGAAGGAGTCTTTCATCTCTGCCATCCCTTGCCAAGGGCTTACTGTACATGCAAATTCATCAGCTTTTCCATTGTGGTGCACTTATATATCCTGGAGAGGCTGAAATCTGGGAGTTAATTGCTCTGTATGCTCAGGGGGCCATTCTGCAGAGGGAGAATCTGTAGGATTGGGACAGTAGTGGCTGATGTTGCTGCAGCATTAAAAATACTCAGAGGGATGTCCTGCAGAACAGTATGAAGAACTCTGTTGATTGATTCTGTCCTTACCTCCTCTGTTTTAGGAAGAGCCAGCCTGGCTAGCCCTTTGTAAGAAAACAGCATGACTGATGTTCACCTGCTGAACAGATACTGGATACGTTTTGGGGGTTAGTGAGGTGATGGTGTGTGCTCAGGGGACAGATAGCTGTTGTTTTCAGCTGTTATTTACAGGATCAATAAAACTGATTTTACAATTCAAGGATAATTTTTTACCAACAAGCTATGTAGCCTCTAAGGTCATAATATTGGATCTGCTCTTTTTCAGAACAAGTTAATTTAAAAATGATAGGTAGTTTCCAGCTCAGGATTAATTTTTCTAATAGAAAGGAGAGATGTGTCTGGAAGAAACACCTTGGGAGGGAGTGAGAATTTTGCCTCAGAACAACATTGTTGCACACTGCCCACAGTCCTTTTCTTTAAACAATAGTCATTTAACTGTGCATTATGTTGTAATGTCAAATGCAATATAAGAAGAAAATGCAGAGCTATTTTATTGCAGTCCTGGTTCACTTATTATTGAAGGCTGTGCAAATACTGCTGTGGACTTTACTGGGCATTGACAGACACCCTCTGTAAAGTGCAATATATTTTATGACCACTGTCACTGTAGAGAAGAATATTTTATGGTGTTGTGGAAGTATTCCAGGCCAAAAGCAAGTGTATCACACATATGTTCCAAATGCCATTCATTCCTTTTGAAGTTATTTAACTCTTCTGTGACCTGTTGAGAAAGTCTCGTGTACATGACTCATGCACATACATACATACATATTTTATACTACATTCCTCCCTCTGCATTTGCCCTTCTTGCCCATTGCACTCTTAAGATAAGGCTCAGTTTAAAAGGAGTGTCAGTATGAGGCTTCTGCTGTTGGGCCTGTGTTATTGGGGTGAGATGGCAGCTTTGAATGAGTAAAATCGTGCAGGTATCATTTTATAAGCAGGTAACCACAGCTACTATTGGTATGAATTCTGCAGGGGAAAGAGAAAGCAGCCAAGAAATGTTCTTCCACTGGAAGCAGTATGCATGAACTTTACATGCCAGAAAAGTTGATTAGGTTTTTAGATTTTAGAAAAAACCCCCTTTTTTTTTGACATCAAACTCAATCCATTCCAAACCCCAGAGCATCATGAAACATAACCAGAGTCTCTGTCCTTTTCCTATATTTTGGTAAGTCTCAGGCTTTTGTCGTTACTACCTATGAAATATGCAGTCCATGGAAGTCCATTTTTATCAAAGGTCATTGCCTTTGAGAACCTTTGGATTCAGACCCAAAATACTCTAAGTCTTCATGTGCCATTTTTCTCAAGGTCTGCACATCCAATTATGATTCCCCTTTCCTCCTTTATAAGTGGAGTAGTGGAGGGGAAAAAAAGGAGGAATGTTGGTTTGATTTAGAAGAATTTGATGGTGAAGTTTTGTTTAAAAAATTAAAAGATATTTTTCTTTACTGTGATTGGAGCAAAGTTTTTCTTTTTTAGATGGTAAATAGTTTATAATGTTTGAGTAAGAATCTGGCTTTTGGATGCCTGTGTTGCTGATGAGAGCTACTGGCAACAGAAGCTTTCTAACACCAAACTGCTAGTTTATTAAAAGAATAATAGGAACAGATGTTTTCAATTCATAAAATGTTTCAAGTAAATGGTACATCCACTTGTTATTTCAATTCCTTTGAATATTTGTGAACTCATTTGGGGCTAGGTTTTCAAAAGAGCTTAGCCCACTGTCACTTCATTGTTCTCACTATAAACTGATGGATGATGAATGTGTTTGGGAACTGCAGCTTTTTATGCCTAAAGGGGAGCTCCTAACTACTGATGCTTCTAAAATCTGGCCCATGTTTCTGATGAGTGAATACTGATCATTATAAAGGATTCACACATGCAATCTCTGAGTAATACCCTGCATTTGCCTGTGATTGTATATATGATGGTTTCTTAATTTACTGTTGCACTAGGCATTTTAATTTAAATTATGCTAATAGTGTAGGATTAACTGCGGATTATGATTCTAGCATGTACTGTCATTCAAAGAGAAGAACCAGTTCTTTAGCTTCTACAGCCTCTTTCTCCCTCTCCTCCTGATGTGTAGTAATTTGTGCTCAAGACTGGCCTCAGGTTTTGATGAGGTTTCTTGTTTAAACTGATAAAATTGCTTAGGGAAAGGCAGTTGTTGAAAATCAGGAAAAGAGAAATTGAGGTTCTTTTTGTCTTCTGATGACACATTTTTACAGTGCTGAAATGGTTTTCTGAAAACAGTGATTAGAATGGGCTCTTGCCAACATCGCACAGTGAACAGTTCTGGTTTTGCTTTCATTCTTCAGTGGTAGGACAGGCTACACATGCTTTGCTTTTGCACTCTTGGCTCAAATGAGAAAACTGGTGCTAGGGGGTTATGTTAAAATCACTATAGAAAGGTCATAGAATAAATAATATATGCAAGAGGACTGATGTTATATTGGCCCTTTCTAGAGCATTTGTTCTTCACCGTACTGAAAAAAAAGCTTTATAGTCACCCAAGATGGCTCTTCTTGAAGCATAACCTCTCCAGAGAGCTTCTCCTCCCCCAAACTGCAGATGTGCTGGAAACACAAATTTGCCTTGTTAATGTTTGCACTTGTTTCATTGTGTAGCAGCCTTAGGTTGTAATGGCATGCAGCCTGTTTGCATTAGTGAATTCATCTGTATTCCTTCAAACCCCTCATTTGTTGCATTTTTTGTAAAGTGCCTGATATTTCTAGTGACTTTATGCTGTAGCAGCAGTCTAAAATATGCCCTTTGTCTTTCTTCCTTCAGCTGATATTATTTCTACAGTTGAGTTCAACCACACTGGAGAACTGCTGGCTACTGGTGACAAGGGGGGTCGAGTTGTTATATTCCAAAGGGAACCTGAGGTATGTGGGTTACCAATGTAGACCTTACTAGCCTGATAAAAACTGGCTTCATTTTTAATACGTGTGCAGAAATCTTTCCTGAATAGTTAACATTTCTGCAAAAATTGTAATAATAAGTGTTTCAATACTCATAGGAAATTTCATTGTTGTTGAAACAAATCTGTAAATATCATGTTTTAAATGAGAAATTAAATTACATTTTCAATATTTTTATATTTATTAGGCTGCTTATACACCTTGCCTAAGAGATGAAGACATATTGCTGTCATAAACCATGGGTTTTTTTGTTGTTCTTATTCTCCACAGAGTAAAAATGAGCCTTACAATCAGGGGGAGTACAATGTTTACAGCACTTTCCAGAGCCATGAACCTGAATTTGATTATTTGAAGAGCTTGGAGATAGAAGAAAAAATAAACAAGATCAAGTGGTTACCACAGCAAAATGCAGCTCATTCGCTTCTATCAACAAATGGTGAGATTGATTAGAGTATGCAGGACATGCCAGTATTTGCTCTATGTGTTTTAGTGCTGATGGTATATATTTGCTCATTTTAATCTACTGTTTTAGTAATTTTCTCTTTCAGAGTTTACCAAGACTGTCATACTGCCTCTGATATTTGTTGTTTGTATATTTTATTTATAGAATCATGAGGTTTTTTGATTGATTATTCATAAACATTTAGAGAGCTATCTATTTTTCTATTAATATGCATTGCTATCCTGAAATAGATCTTGTGACAAAGGCATCATCTTATTCAGCAGCATGTGTTTCATGGGAAATTTAGATTTTTTTCTACCATATTTGTCATAACTTTTATTATTTGAACATGTGTAAATTAATGTGGGTGAGAGATTAATTTCTTTCTCTGATCATTCATTATCATCAGAATAGTTTATTCAAGTTTTGAAGAGGTACACAAATCTTGGGAAGACAGTAGGAATAATAATAGGATATTGATACTGACTCATATTTCTAACATATCTAATGCCTACTGATGGAAGAAGGCAGTATTATTACTAAAAAGGGATATTCAGATAAGAAATAAGAAATAGGTACTGAATGTAACCTTACATGCACAGGGTTATTTAGGACGCATTTAGACACCCACAAACTTTGTTACTGCAGATTATGCATGAGGAAAAATACCTGGGTTTAAATTTTAGATTTAGTGGTAATCAGAAAATAATTTTTTTTATTGTAGAAGTGTGAGTGTAATTGGGACTTGGTGTTAAAAAATAGGGCAATCTCATCTTTGGGAGGTGACACTTTCGGGCAAAATGATTGCTTTGCATTAAAATATATAGCATTAAATAATGTTTACATTAATTCAAAGTAGATAGTAATTTTTTTGTATTTTGTAATTTGTTTTACTTAAAATTGTCTGACTTTTTGGGGGCACTGTTACTTAGAATGAAGCATATCTGTTACAGACGGGTGATTTATGCTAATTTAATGATAAGTCACCTTATGAAGTTTGGGAGTTTATTTCTACTCTTCTCCCTTGGTCAGAATATCCCTCCTTCTTCAGATAACTAAGAACAGTTTCTTTCAAAGCAGATTATTAGAAGTAAACCTCTCCCTTTCAAAGTTTATTTTAGGAACACAGAAGAATACAACCAAATCCTCAGATTTTCAGCTTTTACAGTTATAGATAACAGACCATTAGGAGTTTTCTAGCTCATACTGTCATGAGAGGGGAGAAAGGAAGAAATAATCAGTCCTAGTGCTGCTGTGGTTTATCCAGTTTCAACAGCAGTGAATAAGCCTAGCACCTGGAAAATACTTTGGCCTCTGTTTCTTCCCCTTAGTTCTGGAGCATCCCAGCAGACCTTTCATGGTGAGGAGAACAGAAATGGTTCCACTGGCAGCTTTTGGCTTTGGCTTTTGGCTTTGAATTGCAAAACATTTGTGTGTGCCAAGGAGGATTCCTGGCTTCCTGGCACAGCAGGGTTGAAGTCTGAAGATTCACCTCCTGGCACATTCTTAAAGATGGCTTTATCTTCAGGGTACAGACAGCCCATGTTGAATTATTCACTTGCTCACAGATTACCTGGGAGAAGCCTTTGACAATGTATATAAAAAGGGATAATAATATGTTTCCTAACTTAAAGGCATTGCCTGTCACACATGCTTGTATTGAACAGGTTGTAGAAATATCTTGAGTAGTGTTTTTTGTTTAATAAATTCCAAGACTGCTATTTTAATGCAATTTTTGATATTTTGCTCTCTGGTAATTTGGGATGTAATACATGGTTTTTTGCAGAAAAATGAGAACTGTGAAACAGCATCCTTTCTTTCCCTGTGCTTAGGTGGACAGAGCCCACTGAATGTGCTGGAAGGAGCATCCTGCTGTTCAGGAACACCAGGGGAGAGTCAGTCTAAATCCAACCCTCAGTATTCTGCCCAAATCTGTTTCTGTCATTCTAAGGAGGACTTCTGTCTGACGTTGTTCCTGCATAGGTCACCTCTCTCTGAGGCTATCTTGATTCCTTTCCAGTTCACCTTATCAACAAGTTATCAGCTAAGCTTTGATTGTGGCATCTTAATTAATGGAGACAGAAGGAAATCACCAAGGCTTTCAAATCCCATTGTGGACTTACAGTGCTTGCAGTTAGCAAATTTGTAGTTTGTACTGTAAAATGAATTGATTTTGTAGTATAATAATAACTTACCATGATTCATTGGTGTCTTCTGTACCAAATACGTTTGGGCCAATTTCAGTGTGAGCTGCATAGGATAGATCAGAATTTGGCCCATGCAGGTTCTTTCATCTGAGGATTTCAGACTGCTTACAAACATTAATTAATTTTAACTTCACAACACCCTTGAGGCCGAATGCTTAACTGCACAGAGATATTTCTGGGTTTTTTCTATATTTTGCAAAATATAAGTATACTTAAAGTTTCTAAGGAGTATTTTAAGTCCAGAGGTGGATAAAGGAGAAGAAAACCAGCATGTGATAACCTTCCCTGCTAATAAAACAGTTTTCACTCAGGAAAGAGGTAGATTTATTAATTGCAGTAAAATCTAACAATGGAAAATTGTGGTTTTTATTATAATTCCTTTTACAATTGCTGTATTTCTAACTTTGTTTTACTAGATCAGAAGGAATGCACTATTTCCATGTGCATATTTGCAAACATCTAAGTGCATGACATGACCTATGTGTATTTTTGGCAATTAATAAGCATGATATACCATATAAATGAGGTTTATTGAATATTTAAATAGAGCTTTTTAGTTGCAGATTGAACTAACCTCTTGTTCTGTAGATTGAATGTAATTGTTTATTAACATATCAATATCATTAAGAGATATGTAATAGTAAGAAAACAACTAATGGAGGGATTGATTTTGAAACAAAAAAAAGTTCAAAGTTAAAGGTTGCTCTAGATATTAAATCAATTCATGGTTTTTTGTATATCCTGTCTTTAAAGTGATTTGTACTGGCATTTGAAAATAGTATTTGGACCAGCCACACTGGAGAAATTAGGTACTCTACTATGAACTCAGGGAAAGAAAGGTAAATGAAGAAAGCGGGATGAAATCAGAAATTATGCAGAAATGGAGGTTAATAAATCTGTGGTGGCAGCGGAAGGGCAGAAGCTTTGAAAAAGACTTTGGCTGCTGCACAAGCAAATGAGTGAAACCATTAGAATCTCAGGGACAGATTTTTAGCAGGAGAAAAGTTGGCACTGGTATTTCACTCTGGGAAGTGTTAGGGTTGGCAGGTTAGGAGCACAGCCACAGTGGAGTGAACAATCAGCATTGGGAAATCTGCAGCTTCCACTTCTACAAAAAAACTCCAAAAAACCAAAGACAAATGCAGGGTGAAATTTTAAAAACACGTTTGTTGGTTTCAGAGTCTCTTTGCTAACTGAGAGACGTTGGTATCCTCTCATCATGTACTTCACCCATCATGAAAAAGGAAGAGTCTCGATTATCTTTCATTCCATGCAAGATTAATATATTTTTCTCCTTACTTCTCTCACCATCACAACACATTTCTCTTTGGTTGGTTTCTTTTTCTTTTCCTCAGCTATTTCTCAGCTGCTTTCCATTAGGTGGGAGAAATGCCTTGCTTTTTACACTGCCTTTCATTTGCAGGAGCTCCTGATGTTACACCCCTGCCCAGTCCCACTGTGGGCCAGGAGGGGTCATTGGTCTGGCTGTGCTCTCCATGCTGTTTTTGTGCTGTTTATAAGCAACCTAGCAAAATGGCATTAATGCCAAACTGGGTTTAATATCAAGACTATTTCCTTGCCAAGTCAAATTGTTAAACTGAGCTTCAGCAATGAGCACTGAGTAGTTTGGGTTTGTTCCACCTGCAAACTGCCAGGTTGGATGCATGAACAGCATGTGCTCTACATGCTCCACACAGTCTGTCAGCTGCCAGGAACCTCTGACTCGTGTGAAGATATGGGATGTGCCTTATGACTATTTTCTCTGTTGGCAGCATTTTCTGGATGTGCAGAATGAAGTGACCCAGACTAATTCAGCACAGGACTTGTCTAAACTTCTTTAAGGAATATATTGTGAAAGGTGAGTGACCACATTCAGAATTCCTATGCTGACAGTTGCTTGTCTTTTCTTTTAAAGATAAAACAATCAAATTGTGGAAAATTACTGAAAGAGATAAGAGACCAGAGGGGTACAACTTAAAGGATGAAGAAGGAAAGCTTAAAGATCTTTCTACAGTAACATCACTGCAGGTAAGCTTCTGTCCATGTCCAAAATTCAGTTGTTTCTGTATGAAAAAGATAGTGCTAACTCAGTAAAAGATTTAAATACGTACCTATGCTAAGCATTTATATGATTATCCTTACTGCAGCTTTAGCTGATTGATAACTGTATTGAATCTGCCACATATTTTCAAGTCACAAATGCTTTATTATATAGTGACCAAAATAAATATCTTTGAGAGTTCGTGGTGGTTTTATTGTTCCTGATAAAATTCTCTTAATGTGACTTAATATGCTTTCATAAAAGGTTCTTTAACCTCATGTGCTGGAAGCATTTTACTTGTAATTAGTTTTGTAGATGGCACTTGCCACATTCAGAACAACTGAGCTAAAGACAGTACATTGAACTTCGGTTTCATCTTTTTTTTCAGTTTTATGAAAGAATTATTTTAAGGGTGCAATTTGCAGTAGTCTGTGTTGTGGTAAACCTGAGATTCTGTGTTGCTGAAAAGGTGCAGTCATGGAACTCATATAAGTGTGTGTGATTATAAAATTGTTTCATTTGGAAAAGGGCTTTAAGATCAAATCAAATTATGAACCCAGCACTGCCATTTTCAATAAACCACCCAGGTGCCACTTCTGCACATCTTTTGAATACACCCAGGTATGATGACTCAACCACTTCCCAGTGCTTGACAAAAATTTCAGTGAACTAATTTTCCCTAATATCCAATATAAACATTCCCAGTGCAACTTGAAGCCATTTTCTTTTCCCTTGTCACTTGTTTCTTGGAGAGGAGACCCATCATCCACATGTTAATGTAGATTTTTGCTCTCAGACTTTTTTGGCTGAATTAATTCCTGGTGTTTTGGCAAAGGAAGTGGCTAAAGGTTAGAACTGAAACACTATGTTGTATAAACACTAGTATGTCTTTATTACTGAAAACAAACAAATAACCTCCATCTCCTAAACAAGCTCATATTGTCTATTGGGAAAAAAGCTTCCAAAGTGTAAAGATGACTTCATCAATGGAATATTTATCTATTCTGTATGATTAGGCAAACAAAACTATTCCAATTTGCTTATAGTCTGAGAATTCTCTGAGAATTCAGCATCCTCTTGAGGGGAAGAGAAGGGGCAGACAGGCAGGCACTGATCTGTTCTCTGGGATGAGAGAGATACGACCCCAGGGAGGTTTTGGTTGAATATTAGAAAAAGGTTCTTCACCCAGAGGGTATTTGGGCACTGGAATAGACTCCCCAGGGAAGTGATCTCAGCACCAAGCCTGGCAGAGTTCAAGAAACATTTGGATGCTGCTCTCAGGCACACGATATGATTCTTGGGGATGGTGCTGTTTAGGGTGAGAGCTGAACTCAGTGATCCTTGTAGGTCCCTTCCAGCTTGACATATTCTGTGATTCAAAGGCTGAATTTTGTTTAATACCTTTAGTAGAAAGCAAAACTCAAATCTTTAACTACTCTGTGTTCCTCTTCAAACTGCCTTGTGGATTGATGTAGGATAGATTGTTTCTGATGCATGTTCAACACCATTGAATAGTCCCAGTCATGGACCACAGCTTTACAGTGTTTAATGCTTTATTGACAGGGAATAAATTGAGTGGCTACTTATTGAAGCATGACTTTGAAGTGATACACAGGGAAATAATGAGGGCACATTGACAAGTGATAATCTGTGATATTGGCTTTTCAGGGGTACATGTTTATGTACTGTATGTCATGCTGGCTTTGTTTTGCAAGCCTTTGTTTGTTGTGTTTCTCTGTGATTATAGCCTTTTAACCACTTGAGTTTTTTGAAAGAGAGACATCAAGTAGCAAAACAAATACAGTTAAGTGATTTACAACTAATGACAAACCCTTTAGCAAAAGCAAAATACTGGAGCTTCACTGCTTGCCAGGGCCTCCTGCATATGTGGGACAGTAGCTCCTGCTATGGGAATGACCTGTTCTGTGGTCAGTTCCAGTCCCTCCCTTCCTAGAGTCCAGGCTTTCCATTGCTCTGCCTGGTTCACTTGTCTCTCCGTTCCTCCGTGGCAAGGAAGGCCTTGCCCAGCAATTAATCTGTGGAGAAATTCAGCTTGTGTACACTGTCGAGAAATTTTATAATATCACAGTCTTTGCATTCTCTCTACTGGAATTCTTGTCATACTAGCAAAAGAGTATTTTAGTCTTACTCCCTTTCTGCTTTGTGTTTTGGTTTTTTTTTGGCAGGTGCCTGTGTTGAAACCCATGGATTTGATGGTAGAAGTCACTCCCCGGAGAATCTTTGCCAATGGTCACACCTATCACGTCAACTCCATATCTGTCAACAGTGACTGTGAGACGTACATGTCAGCGGATGATCTCAGGATTAACCTCTGGCATTTAGCTATCACAGACAGGAGCTTCAGTATCCTTTATTGAGATTCCTTCCTCGGTGTTCATGTTATTAGTAGGGCTTAAGAGAGCTATTTTAAAATATTATTCTGTCCCTGAAACTGCTTTTCTGTCCTACAGAAAACCAACTTACATAAAAATCTCCTGGAAGTAGATGAGGTTCTGGTAAAATCACTGGGTGTGCCAGTTGCAATTAAGACTAGACAGATTAAGGTGAAAAAACAAGCAAACAGTTTAAATTATAAATTAATATTGCTGGGCTTGGTGCCTTCTGTAACACATTTACAGGGAGAGGCAGGAGGAGGCTGAGGCTGTTTTAAAAATGTTTGTTTCACATCTTTTTACTGAATACAAAAGGGAAATGAAGCATCTAGCTGTTTTACATTCAAGGCTGCTTTCCTTGAAATGCATGTTTAAAGCAGTAAGTAGAAAACATTTGGGTTTGAAGTGGCTTTTGTTAATAAGGGATCTGGCAAGGATGAGTATTTGTCTTTCTATTTTCCCTCAGAGGCACTGCTGCATATAATGACCTACAATCTGTTTACCCAAGTGGCTGGTTGTGACAATGACACAAACAACAAATACAGTGGTCAAGTTTCTGGACATTCACTTAATGTCTGAACATCTTTACAAATTGCATGGGAAATGCTGGAGAAAGACTGAATCAGCAGCAGTGTGTTTAGGTATTTTAGAAGTAAAGTACTTTGCCCTGTAGAATTTAATTTGAGAACAGTTTGGTTATAACCATCATTTTAGCAGTTTTACAAATCACTGATAATTTTTCATTTCTTGAAAATACAGAGCAATGGAGATCTTAAATTAATTCTTTTTCTGTACTCTTTGGGAAAATATTTTAAATCACCTTTGCAGAATTTGACCAGAATATTTACCTTAGGTAAAGCCTTAGGCAGATGAAATACAACTAGTGCTTTTCTGGTTTGATTTTGTATTAGTGTGAGCACTAACTGGGGTGAAAAGCAGACAAGTGAGTTTATGCTATGCCTATGTAAATTTTAATGAGGAGTATGCAAGACTTCTGTACATTTCTTCCCACTTGCAAGCAAATCTGCTCAGTATTGTTTGGGCAGGAGGAGGCAAGGGAGAGGAGGAGGTGAGAGAAAAGGAAGGGGGACGGTTAACCTGGTAAATAATAGCACATACCATGATTTTTTTCACTAAAGGGCTTAATGTGTTTGGTTGTGTTATGGAGAGCAAGAGTCAGTGACCTTAATTATGGATGATATTCTGCACTGGAAAAGAAATAAGGTAAGGGTTGCTATATGTGTTAATGTTTGGTCTGGAATGGTTTAGCAGGGTTGTCCAAGCATTTAGATAGTCATCTTGGGTGAAGTGAATGAGAAAAAAGGACTGCCAGGAGCATACTGATAAGGCTTACTTGCTATTAACAGCAGTCTTTGGACTATCTAGCTGCACTAAATATTCTTTATGAGAATGTATTCGGATTGCTCACAGAACTATGTAGCTCATAGCACTTGAACTCCCTTCATTTCCTGGTAGCACACTATTTCACTCTAGAGGCTGTCATGGCATTGCTATGGAAACAACATCGCTGTTTCCAGCATGTGCTCATCTTGAGACTCATCTTGACTAAAATACTCATTTCTCAGTCAGATCAATATAGTCCATGGTTATCCTGTTTTAATAAAAAAATTCCTTCTTCTGAGTCCCAAAAGGGTTAAGGTAATTAGCAAATCACCATAGGGCCTTCTTATAGACTAATGTATTCTGATATTTGAGGCGTATCTTGGAAAGACAGTTTGTTAGGCACCATATCATGGGAAAATGAATTTACTTAAGAAGTAAACAACAGGAAAAAATAGAAAAACCCAAAATAACATGGTACATTGGTGGAGACCAAGTTTGTGGCAGCCCACTGTGCATCTGAATGTGGTGCACATAAAGGGCAAATACAAAGCTCTAGGAGCTGCCTAGGCTGGGAGAGACAGCCAGCCTTAACAAAATCCCTGCACCTGCCTCAGTGATAAGTATGTGAAAGCTAAACTGAAAGGAGATTGCAGTATTGTCTTGTTATTTATGGAGGAAGTTTATACCCTTGAGTGAGATAAGGCTGTTTCTGTAAAAATGCCTGAGCCAGGATGAGTGAGTACAAGCTGTGTGCACAAGGATGCATTTTCTGTGCTCCCAAAAGCATGTCTGTGCTGTGTGAGAACCTGCTGCCACCCCACCCACAGCACTGTTTTCCTACAGCTAACACCTTCTGTTTGAGAGATGGCAGACCTTATTTCACTTTTGAGAGCTCTGTAATACATGTTAGCACTTCCTATTCTGACAAGAAGAGTGTGTCAATCTCTGTCAGGTATTTAAAAGGTTAATGTTATACCATGGTGTCATATTCAATCTCAGTTGCTACTAGCAACGTTTGAGTAGCTTTTCCTCAAATTTGTGTTTTCTTTTGTTCTTTACTTCTAGAGTCTCTCCCTCTCCCACATGCATTGTGTCTGTCTCTCTTCCTCTGGTAAAGGAGAATGAAGACATCTGCAAAGCTAAAATCAGGTCTTTAGAGGATTGCAGAGGTGCCATGTACACTGATCTCATGGTTTGGAGAGCTCTCTTATTCTAACTCTTGAGAAATGATTGCTTTGCCTTTTTCGTTAAAACACTCCTGTGTGAACAACTACGTGGGGAAAACGCTGTTTCAATGAGCTGATTAGATTCTGGGTTGATGGGATTCCCTCACTAGACTCCATTTTTTTCAGAAGAGAATACTGGCCTTTCAGTAAAAGTCTTCTACTAGGAATTGACAGTGTCAGACCCAAAGATTTTTGTGTTTAACTCATACCTGAGTACTATTGACTGAGGATTTTCTGTGCATTTTGAAAAATGCTGAATTGTACTCTGAGGTAAACTGCTGGAAATGCTCCAGTGCCCTGCAAAGCTATCAGGAAGAACAGTATGTAGAGGAAATATGATGAAAACTAAAAAAGAAGAAATTTTTTTTGCATGAAACTTGTGAATACATGAAGTTCATGCCAAGTATCAATACCTCACTGTAAGATTTTTTGCTGCATTGCCATTTCTCATTTGCTGATCATTGCACTGTAAACTGATCATGATAAAGATTCTCTTTATTATTGAAGTACTTGACATACTTTACACAAATATTTTGTAATAAGAGTATTTTAAATAATTGTAATAAAATTTTGAGATTAGTCAGTCTTAGCACCACTTTATACTCAGTTAAATAAAGACTGTGAGATCCAAATAGGTTTGCTGGAATTTCAACTCAGAATCTGAATGTTGCCCAGAGACATCCTGCTCTCCATTGCTTCCATCCATACTCTAATTCTGTATTAAGTGAAGTGGCAGACTTTTCAGGAGACAGAAATTCTGTAAAAATAGGAGATGTAGAAATGCTATGCTAATGATTTTGTCTGGGAGAAATACAAATCATTGTATCTTTGCTCCAGAGAGATTTCTTAACTGCTGGGATGCAACGAGATGGAATTTCACTGAGTGCCAACAGAAGTTTTCCTAGGGACTGCTTGCTTAATGGACAGAGAAAAATAATTTAATATATTTTAAAAAATATGTCACAATTCTGACCTTGCAGAAGGCAGTAAGAAGCAAAAACTTTATTTTCACAGAGCTGAATGTTTATCTTGCCAATGTTAGCATTTAGCCATTGGATCATGAATTTAGGAAAAGGGTTGTAGTCCCTAAGCCTGCTTGTCTCTCCTAAGAATTTTCCATTTATGTTACTCTTATCTTAAGCAATGAAAAAGCTTTTCATGAGAAAAATTACTTGAGTGGAGGGAAATTCATTGTTCCCCATTTAGCAACAATTCACGATCTATTTCAGGTTGTTTAAAGTGATCTGATTCTCAAAACTCTGCAAAATGGTAGGTGCTATGGACTTTGCCTTCTAACTTTTGGGTTTGAGACCTTTCAGCTTAGAGTACTTAGAGTGCATTTAAAATAAATTATTTTGAAACTGCCTGTGTAACTACAGATACCAAATCACTTGAGGATCATTAACACTGGTGTAGTTCAGTAATAAGTTTTGCTAAAATGTAATTAATAGATTAGCAGCAGGTGCTGTAGTTCTTATATAGGTTTTATTCCTAATGCTTCTTACTTCTGTGTCAGAAAAGGTATGTATGAGGGTCAACAGATTATATATTGAGGCTTAGGATAGGAACGAACTCCACCATAAAGCTCCATGAAATGCTGCTGATGGGGCCACAATGAAGTGCTGTATAGATATGATGGTATTAAGGGTACTTAAGGGAATTCTTGAAATAATGAAAAACAGTCCCTTATTTCTGGCAGGATTGTTTGAATTAAGTAAGCAGAAAGTATAAGCAATTGCGATCCTCTCCAGAGCTGATACAGCACTCCAGGTGGAGTCTCACCAGATGGAAGCAGAGGGGCAGAATCCCCTCCCTTGACCTGCTGCCCACACTGCTTTGGATGCAGTCCAGGTCATGGTTGGTTTTTGGGCTGTGAATGCATCCAGCCCCTCATCCCCAGCATTCCCAAGTCCTTCTGGGGAGGGTGGCTCTCCATCCCATCATTCCCTAACCCGTGTTGATAGCAGGGCTTGCCCTGACCCAGGTGCAGCACCTTGTACTTCGTATTATTAAACCTCTTGAGATTCTCTTGGGCCCACTTCTTGAGCTTGTTCAGGTCCCTCTGGATAAGTCCTTGATGTGTGTTTTTAGCTGCATGTTAGGAAAAATGCAGCATGGATTCTTTTATTGAAATCACACAAGAGATGTTTTTAGTGTTGATCAAGGGATGAAATAAGTGAATAGGTAATGGTAATAGGTAAATAGTTTGTGTAACTGTAAGTTGTAATCTTCTCTGAACTGCATAGAACCTGATAGTAAATGGAGCCTTTCATGAAATCTCAATAGACTCATTTGTAAGACAAATTCTGTGTCCCCAGTGCAAAGTGCCAAGAGAGAACTGCATTTCAAGGATCACTTAAATGGCTTTGTCTAGTAGGCACTAACATAGATACAGCTTCTAAAAAAGGCACTGAATCGGTTCTTCTGCTTCTACTGAGGCAGAACTACATCGAGTTCAGATACAATATTATTTCTGATGTGGTCACCATTATTTAGAATATCTTAACTGAGTACAGCTTTTAAGCTTTTCTAAATACGAACAGTTTATATGTGAGCATGTGAGCTTGGCAGTCTTTATAACTAGCTGTGTAATTCAAATACTAGATAATAATTACAGCAGTAAGGCTGTGTGAGCTAGCACTGTAAAGACCTTACAGATCATTTGTTTTCAAGAAATACAGAGCAGTCCCAGCACCTTTTAGGAGATCTCTTAACCATCTATAAGATCAGATTTAGGGAGCTCTGAAAACTGAATAAATTTGCAAAAGTCTTTGAATATTTTGGCTTTGCCTCTTGCCAGGGGACACTTTGTGATCCCTGTCAGAAACAATTGCTTTTAACTATTCTGATCACCTTAAAGTGACTCCTGTTTTAGGAATATGACTGTCAACCACTCAGAAAGAATTGGATGACAGAGCATGACTGATAGCCAAAGGAGCAATATCAGAGCTAGTTAAGCAGTGTCTTAGCATTGAATCCCTGAGTGAGATCCTCCTGGCCACACAGATGAAATGTGTATTGCAGCAAAAGCAAACAGTTCATGGCTGGAGTGAATGGTACCAGTGCCATCAGGGCATAGGATGGCATTATGGAAATATTTCCTGTCTATCCATCCTCCAAAGTAAATAAATTTTAAGAGTTGAATCTGGCTGTGAAAATCTACTTACAGCTGAGGCCTTTGCATTCTTGGCAATGTCCAGTCTCTTCCTTTTTCTGCAGTTGCTTTTAAAGAAGGTAATTTAAGGTGATTTGAGCATAGCTGTAGCCTTGGGATAATTACTTCACTGCAGATTATTGTTTAATAAAAATATTAATTTGTTAATCAGAATACATAATTTTCTTACTTATCACTCCTGTTCATACACAACTTGAATGAATAAGTACGTGATTACACTACTCTTTTAATGGATTTCTTTATCTAGCCCTCTGTCTTCTCTAATGCAGTTGTCCCCATATAGAGACCCATACCTATGACTTTGTTTCTGCAGAGGGAAGGAAAAACATAGCCAGAGGCATTAGAATACTGTTGCTTTTAAAAAATGTTATTTTCATAAAATGATTTGCAGTAAGGAAAAAGAAAATTGACTAGAGTTATAGCAAATGTTAAAGAATAGTGGAAAATTTGAGCCCGTAAAAACCATTTTAGGATTCCTTAACAGTGCATTGAAGAACACAACTGGGATTTCACTGAATCCATGTGTTTGTGGAGTGATCTAGGCAGTGCAACTCTAGGAGATGCTTAAATATTTACAATAAGTGCAAAGAATGTCTTTTCGCAAATCTCCACAGAGCCAATTACTTTCCAATTTAATAGGAACTATAGCAAGCAAGTTACTATTTTGTATCCGGAATGCCCTTTAAAATATCATTATCTCAACCTTTCTCAAGTTCATTGGTATGGAAGAGAGAAGGAACACTTAATAGAGCTGAAATGGATGTTAGCATCAACCACCAGATTTCCTTTTTCACCCTAGTGGTTTATTCCATTAGAACTTTCAGTTGTTATCCAGAATCTGAGATCCTTAGCAGGGAGGGATGTGGGAACTATGGCAAAGAAAATTGAATTACAGATAAAGGGTCACATCATGGAACTGATCCTCATTAAGTATCACTAATATTTCAGTGTAATGTGACTGGAGTCAATGAAGTTACTCCTGTGGAAATGGGTAACAGAATTCAGTCCCAGATTTATTGTCTTACTAATTTTATTTCTTCAGTTGATGAGTTTTAATCAGTGTGTTGTCATTGTGGAGGCTTTTAAATTGCATGCTTCTGTTTCCCTCTGGATTAATTTCTCATTCAAGCATTTTGAAAATGAGCCATTCTCAGTTGTCACAGGTGCAGTTGGTGTATCCAACTTGAAAAACGTGTATTACAAATTTATTGAAAGTTAGACAAAAAAAACCCATTTACACAGTTCTAGGTACAATTATATGAAAAGATAATGTATAAATAATTTAATCAGCTCTGCCAGAGGGGAGAATTCTCTTAAATGAGTCTAATTATTCTAATTCCCATGCGAGTTTGGACTTGAAATTAACCTTGCAAAGCACAATCTTTCTCAGAGTATTAACATAAAAAAGAAGAAAATATAACTTGCTTTCCTCATTAGCTAAAAAATCTTTAGCTTGAAGTTTGTAGCTCTGTGTTCTGTGCGAGATGTCAGAACCTGAGACCCTGGAAGCTTTCCTCTCTATTAAAATACACCCTCATTAATGCAGACTTTGTTTATTTCCTGTTGTCATAATACATATTGGTAAGGACTGCACATGAAATTTCAGTAGTTTGGGCCTTTAGAATAGAAATGCTCTGTAAATAAAGGCAATATTAACAACAAAAAGTTCTAGCACAACTTTTATGAATAAGTCTATTTTGACTGTTGTTATATTCACTGCAAGCTGATGGGCATTTTTGTAAATCCTTTCACTTGAATTAAGCAACTAGATAATAAGTCCTGCCACAATATTTTAATCAGGTATCTTATGTAATAGTCTAGGTGATTTAATTGTAAGTTTTATTAGTGTTTTTAGAGTAGCTATTTTTCAGAAGTATTTGGCTATTTTTGAAGATAGTTTTATTCCACTGCTTCAACAAGCATACAGGGAAGAGGACAGCTTTATGCTCTAAAAGAGACTTCTAGCTAGCCAAAGTTTGCAAAAACGTATCATTTGTGACTTGAATTGAAAATTCAGTAAAAATATGGAATTACTCCAGTCTAGTGGGGTACAAATACTACTTTATTGGGGTTTTCTGAAATATGTATGAAAGAATAAGTTATATATTGGGAAAATCACCACCAAAATGCTCTAACGAGTCTGTACCCTTGAGCTGAAATTTCTGTCTGTGCTTTTATTTAAGAGACAAATCTTCCTTAGCTGCATGGGATTTTAGTAATAACCAAGAAGAAATTTCTTGATAGGATTACCTGTTAGCATACAGGTTATTTATGTAAAAAAAAAAAAGAAATCCCTTATTTCAAAGTTATGTGGGAAAAAATCCCTGACTATTTTTATGATGGAGTTTGGGGAATTTTATGTGTTGTATTTCTCTGTACTACCAGGGACTGTATTCAGTAAATTAAGTAGATCCCTCTCAGTTTTCTGTTAAGTATTTAGTGTATTTCTGGAAAAGTTTGTGAATGATGCGATTATATTGCTTTTGTTTATAAATTATCCTGGCCTTATTAGTGTTGAATCACCCTTTGCTTGGAACCTTTGCCAGTATGTAGTACATGAAGCCACTTAACCACACTGCACAGAACAGCACTGCCTAAGAGAAGCTCAGCTGGGGGACTTAATAAGGCTCTTCTATTAATAATTTATATGTACCTGAGGCTCTTCTGGTATTTGTGTTCCAAGTGTAACATTAAGCGTGCCACAGTAGTTTCAGACAAATCATAATCAATTCATATGCAAATATATGAACTAAATATGACTTAGTGATCTTTCAGTGACTGAGTGACTGCAGGTGTGCATTTACAATGGCAGGTCTTCCTCTGTTGATTCATCCACTTAACTTTTCTCTCAGCTGTGTGTATGCAGATAATTATGTCTTTGCTCTTGAAAATTTGAATGGTTGTTACTAAAGCAGGCATGTGACTGTGTCTACAGATGAAAATGGGAGTGTTCTGTTCAAAAAAAACAAGCCAAAAATTCCACTCTTAAATAAATTAAAGTTTTCCAGTATTGACTTCTAAATTCATTATTCTTTAAGTAAACCATTGATTGAAAAGTATATGAACAGGCCTATCTATGATAAAGTTTGGATGTGACTTGCACCATTTAAAATGGTATCTTTCCTAGCAATGCTACTCTACAATTCTCTGCTTTCAGTGGTTAGTGAAATGTTGCAGCTACTCCATAGGCAGTTCCTCTTATATATTAGATTTGTTTTTCTGCAGCTTGCATCCAGCACAGTCTGATGTTTACTGACTTTATGGCAGTAAAAACAATTCCCTAAATTTTACTAAGTATATTTAAAATATTTTGTTTCTTTTTACAAGTAATATTTGATTTTGATATTTGATTTTGCAAAAATCAGAATGAGATTCTCAAATTCAGAATGAGTCTTTAGACTAGCATGCATTCTGAGAGAAAGTTGCAAAAGACAAATGTAATAATGAGAAAAAGATAACCTCTCAAAACCAAGAAGAAAACCGGGTGAATACTCCCACGACTGGACAGCTGCAGGTAGAGAAGAGAGAGACCACTAGATCAGAATCCAGGGCTATTGGTCTTCCTGGCTTTTACATTGACCTTTGCCAAGCCTTTTCTACTTCATGCCTCAGTTTCATTCTCTGTAAAACATTAGAAGTCATACTGACTCTACTTTGCTTTAAAACAAATGAATGGAAAATGTTTCTATTACCACTTTTAATTTCTTGCCAAGTATCTCCAATTCCAAATGAAACTTGAGACAGAAAGTCCAGGAGTTTCAGCTTTGGTTCAGAAGTTTGATAGTTCTTGAAGTTTGACTGTTCCTGAACAACTCTTGTCTCATCATCCTGAGGCACTCTGTCTGTCAGCTGCTAGATAAATCACCAACATCTTGGGTCTTAAACCCATTGAAATGATGAGTGTTCACCTTTGTGCTCCCCATGGTTTGTAAGTTTTATGGTGTTAGAAGACAGAAATAGAGAGCAAAATTAGGCATGACTGGCTGGAATGTTACAAACTGTACTGTGAGGAGACACGGGCCATCCTGTACTGACAGTGGTGTGCTGAGGATAAATGTGAGGCCATTGCCCAAGGAGCATCATTCCACCATACACTTATTGCCCACACTGTGTAAGAGTGCACTGCCAGTAATACAGGAGGATGTACAGGAGGAATACATTTTCCTGTCTCTGGATGAGCTAGATCTCAACCTCTTGTTTAGCTAACATAGCCAAATTCTCTTCTGGGGCTAGTTCTAGCTGAATAGATGGAAAGTTTATTGCTACTGCGGCCTTTTAGCTGTGACCATGACTTTCCTACTTCCACTAACAGCTCTTTCTCATCTAGCTTAGCCTGTAATTCTTGACTTAAGAAACATTAGAAGTCCACAGAACAGTGTTAACATTACTTAATCTCTTCTCTGAATGCTCTTTGTACGTGTTCCTTATGTCACGAGCAATCCCTTTACTTTGTGTTTGCACAGCACCTAACGTAATTGGCTGTGGTTTGCCCTTCCATGTAGAGCTAACAGGCCCCATAGTGGTTTTTACTCTTGCTGTATTTCATAATCCTGATATGAGGAAAAATACAGAAGCCTTTGTACTATCATAATGGCACTGTCAGAACACCTTTGATAAAGACGTTTTATTGCCAGTCAAAATCAAGTAATTTAAATTTGTGTTTTCAGCAAATCACTACCAGTGTGAGACTGTTGCCAGATTTCCCAAATCCAGTATGATATCTGAAGAATCACTGTTATAAAGACCATGGAATTAAAAATGGAATTGGGCTGACTTGTACTGCTTAAGTAGTATGGATCGATACCTTGCATTAACAGGTATTAGGTTCAAGACAGCAGGGAAGAGCATACACTGATGCAGCAGTTCCTGCTTTTGTGGTTCAGAAGAGTCAAATGATACAGAAAATGTAATTGCAACTCTCTGGGCTGTTAACAAAGCCCATATAGTACATGCTTTTAGTGGAGCACTGGGCAAGTGCTGTGCAATGGAAAACATTAACACTGTGGCTATTAGGAGTACTTGGAATATAAATACTCTCTTTGCCTAAGGTAAAAGACTGGAATTTGAAGAAAAGGCCACATCTATTAACCTATTGACAGTTCATTTCAGGACCCCTTGACTCTTGGGCAACAGGCTTGAAATACAGAGATTCAGAAGCTGGACCCTACCCAATGCTGTCCATGCCATCAAGTTAAGACTGTTGTAGAATTGTCATTCAGCAGTGAAAACATACAGTGTATCTATAAGAAATGGGAAAAAAGGCATGAGTTGATGGCTATTTAAAAGTTAGTGCTTGCTTTTTTTGTTGATAATAAGATCGATGTAATCACATCATGATTGTTTCAGCATACTGAGGCCTGATATACCCAGCCTGGAAGAAATCTGGAGCCATTCAGAATTGGTTTCTCAGCTGGCACATGGTATAGGAATGATATAACCATCATGTAGGAAGTGTAAAACTGGTAGAGCTTGATTTGTAAGCATCACAGTTCCCTCCTTGTAATGAAAATAGTGTGCACTAAATGACTAACAGGGGAAACCACTCAGAGAAATGCGTATATTAAAAGTGTAGAGCCTCAGCAGGACCACAGTAATCAATTACTCTAAACTAAAGCCCTGGCAGCTTCCATGAATTGCTATTGATTTCAGCTGCTAGTCACTGAATCTTTCAAGGGCTAGGCTGAAATGTAGGTGTGAGTTGCAGGCAAAATTAGTAGGCTGAACAAACCTCTGTGGAAAACACAGGGAACTGCCAGGTTTGGTAAAATATGTTATGCTGAAGGTTATTTTTTGAAAGTGCTTAAATTTGCAAAAGCCTAAGTCCCACGCAGGGATAAAAATGAAGTGTCATATCAGCATATATTGAAATAAGAAAGATGAGAGTTTTGGTTTTTTTGTGAAGTTACTATGGAAAAGATTTGTCTGGCTTTCTAAAGAAAGCTTCTCCTCCTCCACTGCAGTTGAATAAAGGGGGGAGGGGGACAAGTAATTTTTTTCTCAAGGCTTCTTCTGGCAGTAAAAGTTATTTTCTGCTTGCAGTGAATGCACAAGTCATTTAAAAATTATTCCAAAATAATGATAGAAGATTCAGTCTTTTACATGCCATAGCTTGTGAGTTACAAATTTGTTCTCTACAAAATTCAATTTCTTGTAGAATTCCTTGATGATTTCTGGAACAGGAAGCAGCTATTTCTTTATGCATACTGTTCACTTCAAAGGGAATTTAATCTGTTTCAAGGAGGCTGCTATGTTTCCATTATCATACAAGGAAACTTATTCTGGGACCTTTTTTGCTCAGCAGGAACCGTATGTTATTTTCCACATTCTCATTATACATGTTTTGGCATGAGCATGAAGCAGGCATGCTCATTTATATTCTAGCTGATCAAGAGGAGAAGTCTGATTAATGTGAATTTTGGATCAAGGTGAGGGTCAGCTTTGTAACCTGCAATAAAAAGAACTTTCTGGAGTGACTTCCCCCAGAGGGGAATATTTCTGTTAGATCAGTGGCCCAGAGGCAATGGAACAAATTTTCTTCCTCCTGTTATGCTCATTTTGCTATCAGCTGCACAACAGCAGCACAAAATACTGGATTAGAACTAAACATACCATATAACTGAATTGTGTACTCAGATCACATTCCTCACACTGCATATCACTGCAGGTTGTTAATCATGCCTTTCCTTATGCTCTTTCCTCCTTCCTTTCTTAGGTTGGTTTTTTTTTTCTCTCCCCCTTCACCCTCCCTCAGATCTTTCCCTAAAGCCTCCTTGCAGCCAGGCCCTGCTCACTCTCCTTTGTTATACCTCAGTTCTTGAATAGTTCGGGGAGGGCAACAGAGATGCTCAGCCAAAGTTACGGTAGAAAAGCCTTGGAGTAGCTTTGTTGCCTTTCCCAAAATTGCCTTTCCTGTCCTTGTAGCTCTCCTAACCCAATTGTGAGAACATCATCTCTCACCATTGTAGTTGCTGAGTGTACTCAACATTTCATTTCCATTTTCCTGTGGAGGGCACCTGTAAAGTCTGCTGGCCTCTTCATAACTTTATCCTGTTTCATGGGGCAGGAGGACAGTGGAGGACAGATCTGGTATGTAAGACAGCAGTTAGTTAAAGGGGAAAAACCTGTTCAATTTTTTGCAAGCAAGAAAATATTTTCTTTTCCTTGTTTTAATGTAAATCAATTAAAAGACTGCCAATGTATTCTAGCCTGTCACTGGCAAGGTGCCAGTTCAACCTTCTCTTAGTGCAATATCTACTGGGATCAAATGCCTTGTTCTTGTCAAGCAAGTGTGGGAGACAAAGCAATATGAAGATCTTTTTCATTTTCCTAAGGGAAATTTTGATCCTGTTAAAGCACGGAAACACTGACTTTTTTAGGACAACAGAATGATAGCCTAGTACGCTGCCAATGGAGAACTGAACTTTCTCTTCTTTCTGTCTTAGATACTTTTGGTCCTAGGTATTTTGTCCATACTCTGAGAAGGAAGCAGACCACATGTGGTACAGCAGGAGTCAGATGTGACTGGTATTTCAGAGGTGAGTGCAGTGGGGGACAAGGACTGTGCCCCACTCGAGACAGCCCTGCACAAGATCCAGTTGCAGGGAGAGGAGGCAGTAGGGTGAGAGACAACTCTACAGATTTGTGCTATTACCATCATTTTCTCTTTAGCAGTGGAATTTTCATTTAATCAGTTTCTATCAGATTTCCTCTGTTTTGTGCTTTTCAAGTTCACCAAAGGCCATGTTTCTGAAGCACACTGTCTGGTCCAATTTTTTAAAATTTTATTATTTTTTCCTGCCATGCAATGCTGTGCTTAAAAGGAAGAAAAGACACAAAAGGAAGAGAGAAAAATAGAAATGAGAAATGTCTCATGGGAGATGCTTGCCCTTTCTGTGTCATGCTAGTTTAAATACAGTTCCCACACATCACATGTCAAGCTGTACTTGATTGTTTTCAAATAGATGGCAAAAATCATGAGAGGAGGAAAATGTTCTTTTGTGTGATATATTCTTCTTTTGATATATTGGGTTCTGTAGCTGTCAAAACAAAGGCTGTTTCTCCATCTATTATTGCAAATGCACTTGGGGTAAATTTCTTCTACAACTCTCTAGTCCCTTGATTGTTTACTTCAATACAGTATTCTTGTTTTAATTTTTCTAAATCTAGTGAAATGATGAATTTTCATTTTTGCTGTGATCCTCAGTAGGCAAATGAGGTTCTTTCTCAGTGGAGATTTAGATCACATCTGGAAATGCAGTCTGTTTCAAGTATTTTCTCCTTTTCTGTCAGGAGGATGGAATATTTAATTTCATTATTCAGCATAGGTGTATTCATTTTACACAGTGAAAGGGAATTCATCAATAGTGTCTTCAGCATCCAGAAAAATGATGCTTACCATGACTGTTTCACATACTTCATTTATATTTTATATCTTTCTCATCACTCAGCAATTATTCATCTCTCTGCTGAGAGGTGAAATTCTTCTATTGAGTAACTATAATTTCTCTGAACTCTACAAAGCAATTCAATCCCTAAAAGCAATTGCCTTTACTTAAGGGTGTTTCTTGAGACAAATTCACCAAATACAAATAACTGAATAAAGGTTATTTTTTTCTGTTGATTTTCAGGATTATTTAGTGGTGCCTTATAAAAGAGGTAAATCAACATTTCTACATCTTAACATTCATTGCACTTTTATTAATCATGATGGATTTTTGGAGATGGATGCAAATGTGATAGTACAAGTAAGAAGGAATGCAGTTAAAATGCAACATTAATTCATTCCCAGTTGTTATTAAATGTCACAAAATATTAATAGTTTTGCTGGTATTTTCCTTTCTAAACCACATGGGGGAAAAAAGAAAGAAAACAAAACCACAACAGTGTGATGTATGCACAGTCATCAAGATAATTATCTCTGAATCTTTTGTGCTATTTCACTGTAGTGTTACAGACCTATATTTTTGGGAAAGATCAAAGTATGGTGTGTAAAAGTGGTGATAGACTGTATCCCATTCCCACAGAAATCAATCAAAGGTTTTTGATTGGTCTTCCATTTGGGAAGTGGTCACAGTGGGAACAGAAATAGGCTTAGTACCATGATATATGATTTCTCTCACCATCAATAAAACAGATTTTCTCATTTATCTTATCCTCTGAGATGTTTAAATTTTGAATGTCAGTTGATTCAAATTTTATGTTCAGGGAATCCAGGCACTGAGGTGATTTGTGTTTAGGGCACTGCACTGGGACTCAGTAGATCTGGGTTTGTTCTGTCATGCAATTCCCATGTGATCTTATGCAAATCCTTTATTGCTTCTCACACAAACTCATCAGTAAACCAGGGTAATGTTACTCTTCTGGTTTGAAGGATTTGTTACCATTTGGATGGTTTATCAGTATCAGATTGCTGAGGGCCATGTGAAAATGCACGATCTTATTTAAATATACTGCTTTACATATATATTATTCTTCCATTTTATGCTTGTGTATCTACTGCTTTCTTACAGCTCCCTCATGAAACTTTTATTTTCATTCTTTTATCTTAAACAATCTTCCACAGACTGGTCTTCTCCTCCAAACGTGGGCTCAGTGTGGGTCCTGGGTTTTAGGGCAGATAATGTGTATGAATGGAGATAAAAGTATTGGAGAGGCACCTTGTGAGTTACATTTCATGTGGGTAATCTTTGGTGATCCAGCTGACAAGTTTGTGCTTGGGAAACTAGATATTTGATGTATTTTTGTTCTAGGTGATGTTCACTTAAATGATTCAGGTGTACAATTCTCAGTCACAGAAATTCATGCTGATTTCAGTAGTGGGCTTCATTTACATAAAAACCTAAGAACGCCGTTTCTGATACTTTTTTGTAAGTATTCAAATAGCCAACCTAATACTGTGCATATTTTTTCTTAAAGGAAATTGTATTAATATATATTCACCCAAAATTATTTGCATAAATGCTTCTGTGTATGCGCCTTTACAAAGAAAGTACTTTTTTTCCCTTTTTCTGAGTCTTTTACGTTAAGCTACATGTATTTTTTAGCTTAAGTTGCATGATCATGAACGCCAGTGAGCCTTACTGGAGTGAGCAGATCTGAGCTGTACATTGTTCCCTCTCAGCCAGTATTATCTGGGATAGAGCAGCGCTTTCAATAGCAAGTGCAGGAGATAGAGCTGTCTGCTCTATATTAGTTTCAGTGAAGGTGAGAATTCTATATCCCTGCAGCACTGTTTCTTTGATGTCTTTGTACAGCATTAATAAATGGTGACCTGCTAATGGCATCTGTGGCAAAACCATACAGACTTTGAGTTTGACTTTGCTCTTTGGGTTCGGTATAAGTGGGCCAGGTATGGAAATTTATAACTGCACTGCTACCAAACAAATTAGTTTATCTTTAAAAGCATTGCATGTATGTACATTTGCATGCTTCCTTCAAGTAAGAGTTGTGGTTTAGCTGCAGACAACTGCATTTTCCTTGATGAAACTTCCATTCAGACATTGTAGATATAAAGCCAGCCAATATGGAGGACCTGACAGAAGTGATCACAGCCTCTGAGTTCCATCCCCACCACTGCAATCTCTTTGTCTACAGCAGCAGCAAAGGATCTCTGAGACTCTGCGACATGAGGGCATCGGCTCTCTGTGACAAACATTCCAAGCGTAAGTCCTCGCTCCATTGAGCCCCAGATGTCATTAAAGCCATCTATTCACAGGCAGCACCACGATGGGTGCATACCCCAGTGTATCAGTTTCTCACTTGCAGGCACATTTTAAAAGAAAACAGCAAAAAGAAGAAATTTTTTCGCCTGTGCAGGTATTAGCTATGAACTTGATTACAGTCATGTCTGTGACTGGTTGACCTTGTAGTCCTTATTGCAAGGATCAGTGAAGAACCCAGATTTCTTTTTCAAAAGAGAGAGGATTCCTAACAAATCAAAGAAGATGAGGGAATATTTATGTAGACAGGCACACTGATTTGAATACACAGGTACTGTTCTGAATGCTGCAGCAAGTACATTTTCATTGTCAGACTGCCTTCAAATTTTGAATCCATCTTCTGGATTAGGAAATCTCAGTATCCTTCCTAAAAATGTAGCCCATAATACCCTATATGTATTTTTTCAATATTATGTCTGAACAGACTCAGAGGAAATGCAGTAAGTAATCAGGGAGGAGGGGAAGAAATTACAATTTTCTTGGTATAGAAGTTGTCATCTGTCCTACGTGATTTTATGTAGGCTGTGAAATTTTGAAATGAACCACCAATTCATGATAGTTCATATCTGAAATATACATTAGAAGAAAGAAGTAAACTTTTAAAAGATGTGACTGTTTTTGTTCTCAAAGTAAAAGTTGAAGGAAAATGCATGTTTGTGTTGTCTTACTATCAGCTCTTTATGGTCTAGAGAAGACAGACTGGGGTTCTTCGCACCAGTAATCTGGCAAGCCTGGGCACTTTGCCTTGTGCAAACAGCTTGTTTGTTCCTAATCTTCTGAGACTGACAATGCCCAGACAAAGGCATCATGTGGGTGGCTGCTGAGAAGCTGAGAACCTCATGAATGAACTGTGGGAGCTCTGCTTTAGTCACCTTCAGGACCAGGGCTCTTCCAGGACACCTCCGTCTCACGGAATTGGGTCATCAGTTTCTTTTGTGATGCTGAAACATTGGAAGGAAATTCAAGAGTAATTCTCTTAGCACCAGAGCATATAAGAGGTTTTATGTCATTCAGTGCCTACTTGAACCTGTTTGAGGAAGGCACATCTTATTAGTAGAGGCAAAAGGGGAGGGAGAAGCATGTAAAGATTTTAATGTGACATAAGTGGTGCACAGATTTCATACATATGCTATTTTTAAAACTGAAGTGGCTAAAGTAAGAATTCTATGACTAGGCCTTCTGACTGCAAGGAGAAATGCACATGCTCAGAACCTCTTAGGATGTGGTCTCCAATTATAGAAAATAACCTTCAAGGACAATTTCCTAAGCAGAGAAGTGTTTTACCTGTTAGCTGTATCTCCTTGCACTTGTAAGGGTAATTCAATACCATGAAGTGAAATGTAAGCATGACGCAGTCTGACACAATGCTGTGAGTTACCCTGTCCTACTTAATTGTTTTATTCTGTGATACTTCCATTTCTTCCTGCTAATAAGGCCTCCATGCCCCTGTAACTCAATGCCAAATGCCAATCAAAATGTATTAAAGCCACAATACAGCAGTGCTGGATGAAAGAAGGCATTTTATGCCAGAAGGGAGCGCAAGGTCTAATGGTCATTGATTAAACCCCATTTTCCAGATCTATGAGTTAGAAAATAGCCATTTAATGTAGCATTGCTGCACTGAAGTCAAGTCAAGCTCATTGAGAATCTGAGAGTGTATAGTACAAAATTGATACAGAAATGGTGGAACTTCCAAAGTGTTAAAAGGAGTAAGCCCATGTACTGCTGATTGGAGTGGTTTCAGTGTAGCTCTCAGAGGCAAGAAAAGTGAATTCTTTACAGCCCATAGCAGCCTAAAGGGACGTATGAAAAACCAGTCAGCAAATTCAAGTTATTTGCATGATTGTCTTTCTAGTACCTTGACTGTGCATCTGATTCCTCTTTACAGTTGCTAAATTTACATCTGGTGCATATGCATGATGAGTACCCTGCTTTCCTAGCTTGGCTTGTCTTTCCCCATAACTGACTTCACTTCTCAAGCAAAACACTACAGCTGGAGTTGCTGTAAACCCTCACGTTCTGCCGTGTATCCCTGCTTTCTCAGCACAGTCTAGTATCACTGTGTGCTGTATTTCAGATGCTGTTCCAAGATTGTAATGGATGTACACATTTTTAGGGATGAAAGATCCAATTTAAAACTTACAAAAATACCTGCATAGTGAGTGTATGTTGTGAACTTCTGCATTTACTCTTTTTTCCCCTTATTTATTCAAATCTCTGTAGCTCTGATAAAGTCCATTGCAGTTCTTGGGGGGAAGGGCCTTTCTATTTGTACAGGTTTAGAGAGTGCTATAAATAATTGCTGTGCCACACTGTAAAAATAAATTACATACTAATATCTGTAGTGTAACTCAACCAACACAGGATGTTAATAAATTATAATATCTTGAGGATTTCTGATTTTCTAAGCTCAGTGGGAAAATCTCTCTTTTCAGCATTTGTGACAGCAGCACTACAAGATTTCCTTATAAATCCTCATGGCTTTGACATGGACAAGATGAGACTCCTTCCATAACACTCATCCTTGTTGCCTATGCTGGGATTTAATAGCAAACTGGCAATTTGTGTGCTGAGTTGTAATGGGGAGCTCTGTCCTTTAGAGAAATTATCTGAGACCACCGAATCTATTTATAAGGCATTGAAAGAATATCAGGTCAGTAGCTGAATTTTAAATAGTCATTGAGACACTGATAAGGTGTGATAAAATGTGTTTTGTCTCTAAAAGACTACCTGAAACTGCTTTTTCTAACAGCTGTGTAACAGATTGTGCAGTGCTGAGTGAGGATCACAAGAAAATCTTATGTAGCCATTGCAAATGTGTATCAGTGAAAGACCACTCTCTAACCACAGAGCAGGTTCATACACAATGCTGTTCCATGTTATTATCAGACTTCGCAAGTAGTGAGAGAGGATGCCATCAAAAATGTTCTGGAATGGAGATGCCAAAGAGATGAACGTCCCTGCTTGTTTAGAATATTAGAGTGGGGATGAAGAAGATGTTGTTGCAGTCCATGGCTTTATAGGTAAAGGTTTAAAACATTTATGAAAGTCAGATTTGAGCAGCAACAAATAGGGAATTAATTTAAATAATATGGAACCTTTCACCTTAATAATGTGCTTGCCAAAACACCCAAAGATTCCCTTTGAGATGTCATCAGGCAACATGCATGGCAGTGCAGTGTAGAAAAAAGACAGTATATGGAAATCTGTGACAACAGCAAAAGTATCATCATCAGAGCACTCAGCTGGGCATATTGAAGAAATAAAAGAATTAGCCTCCACCTCAGATTCCATAAATTTTTAGGTAAATTTTAGGTAACAAGGAAGACAAGCATTGAGTTACTGTTGCAGTAAAATCATCCTGTCTCAAAATATACTTACAGCAGCATTTGTTCAATTAACAAATAGTTGCTAATTTGGTTTATGTTTTTTATTGCTAATATTACGTTCAGAGATCCTCATAAATGTGCATGGAGTTAATATCATTCTTCCAAACAGCTTATAGGCTAGATGGGTACATATGGCTGTTTCACAAATCATATAATAAAACAGTCAGCTAAAGAAAACTGAGCTTGAGCATGAGAAGTCAGAAAAAAGTAGCTTTTCTAGTAGTTCATCAGAATTATTAAAACCGTTATTAAATGGCAAATAAAAATGGTATACTAATGCAATATGGGAATTTAAGCTCAAGAGTATAACTCCTATTGATATTTCACGTAATAGCCTTAACATCTTAAAATCATTGCAAACTTCAGAAGCTGTAGTAATTTATTTAAATTCTGTATGTTGCTTTAAGGGTTTTTTAGTATTCATTTCTTAATATGTATTTGTAGACTAAAACCCTATTTCTAATTATCCGTTACCCATGTGCAAGGTTTACAGCAAAATAGTTCAAGGAAAGAGGAGCTGCAGTTTCAAGTTTATTGCTCTGTGTGCTGTGGTGATCTCAAAACCACAGATTTTGGGGTTAGCATTAGTCTCTGTCACCATGAATTGGTGCTTTCTGGCCTCCAGACTTCTCAAGCTCCTGAGTCTGTAGCAGGAGCCATGAGGAGCCCTCCACCTTTTGAGCAAGGAATTGTTTGTAGGTGCCAGGCAATCCCAGCAATCCCTGGACTCTCCCTGAATGGAGCAAAGCATCTCAGCTGGTGCATCCCAGTCCCATGGGTTGGACAATCAGGATCTTAAAAGTATAAAATGATTTCCGGAGCAATGTGGAGTGAATTCCAGGTCTGATGACTCAGAGATGCCACCTAAAGACAAGGGGGATGGTTTTTCCATTGAGAGTCTTTTTCCACATTTTTATTTGGAATCCAGGTCTGAAAGAAATGCCAGCCTTTCCCCAAGGATAAATGTCCTGTCAGTCAGGCATGTAACTCAGTTGAGTTATCTGCTGGGCTTTTCTGAGCTTACCTTTCATTTTAAAGAATTCAGAAATGTGGAAGCAGCCAAGACAGAAAACAAGGATAATCTACTTAAAAATGTTGAATTTTAAAAATTAAATTAATTCTATTTACCAGTTGTTTAAAACAGGTTGGAATTTCAGAGACAAGACAGCTTTCAGACCTCTGATTGAATATGGATTATCTTTCATTTGCAACAGAGAACAGCCAGATGCACAAAAAAGCCCATGACAGACTACCCGTGCTGGATTTGCTAATTAATATTGACCTTTCCAAATGAGTGATGCTTATTGTCTGACTGAAAAAGAGATAACTTGTTTTTCTTCTGTGTGAGCTTTACATCTAAAAACGCTTTTTATTTCTGCCTCTGGTCTCATGTCAGGTTATCATCTGAGAGAGAGACAGTCTTCACTCTCCCTTTGTGCTCAGAGAGGGCCCTGTAAAAGTGATGTCCACTTCAGGCAAAATCTGCAAGGTTTCATGTGACAGGAGTGAAACTTATCTGAGCTTCTGAAATTATTTGTCCCCGTGCTTGATGAAGGCTTGTTCTCCTTATCCTAATTCTGGATTTATTTTTAAGCATGCACTACAAAGGCATAAATGCACTGCTGGTTTTATATCCCCAATGAAAAAATGTGCCCATATCCTGATAATTTTGTAATTTCGACTGTCACTAAAGGTCTGTTACTACAATTTCATGCATGCTAAACTAGATCCTGGAACGGGTCCTTCCTTGTGCTGGAATTCCACTAAAATTTGATAACAGATTGTCTTTAGCATGGGCTCCAAAGCTTCCTTTCTGCTCAGTTTGGATGAATGCATAATAAAGACATTTAAAACATGGCTAATAAAAATTCGAAAATGTTTCTACAGAAATGCAATTATGTCTATATAGTGTTTCCTCCAGTTGTGCAAGATATGTTAAAATTAAATCTGAGGAAGAATAAACCTAATTTATATACTTCTAGCTATCAAATACTAGGAGGAAAGAGAAAAGCCTGCAGCAATGGTAAATGATTTATGATTGAAGAGGTGTTTCATTAACCCTGTCTCCCCCAACCACACAGAGATAAAGCAAATAATTGCTGTAAGATTGATTTAATTATTCAGTCTATTAAAATTCCTGTCTTGTTTGGTTAATTTTTTTAATAGCAACAAATACTGCTTTTTAATGTCTCATGAAACCAGCCTTCAAGGTCTTATTTCATTGGGGGAGAAAAAATCCACTTATCACTAATCTTATATCTCAAGATCAGAAAGACTTGCACATCAGTTTGGCTGTAGAGCAGTAGTAGTTTTATGTCCCATTAACTCCATGGGATTGCTTACAACACGTGGCATTAAACATCCACATAAGTCTTTGTGAGGCCAAGGCTTAAAGAGGCTTGATCTTCTAGATTGGCTTTTTGTTTTTTCAATTCCTTTTCTCTCTTTAGCACCATTTCTCTTTATTAACAAACTGACTGGCAAAGTTATATTAATCTAAGCAACTCTGTAGTGAAGCTCCCACCCACTGATCTTCAGCTATTGATCTGGCTTTGCCTTTCACACTAAAGCACCCTCCCTTGTGGTTTGTGACAAGCTGCAGCAACTCAGTGCAGATAGTAAAACAGATTCTTAAATATTGATTTGAGGCTCCACTTTTAAAAGCCATGCTCTCTAGAGGTATTGATGAGAAGCCTAGTTCTGATGCTGGGTCATTGGATATAGGAATGCTGTTCAGTAGGTGAAATTTCAGCCTCATGGTGTGGAGGTAGGGTCAAAGATTTGCTTTGAGTAAAAGTAGGAAAATGAGATATGTAAATGGCCAGGGCACAAAGAGGTAGCATCTGAATTATGTAAAAGCAAGTAGAAAATTGAAATATAAAAAAGGTACTTCTTTTTAGTTTAAAGCAGGATAAGGAGCTACAGGCTCTGGTAATAGAAAATGTTAAACAAATGTGTCTCACAAAATAATTGTATTTTAGATTGCTTATGAAAGCAGATTCAAAAACTCCCTCTCATGTATAACTGTATTTATCAGTGTAGACCAAGAAGGCAAGATTGTCACATTAGCTGAATATTCTATTATTGAAAGAGACTTTCCAAAGGAGATGAATGTATGAGTGGATTGGCTTAATACAAAACAATAAAACATTGAGAGATAGTGAAAGATAGAGTAAATAATAATGGTAAATCAAATTATTATAATGAATAATGAAGCTAAAAGGCTTAAGGAGACCATGAATTTCAGTGGAAGCTTGCAGTTTGGCTTGATTCACTTAGAAGGAAACTCAGGAACTCTTTTGTATGAAATCCCAAAATAGATTTTAAACAGTGCATGAAAATAACTATACCTGGGCAGACCACAGGTCCTTCTAGCCCAGTGTTCTGGCTCTGATATTGGCAGTAGCAATGTCAGCAGAAAATGTAAGACCAGACCAAGTGTATAATCTTTACCCTCTGCAATTTTCAGCTGGAAGCTTGAGGATTAGGGACATTAGTGAAGCGAACTCACTGCATTCAACAACACTGAAATGGATGTTGGGAGTTTTTTCTTTCCTTTTGTTTCCCAGGGTACTTTTGTACCTGTATATATTTTTTACCATTGACAATATCTTTTAGTAAAGTCTTTAGTAGCTTAATTAGGTATAGTATGAAGAATCACATTCTCTCTGCTTACCCTTTCCTAGTTTCATGTGGTGGCCCCTACTTGTGGATTGGAAGGGACAGTGTACAAAGTGAACTGTCATTCCCCATTCATCCTTTCCATGCCACTCCTAATTACAACCCCCTCAATCTTTCCTAGGTTCAGAGACCCCAGTCTGTTTAGCCATTCCTTGCATGGAAGTAATTTGGTACTCCTGGTCATTTTCATTGCCCAATTTTATGTCTTCTTGAGATCTCTACCACATTAGAGATAAGCCCAGAACCATGCTTAGCTCAAGATGTAGCATTTATTGAATTAAATGGCACCAAAAAAAATTCTTTCTGTGTTGAACATTAGTAAAAAGTGTCATGTACTTACAAAAAAAAAAATGATATTAGTATTTTCATAGAAGTTCAAGTGAAATTTATATTAGATTTTTTATTCTAAATGATGAAATATATGTGATAGAGCAAATCACAGCTGACCTGGGAATAGTGCTAATTTGCCATCTAAAAATATTAGAGTATAGTTAAATAATTTGTTTTTTGGTTAAAATTTTTTATTTATCACCTGTTAGGAAAACATATTGGTTCTTGCTCTTTTTATTCCTGTGGCTAGTCTGTCATGACCAGTGAAATTCCAATACGTTTCAAAGTACTGTTTTCCAGTATGTTCTAGTGAGGTATTGCAGCCATTTTTGTTTGGGAAATTAGATAGAGACTTAGTTGAAATGATAAATTAAGGCCTTGGACTGAATTAGTTTTCTGTGTTTATGAAATTGAAGCCCAGTGAGGGATTACGTGATCCACCACTGGTATTTCCAGGTCCAGCTGAAATTCACCTGACATTTGTGTACCAGTGTAACCCAGATGTTCAGCTGCAATAATTTCTTAATTCAGTCTAGCTGCAGAATGTTTACTTGCTTATATAATAAAAATGTTTTCCCTATCATGTTCCACCAACTTTGCTGGCCCTGATCTCCATGGTCCTCTCCCTCTCAGTAACCACAGTGCCTCAGTTTCCACTGTTGCCAAAGCTGTCTTCATCCCTTTGAAGCTGTGAGCCTTGAATAGGAACTGGATGATTTTCTATATCCATTAGCTGTCTTTGAAGAGAGGGAGAGATTTATCTCATGGTGCAGGATTTCCAATAATTTTAATCTAACTAGCAACAAATGCTGTAAAATCAGAAGTTTTCAGGATGGGGTACTAACCATAAACAGTATCCTCTTCTAAAAAAAGCTTCAAAAAATTAATATTTGTTCATAAGTAGAAAGAAAAAAGTGCTTTTTTCTGCTAGAGGGAATGAGTCTTTAAAGCTGTTTGTAATATTTTCCTATGACTTATAGAATTTCCTACAAAATCTGTGGAGCAGATTTCTGTTCATCTTCAAGCTTTCCTTCTTGTGATGATTTCAGGAGGAATACAGGATTTGCGTGCTATATCAGAGTGTGACACTGCACCCACCAAATGAGACAATTTTAGCATTATTTTTAATATTTTTAAAGTTCACATATTTCAGAATTTACACCCTGCAATGATTAAAGCTCTGCCCAGGTACTTGTTTAGAATTGAACTTGAAATTTACTTTGTGTTGGATTTTGTTTTTCTTTACTGTATATATAAATACCAGTGTCAGGTGTGTGGAATCAGGCCCATATTAATGGGAAGTTGAGGGCGCAGCACCTGGGACACCCAGAGTGCAGATGAGAGCCACAAAGAGTTGGTTAGTGCACCACACTTCTTTTAGCTGCTGCCCTGGGCATCTGTTTTCTTTTGGCCAATGGAAGCTGAGAGATGGACCTTTCCACCTACTCTTGCTGTTCCTGGCCAATTTTTTTAAACTTTAGACATCTGCACTTATTTCTGCATCATAAACACACACATTAGGGATGCCTTTCCTATCCACTGGAAAAGGGAAGTCTCCATTCTGCATTAGATCAGAGAAATTCACAAGGAAACAAGAATATTTTTTACAAGGGAGAAGAGTTTGTTCTTTTTGGAAAGAAGCAGCATATTTTTATGCTACAGATTTTATTCAGGATTCAGGAAAACAGCACTCTGGCAAGTATCCTTCACCAAACCCATTCTTCTCTGCAAAGTCTGGACTTCTGTGGGAAGCTCCTTTGATTTCTAACTTGTGAGCAGAAAGCTGTACAGAAAGGAATTGAGCGTTTTTATTTCCCTAAGCAGGCTTCCCAATTTACCCATGTATCTGCTGGTGGCACGAGGGGCAGGAATGGTGTCTTCCTGGCAGGCTCCTCTTTAGACACTGGCTGTGCTCAGAGATGTGCTCTGCTTCCCTCTGTAATCCCATGATATTTCTCTATGCCAGTCCTGTCATCAAGGTCGCCATTAAGTCTGAGCAAGTGCCACATGAGAATTCAGCACATCACATCATTTCACGATTCCTGTGTTCATTAGGTGACTAGACAGGTAACTTTGTGTCTTTCACATAATTAGCACTGCGACCATTATCAAGAACAATAGTAATGAAAGTTAAATACCCTTTTAATGGCAAGTTTTTGTTATTAAGAAATTAATGATTAATTAAAGAATATAGTAGAATCTGTGGTCAAATGACAAAGTTCAGATCTAACAAGATTTAGATACAGAGAAGTAAGTTAGATTTGAAATCTTGTATTTTGGGTACTGATTGCTCCTTGGGCATAAGAGCAGCCTCCAAAAGAGATGTCTTAACAGTAATAAACAGAAAATGTGTTTTGGGAACCATGGGCTAGACCCATGTTATTTTCCTGTCAGCTTGGAGAGTCATGGCTGAATTTGAATTGCTCGTGTGAAGTCCAAGTCACAGAGTTGACACTTCACTGCTGTTCTGTCTCCAATTACACCACTTGTAGTAGCTGGTCTGAAGGAAGATTTTGCTTTTTTGCCTTGTGTGCATCACCTTTTGTTGATGCTAAACCAGAAGTAGCCAAGAACACACTCTCTCACCTTCATTTCCTGAGGCTAATGCCCTGTTCTTGTTGCTCAGGCAGTTGCTGGCAGTTGCTAAGCTTTCTCTTCTCTTCACTGGGAGCTGCTCCTTAATTTCCTGTAACAATTTTCCTGTGTTGGTTATGCTGACTAGAGGAACTATCTCCAAAGAATTGCTGCTTCTAAAATTTCTACTGCTATCTTTCTTTCTGTAGTGATACGAGACTTTCATGCCTCTGTTAGTTCCACAGTTAATTAATCTAAGTCTTCCTAGTACTTAATACAGTAAGCATAGAAAAGCAATAAATGGGGCAGATAAAGAATGAAGTAGTTTAATCTCATTAATTAACAAAATGCAGAATATTCAGGTACAAATATCACTCCTCTTCTAATCATTGGGAGTTGGATGAGCCACATAGAGCCAAGAAAACATATCTAAGCTATAAATGAAAGTGTAGTTCAGCTAGAGTGGGTTTTGGTTTTTTTTTCCTAGTTTTAAGAGCAGCTTCACATTATAATTAGGAGGATGAAATTCCTGCCAGCCAAGTCTATAGTTTGGACAGATTAAAGGGAAGAGGTATGAGAAATGATAATTGCTTTGTGCTCATCAGACTTCTCTTGAAAATCTGACAGGATAATTACAAAATACCTGCTTTGGAGAATGTCTAGGCAAAATTTTAAAGAGCTATTTAAAGTTGTTCATTTACAGTCTATTGGAGAAGTTTTTTGCTCTTTTTGAAGCAGTTCATTACCATTTAGATGTGTGGTGCATGTTTAAATATAGACCTTATTCTCATGTGCACGCCTGGCTGTATTCCAGTGCCCACCCCCAAAGAAAATTGCCCATAATTTTTTGCATTACCCCACATACTTCACCCACGTTCTTAACTTTCAGAACATTATTTCACCAAATGGAAACTAACCTTGTTGCTTCCAATAGTTTGAATCACAGTCGTGGATAAAATAATTGAGAGAGAAATGTTCCAGTGGACTATACAAAAAATTTCGTTTTGACTGACAGTAAAAAGTTTTTCTACTTCCTGCATTCTTTCATGTTCCATCACATGGCTTTTCTTCTCCTGCTTTTGAAACTTGAAAATGACATTCACTAAACTGCCAGTTTTCAAAGAATATTCTCGGCATAGGTCCCGAAACCCTTCTGATTTTGCTGAGAGTTAAAATACCCTGAAAGCCTGACTTTCTGCTGCAGTTCACCATGGAGGTCAGCTGGGTCACAGGGCCACAGATATCTGCAGAAAGACAAGAGTTGCTCTTGGCACCTGTAAGGTGGGGCTAGAGACATCCAGTATCATTCTTACGTACAGCTGAACAGTGGTGACCAATCTCATGGCTATAAGAGCTGGATTGTCACATATGAACATCGTGTGAGCAATATTTCATGGCCTGCTGCCTTATCAGATCACACAGAGCTGCTGACCATCACATTCAGGGAGTTCAGCGCTTTCCAGAGCTGTCAGCAAATGCACACCAACTACGTAGTTCATGCATCCACATGGTAAACCCCTGCCTCTTATATGCTCACCTCTCAGGAAGAGGTAACTGCAATTTGCTATTGCTTAATAAAATTCTCGTCCCTAGTCTTGGATGCCTTCAGACATGACCAGTGAGCAGCCTGCAGCCTGGCCAGCTGGTTCTGGCAGGCAGGGTAGGCTTTGAGTGACCACCTCTCCCAGGGATGCCAGGACTGCTGTGAGACCACATGTACACACCTCTCGTGTGACAGGGACACCTGGATTTGGTTATGTCAGGAAACAGGGTATGCAGACCCCAGAAGGGATGAAGGCATGAACTGCCTTGCTATAGGTATCTATGATCAACTAACCAGTATATTTGCATAATTTCCCAAAGCTTTGCTTTGAGTCCGTAGCTTTAACATTAATTATGGTAATGTTTAAATCTTACAGTTTTTATTTTTATATAAAGTTAAAAGAATAAATTAAGTGCTGGACATATAATTAATTCTATATCATGTTCCTTGGTAGACTGAATTACACATTTCGCAAGAAATGCAAACCTCAGATTGTACAACAGAGCATTTTTTATACAGTTCTGATTTCTGTCTCTTGCTCTTTTTCTTTGAACAGTTTATGAAGAACCAGAAGACCCCAGTAACAGATCATTTTTTTCAGAAATTATCTCTTCAGTGTCAGATGTCAAATTCAGTCACAGTGGTAGATACATGCTTACAAGAGATTACCTCACTGTCAAGGTCTGGGATCTGAACATGGAAACAAAGCCTGTAGAAACGTACCAGGTAGGAATCTCCTACATCTTAAAATGCAATGTTGTAAGAGGATCTGACTGTTCAGAAACTAGATGTTTCTGTGAACTTCACATTACCTTATTTGAGAAGCAGAAGCTAAGAGAATTAATCAAGGTGGTTAAAATCCTCCCAGTGGCATCCTTATAGCAGGAAAAGGGCAATTGCAACATTAGTAAGGAAGTGTAAAGCCTGGGGAGTGAAGGTAGCACCTCCTGAGGATTGGGCTCTTGAAAGAAATGAATCTTCCAACAAGAGAAACCATCTCTTCACTTTGGCATCTGCTTTCAAATGACGTATTTCACTACTATCATTTAAAAGGAACCGAGGAAAAGATTTTCTGTGTTGCTTAGCACATTGCTCCTGGTGGAACTGCTGAGAGTTTACACCTTTGTCATTTCAGAGCTTCTTCTTTACAACTTGATCTGTGTGTTTCTCCCTTGTGCCTAGTTCTAGAAGTGATCCGTGTTAAACCCTGGCATCACCACTGTCACAGCAGCTCACAAATGCCAGACAGACACATCTGGTTGCCTGAATTCATTGAGATATTATCCAGACAAAATGCCAGTGGCTCCAGCCAGCACTAAGTTTGTACTCTGACATCTGTTATGTTTGGCAGTAGAGGGCTGAGCTTACATTTTTTTAACTCTGGCTTGAAGAAGGAAAATATGTCTGTGGCACAGAAACTGCTTGTTATGAAAATGCTGTAAGAAAAAAAACTGTTAAGTTACCTAAAAAAAGTGTATGCAAAGTAGGAAAAATGCCATTCTTCTGGCTCCTGCTGCTTACTGAGAGACAATCCTGTGACAGTGCTGGATCAGTCCCTTGTTTCTGAGTCTAAATAATGGCAAGTGGGATACAGTAGTTCACAGTAGCTATAATTAATATTGGTTTTAAAATAATACGATGAGAATTTGGTAGCATTTCTTGTCAAAACAAATGAAAATTTTCAGTATTTTTAGCTAGCATTTAGTAGACAGAGTGGGCCCCAGTGTTTTTCAATGCTGCCATTATATTTTGGCAGATAATGTTCCCTGTTCAATGTGTTAATATTGGAAAGTCTGAGCCTGTTTACCTTTACAACTACAGAATTGGGTTTGCTCTTAAAATGGCAGTGCTTTTAATGCTAAATGTGTTAGAAATGTTGATATGCTGTGAAAATGGAGTGGGAGGGTAAGGGAGAGACAGTGTTTTATATAACAGAATAGAATCTTGGTTTTTGGGAACTTAGGTAATATTTTATTTTATGCCTATGCTAATTTAGTAGGCAGCCTTGTCCCTGGGGAGGAATAACTGGTCAAGCCAACCTGTTTGTCTTGATTTTGACACCTGCTTTTATTTCCTCCTATGGGCAGCTGTGAAATAAACCTGCCACTTTTAAATCAGTCTGACACCCAACAGTAGGGCCAATTAAAAAGTTACATTTCTTCATGCTGAGATGGGAAAAGTGAATACTGATAATTGCAGTTAGACGTTTATAGAAAAAAGAGACAAGACCCACAACCATATTAAAAAAACATAGCAAAGGTAACTGTGTTAACTGTGTTCTAGCTGCCTTACTTAAATCTGTGGATTGCCTTTCATTTTCAAATATTTTTCCAGTGCCTTGTAAAGAATATACATGTGTTGCTGGGCATTGCAGTAGATTAAAGGAGAATCTGGAACGTGGGGCCATGAGTAGCCAGTAGCACAGGGTTCCATAGGATCCATGTGATCCAACTGCTCTGAGAACCTTTTGTGTTTTTAAGCTGCAGAGAGTAGAGAATTCTGTCCTAAGAAAAGGTGGTTTAAATTACTCTCTTAAATAATTTGTCTCAGAGGTATCTCTCCCTTACATACCTAAATCTCATATACAAACTTGGCAATTTCTCAAAAGGTTTTTTTGGGGTAGATCACTGGAAGGCAACAAATAAACCTAATATTTTCAATTATGTATCCACATAATTATAATGACAAGTATATCATTAAAATATTAAAAGGTGTTCATTAAAAGACTGAATTTCTCATTTCATCCACGGCATGGTAGCTGCTTAGATATTGCCTAGCTGCAATAGTGAGGGTCACAACAGGAGATTTCACACAGAGTTGTAATAAAGAGCAGAGTCCATAACTGTACTGCTTCATTATCAGCTTACAATTTTAATATTAAGAAAAGAAAAACAAAAATTAGTTCCTCAAGCAGGTTCTTTTTCATATCAATGGTGTGGCTGAAAGAATGCTATTGCACAGAGCAGCTGTTGCAGCCCTACTGAAAACATTATCTGCTGACAATGTTTCTACATTATTTTCTCCTGTTTGTTTCACACAAAAGAAAAAAGGGCAGAGTATGGTCACTGGACAGCACTAAAAGAGCAGTGCAGTGGAATGGCCAGTGCTTGAATATTGCAAGGCAGCCCTGCCTAAGAGGTGACTCTTCTGATACTGCCAGGGGAATTACCCCAGCAGAAGCCTCAGTAGCAGAAGGTGAGCACGTTCATGGCTGATAACAGCTTGGTCCACTTTAGGCAGCATCTGTAGAATGGGGATTTGGACCAGTGTGTCATTTACCAGTGCAATTCCTGGTTGAGTCCCAGCAAAACAGGTCCTTGCATAGCTGTGCTGCTGTGTTAGTCTGGAGGACAGAATTGTTACATAATTCCATGAGGGTCAGACCTAAAACGTTGCAGTGAAGAAAAGGTCCTTGGTAATTAATTAGAAAATAATTTAGTTTGCTTTTGAATACTATTGATACATGGTAAGAACAATATATAACGGACAAGGCAAATCTGATTTTACCCTCAGTTTATAGTGGCAGATGAATATGAAAACATTGAAATTAAGTGTTTTTTCCAGTTAGTTCTTCATAATCTCTCTGAGGGTCTGAATGTGCTCAAATGTGGTAATCAGAAGGTCTATATAAAGAACAAGGTGGTTGACCAAGGCAGTAGGGTGAGTCTGACAGTCTTGACAAGGTAAGACATGTGAGAGAGGTATTGCAAAACCCTTTTTGACAAATGTTAGAAAGGCAGAGCTCCAAGCTGTGGACTTGGACACACTTTGCAAAGAGTGTGTACATGACAGTGGTCATGACAGATGGCTGCTGGAAATGGTAACAAGAAAAAAACCTATAAATGACAGTCAGGGAGGCAAATGTGATATACTTCCTTCTGCCCTACCCAACCTTTCTATTTCTTCCAAGTATTGGGAGCTCACAAATTTTGCAATATCAGTTCTGTAACAGTTACACTGAAAAAGGTTTTAAGTAAAGAGAAAATGAAAGGATTTAATTACAGAGAGTGTAGGAAACTGCATCAATTGTAAAAGTGTTCTGACCTGTTGCTCACTGTGATGGTAAATGCATTTAATTGTGAAATGTTCTATCTGCTATTTGCCAATTAATTGCTGTGTAAGACATTATCTGTTAATGTACAGTTAAGTGTTCATTCATTTATTAATAACAGTTGATCCATAACTAAAATTTATAATCCTTAAATCGGAATATTCTTTGGATATTTAAAGAAAATCTAAGTGAAAGGTCATTGTCCATCTTTTGGTCTTGACAGAAGTTGTTTTACTAGAAGAAGTGGTGTGCTCTCGGGCCAGAGGAGGATGCTGAGCATCCATGAGCAGGAGCAATTTCACTGGATTTGCAAGAACCTGTAACCTCAGGATGGCAGAGCTAGATTATGCTCCTGGGCCATTGGATCAGTGTGTTTCTCCAGGAGGTCACCTACACATCTTTGTTTTAAAGTTTCTGCAGCAGCTAGAAGTAAATATCAGGAGTGGAAGTGCAGTAGTAAATTTATCTGGGCAGGGATTTTCTACCTTATTATTTCCTTATGGAATAAGCCAAATCATCCAGAAAGAAAACAAATCAAATTCAGCAAAAGATTGAAACAGTTTACAGGAGATCTCTTTATGATAATCCTTGTTCAGCAGAAATGCGTGGCCTAGAGGAGAGGGATCTTCAGGTGGGTAGACCCACTTTTCTAGTAAGTAAGGGAAAACTTACAATGTTTTTAAGTCTCAGCCAAATAGGAGAAATCCTTGGTGTAAATTAGTGTTCTGACTTGCACCTTGTGCAACTACTACGTTGTACTGTGTTTGGCTTCTGAAATACCTTACAAAAATAGATGTAATACCATACAGGTTCTTTTAATAGAGCCAAGTTCTTTCTGCCATAAGTGAGAGTCCACTTATCTTGAAATATGGCATTTTTGTTACTATTTAAATTAGGTATCTTGCACATTAATTAGCACATCTAGGGTATCAGCTGGTGAAATGTCTCAGGGAATTAGGATTGCACTGAGAAAATCACCCAAGCAGGAAACAAATATGTTGAAAAGGGGTGGTCTGCAGCCTGCTGAGGGAAGCATGTTTTGTGCCTTCCTGCAACAGTAATTCTGTAGCACCTGGTTAATTGCGCTGTAGAAAAGTACAGTTAGGTTCTTTGGAGTTTAAACACATTACCTTCTGCAGGACTACCGATCTGTGGAGCATATTTTGAAGGTGAATGTGGGAGACAAAGCAGAAAGTGAAGGGCTGGTGTGGAATTTTATATTTTCTTTGATTTCAAGACTAACAGTTATTTTCTTTAAAACAGGTCCATGATTATCTTAGAAGCAAGTTATGTTCCCTCTATGAAAATGACTGCATCTTTGACAAGTTTGAATGTGCATGGAATGGATCAGACAGGTAATCAGTCCATCCTTCTGTCCATCACTCTCCTCACTTAGCAAAAGACCTCCCATATGTTGGGGAGCAAACCAAAAGTAGTTCCACATGATTATTTTCCACATCAGTGTATGGAATCAAATGCTAGTGTTTGGGTTGATAGAAGATGCTTGGATGTTTATGCAATTGTGTCTCTGACTACCTCAGACATGATGTATGCCTTAATAAACTTGGCTCATGCTTTAGGGGGAAAAAACCTTCAAAGTATGACCATTTTCACCCAAATCATAAATAAGCTGCAAAAGCTAAAAAGAATGATGCCAACTCACACAATCCCACCAACAAACTAAGGAAACTTACGTGACCCTACATTTGCACATGAGCTGCTTCAGAAATTCAGTTCACTTACTGGAAATGGGTGTGAGGAAGGACTGTCACAGGCACCCACTGGTTCTCTACAAGCTGCTGCCAAATGACATTTCTGATACCTCCCTCCATCAGAGCAGTCCCTTTCCCTGTGTGCTGATGGAGAGGTCCTTGTTTTAACCTTGGACATAATAACTTGTTGAACACTTCAGTGAGGAACACTGGCACAAGTCAGAGAGCACGAGCAAGGATGGGGTGGGCTAATGCCTTAATGCTGGCAAATGGAGGCAGTCCTTTGTAGAGTGGGAATATTGTACAGGAATAGCTGAGCAGCCAAGAAAACTGGGTTAATAGAAATGGATAAAATCCAAGAGTATAATGCAAGGTGAGGATTTTAGTTTAAAAAAGATCACAAACCTTCATCTTATCAGTTGGAAACAAGTCTCAGGGACATTCATATGCTAGGTGGCTGTGGAAGGGATTAGCAGTCTACAAAATGCATGTGAAAGAGAGCAAAGGAGCCAATACTGAGTGACACACAGTGACTCCTGGTTCAGCAGAGACAGGAGCCAAGAGGCAGAAGTTTGGCACTGAGCCTGGAACTGCTCCTTCAGCTCAGCCTCTCATTTGGGAAAAACAGTCTGTCTCATTGTATTGAAGCAGGCCTGCCCACCCTGGAGTGGGCAAGGACTGTGAAACAGGCAGTCTGACACATCTGTGAAAGACAAATATGATCCTTGAATGGGCAAGATTGGGCTATCCAGCAGAGAAGGGAGTAGTGGTGACATTATATTGGGCTCTTATTCAAAGACCTTTGAACTGCATTTACACATTTCATGTCCCTCATCTCCAAGGTGGATGAACTAATTGAGCAGATGGACAGCTGCGCTAAAGGAGAGAGGCCAGGACTTTGGCTTTCATCAGCTTAGTCAAAGAGAAGCCAGGATTTTACTTGCTTGTAGTAAGTGTACCAAGGAGATATACATAGGGAGGAAGAGCATCTAGCTAAGATAAATGTGAGTGATAATGACACAACAGCAAGTAGGAGTAGAGTGTCAACAGGTAGTTATAACCTGGAAATTAGAGGTAGTTCATACCTGTCCAAACAGTGATAATCTATCTTCCCATCCTGAGTGGTGAAGATGAAAGAAACCCAACTGTTTTGGTGGTGGTGCTCAGGAAATTTGTAAAAGCAGTTATATGCAACATTGGATATACATTACTAGTGTGTGAACTTGGAAGTGCAGAACAAATTCTCTTCTAGTCCTGTGTTCCACAAATGCAGATCAAATATTATGCTGAGCAGTGGGTAAGAGGCATCTTCTCTATGGACTACTTTCCTGTGCTCCATTTCTCTGCCTGCCCAATGAAAAGATTCTGTCTTTACTAAAAGATTAAACTTTTACCTTGTGTCATTCATTATGCAAATGAAAATACATATATATTCCATTATCTCTGTTGCCTGCATGCCAAAGTGATGTGTTTTCTGACAAAGATTAACTCAGCACTGAGTATGCCCTGTGCTACCAACTGCTGGCCATTTAAAATTACACATGTGGACCACACTTCTCAGATTGCTGTCATTGCAGCTTGGGCACCAGCTCTTGTGGCTTTGGTATGGTCAAAGATTGGGAATGATTCACAGGAAGTTTCGGGGAAGATTCCAGGATTTTTCTCTGAAACTCCCAAACCAGTGCATGAATTTTGGTTGTTTTAGCAGAGGATTTTCTCAGTGTGGTTATGGCTAGCATTTGGCCCTACTAGAAATACAAAATTTAAAGCGTTTATTGGAAAATAGACAGTGCTGACTCCTGCCTAAATCTGACACAGAAAAAAAGTGCGTTCAAATCATGTAGATATTGTGAAACTTGGAAAAGGATCCAGGACTTTTCAAGTATTTCCAGACGGTTTTGCTTATCCTTGATGAGAATTCCTAGTGCATTGTACAGGATAGGCAGCCACTTACTCCCAGGCATAGAGTCCCTCTCCTCTGTCCAGATGAAGTGCTGCTGTCCTCATTAGTGTGGTAAGACCACTCTCTGGATAGTTGCCTGGTAATAATGGAATTCTTGTTCAATATCAGGGTTTAAAGTGAGCGTAATATTTCCATTCCTACTTGACAGATCAGAAAGATCAATGCAGGGAGTAATTATTAAGTGGGAACATTAGATTGTGAGGGCTTCATTTATTGTACTGCCCAGACGCTGAGGCGTTATTAGTCATGCACAATTACCAAACCCGTCACTAAACACAATGTGCTGCTCTTGACTGTATGAAACTCTTGAGTAGGGGAGCTGGAAACATTTGACAAAAGAAAAGTGCTCTCTTTAATTCAGTTATTTCTTTTTAAGAGTCAGATGTATCAGAATTGATGCTCATCTTTTGATTCACTCCTCTGAGCTCCTTGCTTTATGAATATGACAAGTATACATTACCGGAATATTTTTTTATTGGAGGATATTAATTTAAATAATATTTAGGTACTGGTACCTCCTAAAAAACAGCTCATTTGAACAGTATGGTCATTTAATTTGAGTCTTTTGGTATGCAGTTTTTTAAAAAGGGCTACTACTAAAGGTAAAAATGGCATATTGACAATTGTATTCCAAAGAGATGCTGCAATACTTAGATTATTAATCCATCTGCATAACAGTAATAACTGCAGTTCTAAACATATTGTTTTTATCTTTTGCATACTTCAAAGCTATAATGACAATTTGTAGTGACAGGATTGTTCAGTTAAAAATGAAAGTGTGTTTATTACTTAGGTGAAAATACTTTTTATTAAGTTTTGTAATTACTAAGAAGTTAATCTAGGCCATGATAGAAGCTGATGGTGAGGCTGTTCACAAAAATAATCAACATACATGAGCTCTGATTAGAACGTGATTGATGCTCAGTTACTCCAATGAACAGGAACTAATACAATCAGACAGAGCCGATCTCATTTGCTGAAGGGCACATTAATCACTGTGTACTTTGGCAACAGTGGTCAGGGGAGGGAGCCAAGCAGGGGTCTTAAACTAATTCATCCAGATGAGCATGAATTATCTGTAGTTGAGAATATTACACAAAAATCATGCTATCTTTATTGTATATACATCATTACATGACTATGTAGAATAGGTGAGCTCTACTTAAAGAGCAATTTAATTTAGCTCTTCCATTCACATCCAAAGTCAAGTCTTTTAATAATGGTCTGGAGAACACCATTTTCTTTCCACAGTCAACAGCTTTCAGTATTACTGTAAAGCACTTTTGTAGTTTTTTATGAGATAAAGAAGCCAGAAAAAAAGCAAAACAAAAAAACCCTAACCAAACCCCAAATTTATTCTTCATAGTAGCAAGTGAATACCTTAGTTAACTTTTTTTTTTTAAGATTTGAAATGAAAGGGTGTATGGGACCCCTGCCAGGGAGACTTCTAAATACCATCATGATAAGTGATATGCTACAAGCAGATGAGTGAAGTCACATACAACTGTTCAGTCAGTCCTGTCCTACTGAACTGTCATTCATCCCCCTGAATATCCATCAGCCTTCACTCTAATCGGGCAGAATTGGCAGATCCCATTGGATGAGATGTTAAGAGTCTATTCCTGTCTGGCAGCACACTCCATGCTGGAGAGCTAGAAGACATCATTTTGTTCTCAAAGCTTGGCATGTCAAATATTAGCTTGGAAGTACTTGGGGATCCCTTGTTCTTATTCCCAGTCTTGTGCCAGCAAGCTGTACCAGGGTGCCACAACTCTGAATTCCGTGTGTCAAGTTTTTCCATCAGCCTCCTCCCCAGGTTCAAATAAATTCCTTCTTTGTGATGGGGAGTCAGTGACTTTACATAGCACAGCACGCAGGAATATTTCCCAGTATTTCAGGAGGTCCTTTTTGCTTGCAATAATGCATCCTACTTTCTCTTTGCTATAATAAATCTATTTTTTCATTCCTATGAAAAATATTGTTTAAGAATTTTCTCTGAGTCTCCCCTCACACCTGCAGAGTCCCAAGCCCTGCCTCTCTTGCTCCAGGGAATGATGTTCTGCTGCCACATCTGCACTGAGGGGCAAACTTCTATGCATCTAGAAAGACTAATCTGGGACACAGTTAGCCCAAAAATTATCACAGAGTTAAAACAAACAAACAAAAAAAGCACAACAAACTAAACAAGGAAGACAGCACAAAACAATGTGGAACAAGTAATGGTTTGGTTTTCAAGCAAGCCTTAGTTCCAGCTGATATACCCAAATATTCCGGGCAGTCCCTGGCATCTAGGAATGCAGCTGAATGGAGAAATTTTGATGAAGGCTGTTGTGTACAAGGATGGCTGCAACATGGATAACATTTAAGAGGTTGGCTTGAAGTATGGGAATAACAAATCATGCTGCAGCCACTGGGGGTTTTCCCTGCTTTTTTGTTTGGTTTGGGGAGTTTCTTTGGGACAGTGTGGTGTTGTTTCGATTGGGGTATTTTTGTAAACGTGCTGCCTGTAGCTGTGGTGTTTTGAGCTGGTGCAGCCTGAGCTATCAGTGCACTGCTCCTCAGGGTGCACTGGAGCGTGTTCTGCCTCCTAAACACCTCTGCATGGCAGAGCTGATGGTACCTCTGACCTTGTGCAGCACAACTTGTAAACTGGCCTTCTAAGGAAAATTAAAGGTGGTTAGACAGAGCTTTTCTGGGCTGCTGCCTTACACACCTGTGAGGGGCATTGGTTTCTCTCTCTTGCAAAGGTTTTGTGCAAGCCCTTGTCATAACACTGCTGTGCAGAGCAGTGTCTGGCAATACAGAACAGAACTCTTCATATATTGAGCTACAATTTATATTCTACTATTAAAAAAGAAAATCTCCTTATCACATAGACTCTATTAGTGTACATTGTGTTTTCCGGAACAGGAAAAAATTGCAGGCTTATATCTAGTTTTCATTCTCTTTTATTACTTTAAGCAGGTAAGGTTATAATCCATCTGTGTTTGTGACCTTGAACAAGAATGGGCACTTTCTCATTTACATAATGCTGTTTTTTACTGAGCCATTAAACTGCAGAAAAATAGGGCTAGCATGAAAAGTAGTCATCTACATATGTTAAAAAAATAACTGCAGTAAATCCAACTGAAGAAAGCAGACTTTTAAAAATATGCGAGAGTTCAAGGAATTAAAAACAAGTGGACCATAAAGGCAGTTTTACTGCAAGCAAAACCTTCTAAAACAAGACCCTTAACAAGCACCTCTCTCTGCATTTGGTGCACTGGTTCTCTGCCAGCATGAAACTGCTTCCCTCACAGTTCCTGCTGCTATCAGGAGGGATGCTCCTCTTTCCTCTGGGAGCCACAGCTCTGCAGCCCATGGCACAGGAATGCACAGGCATTGGGAACCTGTTTAAAAATTTTGCCTAGGGGAAAATATACAGCTGGACTGTTTGTGTATGTTAGTGCTGAGATATGAAATAACCTCGACTTTTTCATGTTGTGAATAACCATTACAGCAGGAACTGTAATGACAAGACACGGTGATTTGGAAGGAATGAAACATTTGATTTACTGCTGTTGATTCAATTTCTGAAATGGGCACTAATCTTGATCAATAGGCTTTCTGCAGCTTCTGGGATACATTTTATCAAGCTGTCACACTGACTCCTGTTTTTTAGCTTGTGAGGTTGTTAACTGGTGCCTTGCTAGGCAGGATTGTACCAGGCCTTTGCAAATGTGGGAGGAAAGGGAAACCTCTCTGAGGGCAACCAGGGGTGGGTCCTGCTGCTGGAGAGCTGCAAGGAGCTGCCTGCCGGGGCTGGACGAGGCTGGGTGTGGGCAGTGCCCCTGTGCTTCCCGCAGCCCTGCAGGGAGCATCCCCTCTCCATCAGATGCAGGCTGTAGGGAGGGCAGCGTGTGCTGGGTCCCTGTGCTGCACTGCCGGGTTTGCAGCAGCTCCCCTCGGCCCTTGAGGAGCTGCGCAGACCTCAGTGTGCCACCAGCGTGCTGTCAGACCGCAGTGTGCCCTCAGCAGACATGGGAGCAGGGTGGAGCTGGGTGATTCCTGTACAAACCCTGCTCACCCATTCCAATCACCCCGCAGCAGCTCTGGAGCCTGCGCTGCTCCCAGTCCCCAGCTGCAGTCACAGCAATGAGGGCACAGCTCACACTGGTGCTTTCCCAGTGTATCGTTCATTTGTATTAGAGTCACTCCTAATGGCCCCAAATGAGATCAAGACAGCTCTGGCTGGAGGCTGTGCACACACTGTGAGGCACTCCTGAATCCAGGAGAATCTAATCTAATCAGTAGTAAGTGTCTGGATGGAGGAGAGCATGGCTCATGCCTGTGAGTTCTCCCATTTTCTCCCATATGCTCCATGTTTCCCTGGCCAGCCTGCTGCTCTACACAGATTCCCCCCCCTCAACAGCAAAGTGTGAAAGCAGCTGTCATTTGAGATGGAGGTTTGTTTATTAATGCCATGCATGTCAAGTGTATTATTTTGGGCTCTGTTAGAAAGGGAAATAGTTCCTGATTGCCTGAGTCTTAAAACTGTACACCTTTTCCTGTGGAGACCTGGCTGTTTGGGGTTGAATTCCCTCTTACAGAATGGAAATTCAGAACAAAACCATCCTGTTTGGGGCTGAGAGAGTAGAGTAGAGAACCGCCCTGGTTTCACATATAGAAAAAGTTCACAGGGGATGAGTCTTCAAAAAAAGGCTCTGAAACCCATGATTATGCTAATCCAATAACCTGAGGGCCATGGATGAAATCCTGAATTCATTAAAGTTAGTGACAAAATATCCTCCCCTAGGGACTAGGGGAATGAGCAACTGGCAATCCATTATTTCAAACTGCAGGCTGATTAATGAGGTAATTTTTATACAGATTGAGGTATGTTTTCTGTCCCTTTCTCCAAGACCCAGAAATATATCCTGACTTGATGTTTCATTCAAACTTCATATAAGAGATGCTAGAATCCTGACACCGATGTGTTTATTTCTAAGAAGCATTGTAGATACAAATTTTAATGATGTCTGGACTTGCAAGGTCTGTGGCTTCAGCAAGGAAAAGAGTTTAATCTGTAAAGAATTTACATGTGCAAACTCAATGTGATTTCTCAGAACCTTTCAAAACACTCTTCTTCAAAATACTCTTTAAAATGTGTAATTTTGTACTAAACCTTACTGTTGTATCAAAAGAATTGAAATATGTGGGAATTTTTTAGACTATTTCTGGAATCCATGGTAAAACTCAGCTGTCATTAAAGGTAAAGCTCCAGAGAAAGGGAAAAAGCCTGAAATGTATGATCCTTCAGCACTCATAACAAGCTGGAGGGCAATTAAAAAATAACTTATTAAAACACCTTGCTTTTCTTATCTTGTCATTGATATTTATGATGTCAGAGAGCAGATGTTATTTGAGGTAACTGTAACTTCCAATGAATAATATGGAAGGGGAAGGCATTGGCAGAAGACTCTTCATTCTGGGCCTTACTGGGGTTTCCCCAGGTTTTTTTCTTCCTCTTCCCATCTGAAACCAGAAGACAGCCAACGCTAAGGTGAAACTCGGCTGTCCTGATGCAGCCATGCTGGAAGGCTTTGCACAAGCTGCTGATTAACTGCCTTTGTTGTCTCTCTCTGTCTCTCTGCAGTGTGATAATGACAGGTGCATATAACAACTTTTTCCGAATGTTTGACCGCAACACCAAGCGGGATGTTACCCTGGAGGCTTCCCGGGAGAGCAGCAAACCACGGGCCATTCTCAAGCCCCGGAGAGTCTGCGTTGGAGGCAAACGGAGGAAAGATGACATCAGTGTTGACAGTTTGGACTTTACTAAGAAGATCTTGCACACAGCATGGCACCCAACTGAGAACATCATTGCTATAGCAGCGACAAACAATCTGTACATATTTCAGGATAAAGTGAACTCAGAAATGCACTAGATTTATCAATATCCCTCTATATTTACAAACCAGCCTCTTGAGAGTTGTAGAAGGATGTGATCTTCACAAAAATTGTGGCTTCTTTGGTGGGATTTGTAGGTTGCATCCTTTCATCCCTCAGCCTGTATCATTATTGGTGGCAAGCCAATTATTTTCCATCACTGCAACTGTATGAGTAAAAGGCACGACTGCAAATCCAGTACTGTAGTCTGTATCAGTTCCTTTAAAAAAACAGGGGTATTTATTCAGTTTAGGAGTGTTTCTGAGGAGGGCTGAGGCTCCTCAGCTCCTCTCCATCCTTTTGAGGTTCTCATTGTTTTGCAGGACTGTGGTGCCCTTTCTGCTTTTGCAGACCGCAGCATTTACCACATTGTTAGAGCTTTTTGCCTCAATCTCTTGATTGTTTTTTTTTTCCAGTGCTGTTTTCCTGTCTTTCAATTAAGCCAAGCCTGTTTGAAAGAATGGATAGCCACATCTCTTTAGAACATATGGCACATTGGAGGATCTCATGAGTTAAAGCTGGAAGCAGAATTCCTGCTGGTGAAAAGCTGCCCTATCTCACCCATCCCATTCCCTTCTTTACAATACCCTCTTATTTATTTATTTATCACATTACTTTGTGCTTCACCTTGCCAAGTGAGTACACGACAGACTGGTGTAGTTACTCAGCCAGCTTATTTTAAGAAGTTTATTCTCCGTGGTTCTCTTTGCTCTTATTAAAACAATAAGTAGTATCTTCGTTGTGTGAGGGCTATTAAAAAACTTGGCATTGCCACTCTGGAGGGACTGGCTGATCAGACACAGTCTGGCAATTCACACACAAACCCATGGTACCATTTGGGGTTGGAGTTCTGGAAACCTTGGCTAGAAGTGCTGTCCTTGAAGGCTACGACCAACTTGACTGGGAACAAAGTTACATCCCTGCTAGACACTTGATAAAGCCCCTTGTTTGTTGTTTGCAGAATGGTTATGTTAATCCTGGCCTTTGGAGAGTACAGGCAATGCTTGGTATCTGAAACTGTGAAAAGAATGGTACTGCGAGAGGCAGCACCGCTCAGTGAATTTAAACGCTTTTAAATGAGGCCATTTCTGGGAGACAAAGTTAGTCCTGGAGATACATGAAAAATTGAAATATCCAAACCAAACAAAACCTTCCTCCACAGAAATGCTGTTAGATCTATCTCTGTTCTGTAATGATTAGTGACATAAATGGAAAAGGAAAGTACACAAGAAGTAGGGCATGCAGGAATGGTACAGGGACAGTGCCAGGTGGGAAGTGGGCAGGAAATCCTCTTAATCCAGGAAAAGAAAGTTCTGCTGCACCCTTAATAGCTCTGGCAGAAAATTCAGTATCCCAAAGGATTTCTGCTCTAACCATGAATAAAAGAGCACAACTCACATGACCTGTTAATCTGCCCATATTAAAACTCCTCAGAAAAAAAAAAGAAGTCTCTAAGCCATTATGCAATGATCTATTGGTAAGTGTAGAATGTACTGATGAAGGGATCTGCATGTTTTTGTATTTTGGTTTGGGGGAAGGGTGGGTGAAAAATCTGCTTACAAGAAAAAAAAACCCGAAGTCTACAGCTTTTATATGACGTCTCAACACCACACCTGAAATCTGTCTGTTTGAAGTTTTCTAGATCAATGCTATATATTTTGTGTGTAGAAGCACAAACGCATGTACACCAGTTTCCAGCCACACTAAACACGTATGGTATGAAATGTGTAGGGTGATTTTAAAGGGATCAAAGAATGTTTGTTTATAAAATACTGTATGCTGTAGCAGGCATGGACAGTATATGTACATATTTATTCTAACGAAATTTAACAAAATTGCCTTTTCCTTTTTTTTTCCTTGTAAAAAGGTTTAAGAGTGTGGTGAATTGTATAGAGAACTTGTTAATGACAAACTACTGCTTCAAGGGTGTCATACAATTTCTTTGACTTTTGGTCCCCCCATTAATCTTTGCAGGTCAAAAAAAAAAAAATGCTATCAGCTCATATTGGCATTTACAGCTAGAGATACCGTAAAACATATATTTAGCTTTTAACATTCTCTAGTAAGATTCTGTAGATAACTTATTATAAAGCAGATCTTAAAGCAACAATTGTTTTTTTTAATTTGAAGTACCTTGCTCTGTTACAGCTTTGGGTACCAAAAAGAACATGTTAAAATTAAATAAATATATCTTTGGAGCTTTATCAAACTAATTAAATACCCAACCAAAATACCATGAAGTGATTATAGAGGAAATAAATAGAAACCTTTCAAAGACCAGTATTCCGTTCCTGTCTTTGACATCGCTGTTACGGATCCTGGTTTCTTGAATGTATGGAAAGTTAACATCGTCATTGTGAACGTTTCCAACTTTCTTTCTCTTTTTAGTTTGAGCTTTCAGTGGTGTAGAGTAAGTGATGGTAAAGTTGGTAAATCTGATTGTTTTGAAAGCTGTTGTTCATGGCTGCATTTTTTGTGTTGCACAAATTAGCTAACTGTTGTTGAATAAAAATATAAATATGTTAATACCAGCTTTTTCAATAAAACTACAACCAAAAAAGGCATAAATAGATGACTTCAAGGCACAGCTTATTTTTGAGCTAGGCAAGAAAGAGCTGTTTTAGCTCCTTCTGTGGAGGAGGAAGAGTCACAGGGATCAGGACTCGGAGGGCAAACTACTGTGGGAACCTCAAGTGTTGTGGCAGGTGGAGGAGGGAACACATGCCATGAGTGGGATTAGGGTGTTGCATGATGAAGAGTGTGGGCAGCTGTAGCAGAGCTGGAGACATGCTTTAGGTTCAGTCCTGGGACCAGCTTTTTCTTTTACTCGTAGCCCAAGCTGGACTTTAGTCTCCCACAGATGGAATCAAAGATGTGCAGTGTGAGTTGACACACAAAGTCAGAGGTAAAAAAAAATGGCATTGGTGTTGTCACCGAATCTGCGGGAAAAACAAAAGCCCTCCAACAACACTTTTAGTGTTAAGAGAATCAGGGTATTACTTTGTTTCTGGCCAGGATGTGCAACAGAAATTATTTCATTCACACGTAGCCCAGGATGTGCAGAGAAAATCATTCCATGACGCATGAATTTTACCAGGTTTTTCACAAACTTTATACAGTCATGACCCATAGAGATTTAATGGTTCAATGTTCATTGACTCCAGGTTACGTAGTTTTTAGTATTTGGATCGGGATTCTTTGCCTCTGATGTTAATTAGATCCTCACTCCCTGATTTCCTTATCAGTCTTTTCTGGACCAGGTGTTTCCAACCATGCCAGGGGCCAGCATCTGGGGTAGATGTTTGTTAATGTTTGCTGACAGCCGCTGATGTTCTGCTGATGGTCGTTATCTTTTTGGGTATCTTTTGGGCTACTCCGTTTGTTGAGATTTTAAGTTCTTCAGGCCTTCACCTGGTGGAACAATGCCCTGAAAGATACTCTAATTCCCTTCCCCCGGCATAAAGGTGAACATAGATTGGACTTGATGGTCTTTTCCAACCTAGTTCATTTTGTGATTCTGTGAAAACTAGCTAAAGTTAAAAAAAAATTAATTTGGTCTGTTTTCCAACAGTATCATCGCTGGCCAGGTTTGAGACCTTCCAACCATGGGAGCATGTCAGGGATGTGGTCGGGCTGGCCTCCCAAATGAGACAGATACTGGCCCAGGTGACAAACCAGAGTGCTACCAGCAGAGCAGCATCCTGCTTTCTCCCACCACTCTATCTCTGTCACAAGGGAAAATAAAAGATGATAATAATAATAAACAAACAAACAAACAAACAAAAAAAGGCTGGCTTGGCACACATGCTTGAGTAGGAAACCATTCTCTTTCCATTCTGAGCTGATGCCTGACTCTGCATGGCGGTCATGATGCTCCAGATCTGGACAGCTCACTGGAATCTCAGTCCAAGGCAGCTGATCCTGCTTGTGCCCAGGGTGTGCCCTCCCTACACACGAGGCTGAGAGGCTGAGGCGTTTTTCTGGATGCAGACCTAAATAAATTTGCCTCAGCTGTTACATGAGGCAGAGTGTAGCTTTGCACAGCTCTCCCAGAGCTTACGTGCTAATTTTTTTCACCCCTTTTGGAAGACACAGTCAATCCCACTCATTTAGATGGACAAATATGGCTAGGCACTGAAGAGAGAAATCTCAGCTGAAAATCAACACATCAAGCAATACACTATTTACCTTTCCAGTTTCCCTTTTCATCCCCAAATACCCAGTAGGAGCAGGAGCCAGATGGCTCACTCTAATGCTTTTGAAATTCTCACACATGGACTTAGTAGCTACATACGGCAATTTAACCCTTTGCAGCTTGGGGGAGATATTGGCGTGAGCCACCTGCTTCTGCTGCTTGCAGCCAGCAAGTTGTCCTGCTTTAAGTCTTTTGGAGCCTTTGCAGCTTTTGGTTGCCCCTGATGAGAGGGTAAGCAGAGGATTGTTTGCCTTTATATCCAATTTTCAGTAACGTTATTATCAATTTGCTCCTGCTCCCAATAGGAATTATTTTCCATTCGCAGTCTTGTCAGCAAATTGTATTGAGTCTGAAATTAGAGCATAAAGCCACTTACATTGCTCATGTGGCAGAACCAGGATTACCGGAATGGGCCTAATTTTATAGGGACAGGGTAGCTTTCTTAGGCTTTGTGAAACTATTAAGTGGTCTGGATATCCTGTACAGGCCAGCTCTGGAAAGGTTTGCTCTCAGAGTGCACCATAAAAAGCACTTCTTAACAGTGAAATTTTATTTTCCTTCTCATTCAAGTTGGATAAGGATCAAACTTTTACTCGTGTGAAAGTGAACACAACTCTCCAGGTAGTTGTAGATCCTAAATCTGGCCCATGATACAAAGCATTTTACATGGATCACTTGACTAAATAAACTCCTCAGTTCCCTGAGCTTTGAAAGCTGCCATGAGTATGGATCAGCCAGGCAGGGTACAGCTAATTACTTGTCCTGCCATTTGCCAATTGAGGCAATCAATAAGTAGGACAAGGTCCTTAAACCAACAATTCCATTAAGCAGTTATTTCAAGTATCATGACAGAGCTATACATTGGTTTTATAAAATGGCTGCTCAAACAAATAAAGCCTACAGCAGGGACTTATCAAAGTATGCAGGATGGTTTTCTGGACAGCTGCTCCTGGTTTTAAAACTAGTACTAACCATACTACTAACGTGCATGTCCCATGCAACAGCCTGATCCAAGCAGATCAAATTCCTCAGCTGCCTATAGGTATGTGAATATGGCAATATTACTTCAAGGAGAAGGGTACTTAGCTCAGAGGTTTCCAGAAACCCCATTGTCACCATTTTTGGCTTCATCATAATTTCTCAAACAGGAGAAACAGTTCAGGGGTGGGGGAGTGGAAATCACTGTCAATTATAAAAAATATAAGTAACTGAAATTGGGATTTGGGTCAGATTGGGAGAAAATAGGTTGATATTTTTCCATTCTATACATGTAAAATAAATGCTGCCCAAGCAAGACACCAGAGTGATACCCCACTGTCAGTAACTTGTGCTAACACCCTAGCTCTGGCAGATTCTTCATTTCATTTCCCTTTGGTGAGGCTTGAACACCCCCAGCAGCTCTGCAAGGTGCTCTGGACCAGGCTCCTTCCCCTTTAGTACAAAGGTGCAGAAAGAAGCAGAGAATTCCCAGAGACAGGAGCAATCCTAGCATTGTGATGTGCAATACAGGAGGTGATGCTTACAGTAAATTTATGTACATATTGGACTGCCTTGTGAAAGAGGTGGGGAGGAGAACATTGCTGGTCCAATTATCATCCTCTGACATCTTTGCTCACACCTTTCCAGGATGAACAGCTGCACCTCTGTTTCTTACAGCTATTGATCTGCAAACCCAGAGAGATGTTGCTGCATCAATTGGCTCTGTCAACATGTTCAAAATGTTCTCTGCAACCCTCGCAGGTAAAGACTTACTTTAGCATGAAATGAGAGATAAGCTGCACTATTTTATACCACCTTCTTCCACATATTTTGTAAGTCTTCCTTTTAAAATATTTGGCTATTTTGAGCTGCTATTGCAGTATTGCTAATTATTTTCGAGGAGTCTAGTGCTTCTTTTAAATCTGTATCTCCTAATCACTTCCTAGAACTGCAAGAAATCTCTCCCTACACAACTTATCCCCAAGGTATTGTCAAACCTGTCCCTAAACCAGTCTCTCCTGAGATCCACTCTTCATTATCAAAGAGCAGAGATGATTTTTGCTTGAGAAGGACAATTGAAGCCTGAGGCTGTCTAAAGAAGGGTACACAAAGATTTCCCTTGCTTCATCTACAGAGTCAGTCCCCAGTCTTATACCACACACCCTCCTAGCCTGTTGTTCTGCCTGTTCCCTCTGTGCTGTTCCTTCTACCAATCCTATGACTCCCCACATTCCCCCTTCAGCCTCCTCCTTCAGCCAGAAGTCAGTAAAACCCACCATTATTCCCACCCCTGGCCCAAACCCAGCCCCTCAGGTGGCTGCAGGAGCAGTTTCTCACTGGCACAAGGGTAAGTGCCCTGCCAGCTCCCCCTCTCCTGGGCTGGCAGAGGGGAAAGCCCCAGTTGCCAGTGTGCTGTATTTCAAGTGGGAGATCTACAGAATTGGAGAGGTTGTATCTTAGCAACCACCAGTGCATTAAGAAAGCAGTTTAACTGTTTAAACCTTCAATTATGAAGCCCACTGCAAAAAGGCAGCTGCTGTGCATGAGACAGAAAGCCCTTGCAGCAGTTCCCTGTGAGGGACACAACTGCCCTGTGCACCCACCAAAAGCACCTGGGTGAGCCTTCTCCCTTCCCTGCACAAATGAGAGGGTGCTGTCATGGCCCACACCCACAGTCTTTGCTCTCCTGCAGGAAGAGAAGTGGAGAAAAGGCATCTTTTTGCAGAGAAACACTGAGGTTGTGTGTATTGATCCTATGCCCATAGGACCAAAGCAAGATCTTCAGAACTTTCCAAGGGGAAATAAAGGAGTCTCACAATGAAAACTCAGAGTGAAGTAGGCGCAGGGCTGTGATACTTCACAAGAGCTGCTGTGAGGCAGGATGTATTCCCTGATTTGTACAGCTTAGAATTCCTTTCTGGGTAGTACCTTAGTTATCAGTCCTCAGATAAATATTTCCCTCAGTTCTTTTCTTCCAAGGATTTGTGCAACCAGAGCCAGGCCTCTCTCTGCTTTATGTGGACATGCCATACAACAGCTGTTCCAAGGTTTCCTTACCATGCCCGCAGCAAACCAGAATTTCATCCTTGACCTGACAAAGTAATAACAAAGACAACAAGGCATTTGCAAAAGATAGTTTAGACAAATCACCATTGTCTGCCTCAAAAACTTTCTTGTCAGTATTTAGTGCATATTCTGTTCCATTCTACATTGTTCTCAGTGGCCTGATCCCAGCTGTGTGATGGCACACAGGGATGAACCCCATTGTCCTGCAAAGGGAGCTCCAAGGGCTGCTGTTAATCCCTCCAAAGGGAGCTGCCTGAGAGGAACATGCAGTAGGAGCAGTGCAGAGCTGAAAACATTTTGCACAGAAAGGTAGGACTTAACCCATGAACACAATCCATAACCAGCCTCTGAGGGGAGTAGGAGCACATGTGGCACTGCAGAGGCAGGTCTTTGCACAAACTTGATGGGACAGGAAAGGTGGCAGCCCTTGTCTTTCTTGCTCTTGTTTTATAGATGCACTATTCTGGAGAAACTTAATATCATAAATAAAACAAAAAAGAAATTCTGCCAGGGCAACTACCAGCCCCAAAGGATGCCCATCCTGATGAGGACTGCGATACAAGGCACAGGCAAATACTCACTGTATCCATCTGCAATTAAAGACTGTGTATGTCTAAGCTTAGAAAGAAGAGCTGCCCTGGGCTAGAGAAACTTCAGGCTGTAGGATTGAAGCACTCCATGGAGATTCACTTTTTAAACAACAATTAAAGATCAATTGAACTGTTACTAGAAACAGTATTAGAAGAGATTTATGAATCATCTATTTATAACTCTAGGAAAGCATCTTCTCTAAAGAGAAAACTGAAAAATCCATTTATTGCAAAACCAATTGCTGGACTCATCATCTGACTGTCACAGTGCAAGGGCCCTCATATGGGGAGCATGACAGCCATGGACTGCCTTCAGTGAGCAAGTTGGTAAATTCCTGCCAGTATGTGCTTTGAACAATATTTAGCATAAAAAAAATTGTTTTGCATTGTATCTTCTGGATTGAATATGTTTTGATCTTGAAGGATTTTTTTTTAAAAGATTATTCTTAGAGTATTCAGACAGTGATATCCATCCTGACCTTCAGATGGCAGCTGTGGCTTTGATTATAGACAAATTCTTGATCAGAACTTCGTCTGTAGACTACTTCCAAAGCATCTAAGCCCTATTAAAATAACATTTCCATTACCTAATTAATTGTTTGAAGCTATTTTCAGTGATAGTTTATTGAAGTTATAGTTTGTCACCTGAGGCAACAGCATGGCTTGTTGTCGTGGAAGCATCTCTGCTGTCACCAGCGATGAATAGGGAGCGAGGAACAGGAGAGGAGCCACAGAGGAGATGCTTTGTTGAAATGCCTTGCTCTTTAAAGTGACGAAATTATTTCAGATAAAGACAGGCCCTGCTGAGATTGACACACACTGATTCCCAGGATATTACAGGCTCTGTGGGCTTGGTTCAAGCCCTTTCTAATTTAGCGTAACACAGCTCCTGCTGTCAGGCACTGCTGTCTCCCGTGGTTAACAGCAACATTTGTAGGGCCCTTTCTATTGCCAAACTTGCTATTATTGCACAAAAATCCTGTCATCTACAAATACAGAACAAAACATCTCTAGCAACCTGCTGTCATCTATCTATTTGATTTGTAAAAGATGATAAATCAGTATTGCAGGGTTTCTCTTACTGGCCTTTACCCGGCCTGTGATCTTGCCACAGCTTTTCTACATTATCAATTCTTTGTGTTAACTGTAGTCTTTGGGTATCTCAAGCAAGAGCTGCAATTAGAACTTCCCTTAAATCATCATGGCTTCTACCTAAGTTTTTATTAAACTCTGCCACAGATTTTCTGTTTCTTGTTGTGCAGATAACATAGAGTTAATAAAAAGGTTTAATTTCTGATAAACTGTGGGGTTTTTTCTGTTTTTTGGTTTTTTTTTCATCTGAGACATGAAGACGTAAGAAAAAAAACAGCATTTCCACCAGCAGCACCATCAGGACTGTGTTTGTCACTACTCACTTTACTACAGAACCAGACAATGCAGATTGATGCTGTCAGGCTTATTTTATAAGATCTTAGAGACAGGAACATTCTCAAAACCTGCTGAGCTGCAAAGCAGCCAGGCTGCACTTCTCATAAGTTTGCCATGCACCGTTTCATATGCTGTTCATTTCTAATTGTGCAGGTTTTTTATCACACAGGAAAATAGATCTTGGGGGGGGGGGGGGGGGGGGGGGGGGGGGGGGGGGGGGGG
>JAHLSL010000015.1:22487220-22528662 GCA_025920805.1 Petroica traversi | reverse complement strand
TCCCCCCCCCCCCCCCCCCCCCCCCGCTTTCATAGTCTTGGATTGCAGGCACACTCCACAGTGATGCCTTTGCTTGGCATTTGTTTAACTTCGCTTGTATCTGGCAGAGAGTCGCCTTCACCAATGGTTTTCTGTTTTTCATAAGAGGGTTTTTTTTATAACTGCATTTCCTCTTCGAAATGGAGTAAAACCAGACCCTGATTCTTTTGTTCCTTGGCGGTGCCCTCTGGAGACAGCGGCAGAGGGAGGAGAGCGCAGCGTGAGCCTGGAGTGCCATCTGATGGCACCGGAGGCAAAGCACCAGGTGAGCTCTGTGCCAGCCGGGACACCTCTCTGCAGCCAGGGGACACCTGCTCTCTGCCAAACTGGAAAACGGACGATTTTCTTGCAAAAATTCCTGAATAGATCAAGCAGAGTAGCACAGCGAGGTTCCAGACAGAGATGTGCTCTCTCTGGAGGATGCCCTAGGACTGGGCTTTCAGGACCTTTTAAAGAACACATTGAAGAAGTGTAATTCACCAACAGGTGGGTGATGCACTGTGATGCTTCTGACATCTGACATCAAACTGCAGATGAGAACTAAATCCCTGCCAGTAATTAAGATTGGAAACGTGAATTGTTAATTACCTTTGTACATCATTCACTGACGTCTCTGTAAAGCCTAGACAGATGTCACTGATTAATCCAGCCTCATAACAAAAAAAATGAAGCTACAAACTTGGCAATGAAATGAAAGGATTTTAAGTGAAATTCAGGTTTTAGCCCATACAGACCACTTTTTCATAAAACTTCATTTGTTTTTCTAAAATGTACACTAACATGTAATTATAAGATTCGTGAACAGAGTTAAGAGAAATGTCAGCTAACATGAGAGTGTGAATAAAATCAGATTCACTGGCAACACCACAGGAACTCAACCTGAAATAGAGCAGCTGTGGAGTGGCTGCCCCGTGCCTTGGTGGAGCTGCAGAGGAAGCAAGGGAGTGTTTTGTGGCAGAAGACAGTGTACCCCCAGGACTCCAGAGCTGGCACAGCCTGAGCTCACAGTGTGATCTACATTTCCACTTGGACTGAATTGCCACAAAAGCATTCCTCCTAGGCTCTGGTGCTGTTTCTGAAAAACTGTAATGATGGGTCATTCACAGCAGCTGCCCCGGGCACACCCAACACCTCAGGCTACAAGTTGGGTGTTAAATGCGATAAGAAAGAAAAGGCAAACCCCAGGAGGCAGGGCAGTGTTTCTTTTTCTCCACACCAATGACTCAGCTGTGATAACTCCCCCCCAAGGAAACACCAGCACGGTCCCACCCATCCTGAGGAGTTATCTCTGCTAATGGGCCGTCTTGGACACAATGGCACCAGCAGAACAGGCAGCTGCAACGGCTTAGAGCATCAAGGACCTCCAAAATCCCATGACTCACCGAATTACATCATTCCATTGTGAAACTCCACGCCCAGGGGGAGGTACTGAGCATTCCCCCTGAACATGAACAGATATAACCGGGGGCTTTGGTCATTACACAACCACCACTGGACAAATCCAGAGAAGGACCAGAATATCCACAGGACCACCTTTTCGACCACAATAATCTCTTCAACAGGACAGCAACTGCCACTTGATAGGCCTGTGACCACCACCCCGACCCACAGAATGCTAGGTTGTACTCTGATTTTATGGGTTTAAGTCAGTTTATCATTGCATTAATCTTTCTATTAAATTGTAACTCCAACCTGAAATCTCTCTCAAGGCATTTGAGTGGGGTTTATTTCTCCCACTGGTTTACTTTCAAACCAGCACATCTTTTGGTGCCTGAGAGAGAAATTGGAATAACAATTTTGTTCTAAAGCATTTGTACAAAACCAGGGGTACAAACTCCCTGATCATCATGATGCTTGATATAGTCAAGGGTGTTGTACTTTACCCTATATATATTTCCACATATGAGGAACTATTTACCCATCATTGTGCTCTTTTTAAGATGGAGGAAGGAATCAAAATTGCTTTGTTAATATACTATGTTTATGGCATGATAGCATCAGAAACAATAAATTCAATTTGGAATGTATTTTCAGTTTTGTTCGCCTGTCCTAGTCTGGGTTGACACCTCTGAGACTGCCATGGGCATCCTGAAGCAGGAGATCAGCAGGAAGCGCCAGCAGCTGGAGGATAAGGAGCTCCTGGGGGGAAATAAGAAGTATTTCAAACGCGGTGAGTTAGCTAAAAAGGAAGAGGAGGACTACTTCCAGAGATGTGGCTACAAGGTACAGAAGCAAGAAGAGGAGGAGAAGCCACCAGCTGAATCAAATCCAGTGCTGGAACTTGAACTAGCAGGGGACAAATTACCAATGACTCTTTCCAGACAGGAGGTTATCAGGAGGTTACGAGAGAGGGGTGAGCCCATCAGGCTGTTTGGAGAAATAGATTATGATGCATTTCATCATCTTGGGAAGATAGAAATTCTTGCACCTGAAGTGAACAAGGGCTGAGAAATGACCTGAAGGCTGTTTGGATAAGATTGATCAGCAGTATCTGAATGAAATTGTCGGTGGCCAAGAAGCAGGAGATAATGACTGCCAGAATGACCTGAAAGTCCATGAGGAGAAAACTACAATTGAAGAACTAGAAGTGTTGGGAGAATCCTTAGGGCAGGGTGATGAACACTACGATATGGACATCATAACAAAATTCCTGAAGTTTCTTCTGGGAGTTTGGGCCAAGGAGTTGAATGCCAGAGAGGACTGTGTCAAATGGGGAGTGCAGGGGAAGCTGAACAGTGCCACGCAGAAACAGACAGAATCCTACCTGAGGCCACTCTTCAGGAAACTCCGCAAAAGGACACATCCTGCAGACATCAAAGAATCAATAACAGATATTATTAAATTCATGTTGCAAAGAGAATATGTGAAGGCAAACAATGCCTATCTCCAGATGGCCAGTGGAAATGCTCCCTGGCCTATTGGTGTCACCATGGTTGGCATCCATGCACGGACAGGGCGGGAAAAGATTTTCTCCAAGCACGTGGCCCGTGGGCTCAATGACAAAACTCAAAGGAAATACATACAGTGCCTGAAGAGGCTCATGACCATTTGCCAGAAGCACTTCCCAACAGACCCATCGAAGTGTGTGGAGTACAATGCTCTGTGAGGCTCTAGAGGGGCTGGGGCATGGCTCACATTTTGGTCTGCAAGACTCAGAGAGGATGGAAGAGGTAGAGTTTGTGCTTGAATATCAACAGGAGCCATGTCCAGTGAAAACACAGCTGAGCCAGAAGGGCAGCCTAAGCCACTAGCAGTTGCCACCGTCCAGAAAAAGAAATCCAAGACCAAATCAGGCCACATAGTGACTAATGAAGAGGCAGCAGGACCTTCACACCCAGCAGAAAAGATGGAGCCAGAGATTATCACTTGATCCCTATCCCTGCGTGAGCTGCAGAGGGAGTTCATCTGCCAGATGAATGAATGCAGCCTGATCTGGCTGCTGTACTGGAGATCATCTTGTAGAGAATGAGAGATTCTCTAAGAGTCCAAAGAGTGTCCAGTGCATGTCACAGGTGTGACTGAAATTTGCCTGGCTTGAAGAAGAGATATACTCACATTACCTAGCGATGCTGCAATGGAGGACAAGGTGGGCACATTGGTCAGCAAACTAAGGATCTGTGAAGACACTTATCACTGCCCCATTATGGGCCCCCATCTCATCTGTGGAAACAAAACTTAAAAGAGAAAATTGAAAAGGGCCATCAGAAACTGAGAGAGGAGCTCAAGGAGGGAGTTTTCTATGTCTTGCCAGGACAAACATGACTCTTCCCCCAGCCAAGGAGAGAGGGTACACTCTACCAGGCAATCTAGGGTTTCCCCGTAATGAACATGGAGAAGACATGAGGAAGTGGGATGGAAAGGCCACCTCTTCCTTAGCGGGTCATACCTACAGGAAGAGAGAAATGCATACCATGACCAGGATTAGAGGGGCTCTGCCTGTAGCCAGGTAGAGGAAAGGTACAATAGATCCATAGGACTGTGTAGATCTGGCCAGGCATGTCTGATGCACAAAGGTCCATGGCTTTGGTTGACACCAAAGTTCAGTGTACCCTGATGCCATTGAGATGTGTGGGGGTGGCCACAGTGTTGCACAACACTCTTTCCAGCTTCCCAACCTGGACTTTGTATGGATTAAAGGGGCTTTGGAGGCACAGTGCTTCTTATGTCACAAATCTACAGCATTCCTACTGCCCAAACAATAAAGATAAGTAATGAAGGGAGCATTCCCACTGGCTAACCTCAGGCACTGCAGAATATCCTACATTAAGACTCCATCTATACTGCATGTAGAACAAGCCAGGCTGAGTTGGGGAAAATCAAGCCTCTCCAAATGGCCCCTGAAAAAACCCTGACCTGATGCATGCGACCTAGAGGTACATCAGGAAGATCCTGGCACCTTGAAAAAGATTATGTGATTAGAACAAAAGCTGCAATGAAAAAATTTGCCAGAAAAAATATCCCAATAGAAAAAAAATTATAGGCCTAACTTAGATATCTAAGGTACTTAAACATCTAAGAAAGCATTATTTCTCTCAGATTTGTTATAGCATATGCACTGGGGCATGCACACAGACAAAACCAGTCAATGCAAGCAAGGTACCTGAGAAAAATTCCCCCCAGAGGTCAGTGAAATACCTTGGATGCTTTTGCGTCTCCCAACAGACAAAGGATTGGGCCTTGAGGAGTGAGGGTCTTGGTCAGGACACATTGTGGTTTGGTGATCCTCCAGGTATAGCAAATCTGAGGATTTACTGGCTCTGAGAGGTGTCCCACTGAGTTGGTCAGTGTCTGCTGCAGTCCAGGAGAGCTCAAAGGGTCTCATCTTGGACTGCTGTTTTTAGTGACTTGAGAGAGTGGACTTTAGTCATAACAGTGTTTCATGCTGGCCCCAGTTCTTGGGTCAACACTTCCTTTGAAGGTGTGAGAACAGCAATGTTATGTCATTCAGGCAAAAGGAATATTTTCCAAGGCCAGTCAAAAGGAAAACAGGAGCTTGTTAACAATTCCTGGGAACAGAAAGTGTTTCTGATAAGCTCAGAAAGAGCTGAGCCCAGATGCTGTTTTCAAGACCAAGGCCAAAATAGAATTTCTCAGATCATACTGCAGTCTGGAATGGAGGAGAGGGTGAATGCACCACCACAGGTGATAAAACAGCTCAGCACATTCTCAGTGAGTTCAAGATTCCTTGAAAATCCAGTTATTAAAGCACTTTGCTTTCTGGAGCTGCTGTCACCTCACTGTGGCTACGCACAGTGTCTTTTCAGCACTGGGACTCAACCTTCACAGCAGCACCTTTGAGGTACCACTAAAAGACAAACAATTTCCCACTGGAGAGCTCCTGTTGGCAAAGGACCCAAGATAAGGGACACCAGCACACCACGGCACTGGAGTCGGCACTTCTGCATGTAAGCTGGGCCAATTCTTATTACTGGTGGCATGTGGGAAAGTTCAAAACTAATGGAATGCAACCTCCCTTGGTAAATCCATCCCCATCAAACTGGAGTATCCACAAACCTTTGGATAGAGCCCTCCCTTTTTCTCTCTGTAGTGGGAACCTGCAGAAGGGAGGATTCAGGAGGCTGTAAATATGTTGGGGCTGAGGATCCACCCAGACCCAGCAGAAGGGCTGTTATTTTTGCTCCAGCTTGTGAAGCAAGTAACCCCTCAAAGTGAGCAGGTAGTGCCGTGTCTCCCAGGTTGCACCCATCAACCTAAGGCAGGCTGTTGGTGTCTGGGTTGCCAAGTCATAAATTATTGGTATTGTCACTGCCCTGGGAACAGATCGTACTTTTTTGGTGAATTTGAAGGTCGTTTTTTGGACACAACTGTAGAAAATGTTTGTCCTTCAAAACAAGCAAGTGGGAATGAGTCAGAATGCACTGGAGTTTCACTGCTTTATTTTCCTTGTTGCAAAGTGAGACAGACACTGAAGGAGGAATTCACACAGCAACCCACAGGTCATCTGGGAAACAGGGAGAGGGGAGTTAGGGTAGAAGAGTCTACTAGGTGGAAGAGTTAAGGGAGGGACAGCTCACATTTGGTCCTGAGGGCCCCAAGGACAGGACAGCTCCAGGGACCACTTACCTGGGTGTGGGCCAACTGAAGGGTCAGATGGCTCTGGTGCAAAGATAAGGTGTGCACAGGCTGTGTGTATCATACAGAAATATATAAACACACACACATATTTTTCAGTAGGATTGCGAAGATCTTTAGCTTCATCAGCAGCAGTTCACCCCAGAGGAAACACCTTAACTAACTTAGCACTCAAATCATAATGTGCAGTAAAAATCATCATTTCTTGCACAGATTTAAATGAAAATTTTTGTCGGATGAAAATGCTGAAATTAGTGTTGGGAAGCTACAATCTTACAGAAGCTCCTTCATGTGGCTGTCAGTGAGCAGATAAATATCCAGTCTTCTTCCATACTCATGTAAAATATTTTTTAAAGGAAGGCTATAAGCAGTGTTTCTATGTTCCTGTTCTGCTTCAAATCTTGAAGTTGCAGCTTAGTTAGAGGGGAGAAAAACACAAGTTTTCTCAGTGCTTAACATCCATCCTTAAGGGAAAGGTGACTCGTTTTTTCCACATCAGGCTATGATTTAGAGGAGGAATTGCAAGATGCTAGTAATTTTTTTTTTTCTGGAGTAAAAGTTAATTAAAGCTTTTGAGCAATAACATGAAAATAAATGAACCATCTTAATGCATATAAACAGTGATGTGATTTGGTGTTTGGTTTCCAGGCATCCTACTTGCACGCAACACTTGCTTGTATGTAAGTGCCAGAGCAGGTATGTTATCTCCTTACAAGTTGGCAAATTGCACCTAATTTTTGCTGCATGGATTAATATTTTTCTAACTCAATGACAGAGTTGTTGGTTTTCCTTCATATCCATCTGCTGTTCAAACAATTGCAGCTGTGAAGCTGAGGTTGGAGTGCAGCTACTTTCAACCTCCTTCAGCTGTTACTGGATGTGAGCCTTACCCTGAGAGGCTGCAAGGGGTTCCAAAAGTATTGAAAAGGTATTCACAGTCTGGAAATTTATTTTCCAGTGGAAATATAGAAGCCAGAAGGGCAGGTCAGTGTAAGAATATAAGAAAGCACTGCACTACTCCAGTGGCAACACAGAATGGTGTGGGCTGGAAGGGCGTGCCAAGATCATCCAGTTCCAAGCTCCCTGCCATGGACAGGACACCTTCCACCAGAACAGATTGCTCAGAATCCCATCCAGCCTGGCCTTAAACAACTCCAAGGATGGGGCAGCATCTCTGGGCAACGTTCTTATTACTTTTTGTTACAAAAAAAAAATTGCAAACAAATTTCCAATTTATAACAGCTATTTTATGGCACTTAAAAGATCCAAGTGGTAAGAAATAAAACCCCAGATCTACCAACTTTTTTCTCTGGAAGAACAGGGCAGTACTCTGCATTCTTGCCTTCTGTAAGATGCTGTTAGTCATTACAGAGTGGGCTTTTAAGTTATTCAGAATTTCTATATGTGTTGGGTTGTTTTTCTGTGTTTATGGAAGAATGTACCAGTTCAGAGAACAAGCAGTACTTTTTCATGTTACATTGAAGATGAAATTCAAATAATGATTTTTTTTTTTAATTCTGCATATTCTAAATTGTAAAGCTGAACTTACAGAAGAACAGCTGAACCTAATTTAGAAGTGTCAATAGCCATGTAATATTCTCCTCCTCTTCAGTTAATTAATACTAATTCAAAAGACTGAATTACCAGCCTAGAGAAAGGGCACCTGCCTTTGGAATGGCTTATAATTCATAACATATTGAAAACTGAGTAAGAAAATAATAAATGTATGATTAATTGAGTAATTAAGAGCAGCTGCCAGATTCTGTGCTTCTCCAATGTAGAAAATGTACTGGTTTGGAATACAGAGCTGTAGCAGGAATGGAACAAAGTTATTTTGTGCTCTGTTTGCTTGCAGGGTTCAAAGTAAATAGAGGCACCCTTTGCAAAAACACCTTGATTATTAACTTCCAGCAATTTTGTGCTTGTCAGCCAAGATACACTTTAGAAAGGAAAGATTTATTTGGCAAAGGTTTCAGAACACTGAACACTAGACCGACAAGATAATGGAGTACCTATCCAACATGTTAACATTCATGTATCCTCTTTTTCCATAACCATTTAAAAGCATCAAGGAGAAAAACTTGAGAACTAGCATTAGAAGGCATTATTTAAAGGTCTAGAAGTAAAATTTGCTTCCTCTGTCCCTTGTGGTTGCACTGAAGAACTGAAAACATATGGAAGATTACCTATGCTGAAAAAAGGCACCTGACAAATTGAAGTATCCTCATCAATCCATCACTACAGAGCACATGAATTATTTTTCCTAGGAACTAGCTTTCGGAGTTTGGGTTTGGGTTTTTTTTTTTCTTTATTCATGTAAGTGCATAAAGGGTAATTGTTTGACTTTGAATCTGACCAATATTGATAAGAGTATCTCTGAAGGAGCTCTCCCCCTCCAAGGAACCAGAGATTTTTAGCTAATAATTCCAAGTTAGCAAATTTAGTAACAGTTATATACCACTATTCTCTAACAAAAAAGAGTGAAATACAAGTCTCAGATTATTATGTTATTATGATATAGATGGGAACTGAGGTTAAGCCTTTTGTCTCTTAAAAAGCAACTAATTCCAAAGAAATCAAGTACTCTCCTTCCTCTTGCAAAACTGCCCACATCTGACTTGAGTCACTTTTTCATTTTCAGGACATGTATCACCTCCTTCAAAATGTACCACAGTAAGAAAACGTTGACATCCATACAAGGGGTAAAAGCTAAATGGAGAACTTTTAACATTAGTTCTGAATCTGAAGACTGTTGCCTTTCTTCCTCCTGACAAATATTAATAGAAGTTTCACAGTGGTGTGTATATAAGGGAAAAAAGTTAAAAAATTAAAATCTTTTGTGCTTAAATTTCAGAGCAAGTAAGAATGTTTGGGTGTTTAAAAAGAGCCTACGGATGTTCTAACAAAAGGAGGAGAAAGAACTAGGTTTGCCTTATTTCCAGCTAAAATGGCCTGGATAAGGGAAGCTGTCAAAACTTGCATTTACTTGCTACCTTATTCCTTTTCTCTTCCCCAGGGTGAAACAGAGATATTTGGCAAGTTTTCAAAGCTAGAAGCACCCTGAAGACACGATTTTATGCATAGATCTTCTGATGGGCTGAAGCATGATTGTGGGGCTTTGGGTGTTGGGGGCTTCTGCTGTGGGCATTGGGCAGCACATCACATCCACAGGTACCTTTGGCATCCTCCTTCCCAACTGCAGCTCTGGGTAATGCTGACGAGGGTACTCAGAGCTGGAGTGCAATGGTTTTCACTGCTAACCCTTCTCCCTGGTCCTGGTGATGACTGATACAAAAATGAATGTAAAGCAGGCTCGGGAAGAGTCAGGGCAATAGCAGGATGAATCTTTTACGTGCAGCTACAGTGGACAGAAAAAGTCCAAACTCACAATGAAAGGAGGGATTGCACAGCTACAATACCTTCACCTGGCACACCAGATTTTACTGTTGGCTTCAAAACTGTCAAGTGCAACTTCAAGTATCTCACACCAGAATATTTTAAACATTCTAAATTGTAGTTTTCAGTGAAAGCTGCTATCAGCACAACACAAACAACTGGTCACACTGTCAAAGCATGATGGACAAATGTTGTACCCATTTAATTCAAGTTTGTACTTTATTTGCAAATACAAGTAATTAAACAAACATTCTGTTTCTTTTACAGACTTTTAGGTACAATTTCAGTTGCTGTGGCTTGTTAATTACTGGTACCATGTCAAAACCAGCCTTGGTATATGCCTTTCACACACCAGCATGAACTATACCTTAGTGTAACCACTCAGAACAAATAGCAAATTTTGTATACAATATTTAATTAAAAGTAGAAGCCTGGGGACTTTGTGAATCCTTGCTGGGGGGGTGAAATGTTGTGCCCTTTTAAAAAATAGTGGTCACCATCTTCTGTACAAATAGTGAAACAGTGATTGCTGTACGCAAATATCATCACCAGGTACTGACTCTAAGATCACTTTTTTCTAGAAAACACCAAATAAATACAAGCAATAAATGCAAAATAAGCTGTTGTCAGCTACCTATTCTAAATCATACCTGTGAAAATACAAATGGGCACAATGTGAATACTTATAAGAATAAAGTGCTTTTAACATTGAGCAAGTGAATGCTTCTAGTGTTGTACCACAGACATTCTATCCATTTTGGACAAAACACTTTCCATGCAATTAGTCAGCAGCAATCCCCTGCATTCATTTATTATATTAAAGTAGTATATATTACTTCAGTCATACAGGGTTTAAGGTCAGGATACGGTGTGTACACTTGCAAAACTCAACCAATATTAGCACACTTTCTGAGCACTGCTACAGCAAGGTAGGTTTTTTTTTTTTTTTTTTTTTTTTTACCTTTTAAGAAACCAAACCTTTGGTAGTGTATATGCAGTGGACACTGAAAATACCACTGAACCAGTGCGTGAGCACATTATGCAGCTGACAGGAATGGGAAGAAGAAAAAATCAAAAGCAAATTTAATGGCTTTATGTACTGTGCTCCTCCAGTCCTGCTCTATTTTCACGTGCCTCCCTGCAGGTAAGAGTTTAGACATACAATTCAAGCAAGTGATTGCTTTCAGTTCAAAGACAGGCCATTTACTGCCAAGACGACCCTCCAGAATTGTGCTGAATTCAATTATACTCCCTTGCCTCAAGTTCAGCAACACTTTTTTAAACTCATTGCTTGCCTTCAGCACAATATCTTTGGTTATATCATCCTCCTCTATAGGTTTGCTTCCATTTTTGCTACTGAAAGGCATGCCCACAGTTATTTCAAACTTGTACCGATCAAACATTTTCATGTGGCATTTATGCTTTGTCAAAAACTTCAGACGACACAATTCCTCCTCGTCCAGTGTTACGTTTTTGGGATCACAAAGAGGGTAGGTTTCCCCATACAAGCATCTCATCCAATCGCCAATAAAAAACGGAAGCATGTTTATTGCAGATTCTGCACTATTGTCGATTTCTGTCACGCGCACGTACTTGAACCGCCCAGTCCACGTCACTCGGTGTCCTTCCAGGTGACTGCACAAAATCTGAGTACGAGCCATGTTAGTCTCCTTCCAGGCCCGGGGTCCACAGAGGAAGCTATACTGATTCCATGTCAGGGTGGAGTTGTAAACTTTCATTCCTTCAGACCGATACACATAGAACCAACAGAACAGCACCACAGCTGTAATCCACACCAGAATGAGTTTCACAATCGAGCTTCGAGTGAGAGATTTAACCACTTCAACTACAGAGAAGTTAACCTTTGTCCACCATCGAAAGAGCAAAGGAACAGCACACAAAACCAGGGTCACCACAATTTTCATGAGCTCCAAAGACAAAAACCACTTGATGAAGTGGACGAGACACATCAGTGCAATGCCTACACCCAGCACTGGGAGTGCAAAGAGGAACAAGAAGTAACCGATGGACGCTCGGACGAGCCCAATGCCAGAGGACTCCCGCAGAATGACCACAGAGAGCTCACACCACATAAAGCACACCAGGTATGGGACCAGGTAGCAGTAGGTGCCTTTAAAATTCCGTAGTTGGGCCATTCTAAAGAAAAGATAGAACAAGTACAAAAACAGAAGGCATGGGATGCTTACATTGATCACAAAGAAATGGCCTACAGGAACTGTAAAGAAGGTTTTACCCAGGAATTTCAAATAGCCAAAATTCCCAGGTAATACCTGCAATAGGGATAAGCAACCTGCAGCTATCTCAGTCATTAATGCCCTTTGTGTGTAAGGTTCTGCACACGTGCTTAAACTCATGTAACTTGTCACTGTGAAGAAAATGGAGACAGTAGCTAACTCTGAGCATGGTATACAGTCTTTGCTTGCTATAGGGAAGGAAAAAATTACAAAGAATACTGAGAGTAAAAAATAAATGTACGGCTCTAAGTGATTCCATCCAAAGTTCACCTCAGCTTGCTCAACATCTAAATTGGGTTCAAAACGAAGCAGTAAGTCAGTCAAAGCACGGAAGTTTTCCCAAGCCTTACTGTCCTGAAAAACTTTCAGTGTGCAAATCACCATAGAAATGAAGGACAAATAGAATATGACTAATGGAATAATGAAGGCAAAAAAATCAATTGTCAGATTACTGATGATGAAGAAAAATATGAGAGCATTGATATGGTGTGTTGGAACAATGGTAGACAGCCAGTGCATTCCTGCCTTTGATGCAAGATCTATAAGGTATTCTTTAATTTCCATGATGGCATGAAGTGGATATTTTACAACCTGGAAAAAGAGAAAGAAGCATTTTATTAATGAGCAGTTTTGTATATATACACTTCAAAGATATTCTTAGCTGAAGCAGTAGCAGCCAGTTGTCTAACCTCAGCTAACATGAAAAGATTTATATTTCAGATCAATGTTGCCAATAAAATAAGATTACTGTGTCTGAGATTATTAGCTCCATTTTGATTAACTCAGTCAGACAAAGCGCTCAGAGGCAATTTTGATCTCAGGCAAGATGTATTTCATTACCTTTGACACATATAATTAAATGGCTTCCTAGTCAAATATTCTGCTCTGCTAACTTCATACTGAAGATAAACTGCATGGCTACAGTCCTGCACTATCTTAAGTCATTACTTGAACTGCGAGTACTGTACTTTAAAGAGAATAACTGCCACATTCTGCAAGGATTATGCCATACATTCTATGCATATACACTGCAGGAAGTAGTGCCTATGATTCACATACACATACAGGAAGTCTTTACAGCTTTAAACAATCCTTCACAAGCATCTAGGGATGCAGCTTTCAAAACCTATTTTGGAAGCAGCAGTTGTATGTTAAATTCAATTACTACACATTTACAGATTCTTTTAACTCCACAACAGTAGCTCTAGAGGATCTTAAAGTTCTACTTATTTTACGTGGCATTTTTCAACACAGTCACTGGACAACAAAGAAACTGCTGGACTGAATACTCTCCCTATAACCAACCATACCCTTTACAAAAGATCAGTTAAAAGGTACTGGATTTTTCAAACACACATTCAAATATTGCATACGGACATTAGATGCTGCAAATCAATCCTCTTTCCCCTCAAAAATGGCAGCTTTTATGTTTTCCCAGATCTTACATTTTTATATTAATCAAGTTCAAGGGGAAAGGCCAAGAATGTTCCAGCAAATACCTGTGGCACTGTGATGAACTGGGACAACACATAGCCCAATGATTTGGGCAAAAACTTGTTTATTTGTGAAGGCAGCTCTGTTCTCCATAAATGCATCTCTTTCGGCTAAGCTCAGAAAGAGACACCTTTTGCTCCCCCTTTTTTCCCCATTCTGACAATAAGATAATGATCAACAAAATTACAGCAAAAACTCTCAGGTAAGCAACCACAAACCCCCTACCTTGCTTAAAATTTATGCCAGTATTGAAGGCATGCACCTTAATTTTCCCTTCTCCTTTGACTATCTAGAGAAATCAGTGCAGAAGCTAACAGCAAATTTTGTCTTTCTTGAATTCCATCATAACAGAACGTTTTCATGCTATGGATAAGTTTTCCCACCTGCTTGCTCCTGTTTAAATTAGAAAGATATGAAGCGTAAAACAACATCTATAATAAAAATAGGGCAGTGATGACAGGTACATTTAAATCCTCACTGAAGATGTAATGCAGGTACATTGTCCTCTTACAGGGAAAACCATTATTCCTTCCTTTTAAATACATGACCCATATATATGAAACTTGAAACATATATATGAGGTTAAGTCCAAAAAGAAGTTACAGTAACAATTCTTGTACTGATCTATGCAGATTAAATATCAGTATTGAGAGAGAACTGCAAGTCACTCCTGTTTTGTCTGCAGTGCTTAAGAGCCCATTCAACATAGCCTATTCCATATTGCCTTTTTACCTTCAGTCGTAGGGGTAATTCTTCAGGACTCTTCCCTGCCAACTCATCATCTTCCTCTTCCTGCATAATCAGGTTAGATGGGATGATTCCCTTTGCATACTTCTTGGTAATTTCAACAAAATCATCCAAAGCAATAAATTTTTTAGCTAAAAAGACAAAAGGACAATTTGGAGTAAATTTTAGCACAACATTGTATTGATTATGAATTGAAATATTAATTTTATTTCCTACCAGAATTGAGTCTACAAAAACTGAACTACTGACAACACAGGTCTCCCTTGCAACTTGTCCAGAGATCTCTGCTGAAAACAACAATCTTCTTGTACAAGCAATATATATAATAGTCTACATCTCGTCAGACCAGCAGGTAAATCTATTATACTAATAACAGAGTGAGTGAATGTAGCTTATCTGCAAGTATTACACAGAAAAAGAATACTACTGGATTAGGTCACAGTTTTAAATCATAAACTATTGAATCTGCTCCAGAGAAATCTTTAACAGCTGCATTGGAAAGAAAGACTTGTACAGAAGCAGTAATGAATTATCTGTATGTCATCAACTGAAAAACTGACTTCTGATTTGTCACTTAACAATCATTTTTCTGAGTTCAGAATTTACAGACATATAATTATGGGAAATACAGTTATGATAGCTATGAGACTGAATAGGGATTACTTACAGTGTATTAATTTAATATGCTATGTGGCTATACAAAAACTGTATCAACTGTGATCTAATACAGAGAGCCAGCAACAAAATAGACCTTGCTAAGTTTACACAGAGACAAAACTCATCCCTCTGCCCTGGAAGATCCTTATCCACTCTTGTGAGCATAAGGGAGGCATAAGGTTTCTTCTGAAAACTCTGGGGAACTGAGAGGACAGCAGATGATTTATACACCAGCTCAAACTCTTTGCACCCAGTTCTCTACGTTAGTGTGAATTAACTAGTTTCTATGGCAGAAAAGCTTGATGCAGTTTGTAAAGGAGGATAATTAACAGTGATTTTCTTCCATACACTAAAGCAAATGACATTGCTGTATACGTGAAAGAATTGAATGACAAAAATCTGTAACACACCTCCTTCGCAGTAAATTTAACCAGTCAGCTGATGCAAAGATATGAAACCCGGCCTGCTTAAGACTAGTTTGAGATTTTAAAGAGACAGAAAACTGAACTGCTTCACCAAATTTAAAATCAGAGGATTAGTGGGTTTGGACCCAGAAAATTTTAAATTTAAATATTCTACATTTATAGAAGCAACATATAAAATAGCTCAGTATTTAATATTGAAAATACTGGAGATGTAGAACTTGAGATATAGTTGTCTCAAGATACATACTATAGGGAAGAGGGATCTTACAATCCATCTTTCAGTTTAATCTCACAATATGGATACTGCCTTTTGCTTAGACTTTTACCACTCCTGCTCCTCCGTGCATGAACCCTTATGTCCCAAGAAATCTCCCAAGAAACAAGAAAGGATTTATTTTTGCTAACTATTCTTATTATTTACAGACATGGAGAGCAACTTGCATTAAGAAATCTCTGAAACTCTTTAGCTGTCTTGGTGGGCTTCAGATTAAGCCTAATAGGCAATGTGTCACCTAAATTTATTACCTAAATTATTGGGAAAAAAATATACAGTGCTGGAATAGTCTTATTTATGTAGAATCAGCAAGCAGACATGTTAGAACCTCACAAAAATACCTTAACAGCACTTTTACAAATCATGGGACATCCTGAGAAGGAAGGAGTTATTAACTTACTATGTATAGATGGCCTATCCACTGCAATGACATGCACCCTTCTCAGGCATGCAACAACTGCCCATTGACAATGTCACCTCTCATTTTCTGTTTATACCTCCATTAAGGACAACCCAGATCAGATATCTGCAAACACGTATCTGGCTTAAAAATTATCTTCCAAGTATTGGCAATGTACTAACAGTGAAAGAAAAATCTCCTTCTGGCAAGGTAAATGAAGAAACTCAGTGAGTCAGAGAGTAACAGCTTTCTTGTTCCTCCATGAAAAGGTAAAAGTTCTCTAGAGAAGAGGTAACAGCTTAACTCCTACTTAAAGTGTTTGATGAAAGCTTTCCATTTTTAAATGTTATTAGTATTTTGTCACCCAAGTGTCTCTTAAATTGATATAAAAAGTGTATTTTGTAGATTCTACTTTGTTATTCATAATTTTTTTTCAATTTGGTTATGACAAATTCCCTTGCCTTCCCCCATCTACCCTAGGAAAAGAAAAATATTCACATCAATTTCTGCCTACACTTTCACACAGGTTCATTTACTGCCCTGCTATTTTATCTGCAACTTAAGCCTTAAAAAATATATAAAAAATTGTATTTGCCAGTTCCTTTTCTGGTAACTCTGAATTACGGAAGAATCCAGAACAAAATTATTAGCTGTGCACTCACTCAGTAGCAGCACATGCCTGTGGGAAAGGAATGGAAAGGACCCCAAAACAACTCAGCTCAAATGAACCCAAACCAATCTGCATTATGATAAAATGACCAGACAATGAAACACAACAGTCTTGTCCTTGAAGGACTGTTTCTGGCTTGCCAGAAGTGGCAGCCAAGTCACAAAAACAGCTGAGAGTCTCACAGGTTTGATAGGCCCACAAGCTTACTTTCCAAAATATTATTTCTCACATCACTTACTCCCTATTCACACAGAGGCATGTGTCCCTGTTCCTCTTTTACTTCTTTCAAAACTAATATAGAACTAAAATACTCGACTCTTCTTAGGAATGCTATTTTACAAGTCACCTGTGTAATGAACACAATCCTTAAAGGTAAAGGCCAAATTTACCTTATTAAATGTAAATCTAATCTTTCAAGGAGTTTAAACCTGCAAACCTCCAGATTTGGCCCCCTTTTCCATATATGACACTTTAGTTTCATGTAATCTCAGCAACAGATATATTAGTAAATAATATGCATTGCGTATTTGAAAGCACTCTTCAAGTGCTGATCTAGATTGCTCATGAACTATTCCACACAACTTAGTGCATTTCAAGAAACTGAGGTTTTCATGACAATGAATAATTGAACCTTATGTTAAATACTGTTCTTGAAAAACTACACATGCTGCATTGTTGCATAAATTCTTAATCTAACACTTTGACTTTCCACAGAAAAGTCCAACAGCACATCATCATTTCTTAGTTACGCCAGACTAAGGAGAACTTTCAATTCCAATCCCCACCGCACCACACCTTACAAAACATGCAGACTTAGGTCTACAAATCTGACCCTGAGTGTTTTAAGGGGTTTAATTCTTCACAATACATGAACTAATCTGCTGTAAATAAAGAAAGAAGTATCATGGTGCATCTTTCCTAAATCAGTCATTGAACAAACATGAGAAGACAAATATTAATTATAAGGGAAGGGCAAATGGAAGCAAGGCAAATAGAATGAAGGATCTGTCTGCATTAAATTGGCGCATAATTAATTCCCTCACTCTAATCAGAAAGCTTACTGCATTTAGAGCTAAAAAAAAAATACTGGAAGTGCAAAATGTTCTTTGCTGAATAGACTTTTGAGTGCTGAAAGAGCAAGAATATAAAAATAACAAATTACATGCAAACTTCCATTAGCAGTTGACTGTAATAGCAATGTCTTCTGAGAGTTCACACACAGATCAGTTATTTGTTTTTCACATAGAATAAACTGACACTATGAGTTTATTGCATTACCAATCTTATATACGTTCTTAGTCTGGCAGCATAAAAATGTTTACCAAAACAAAGTAGAAACTAAAGCCACCATCCAAGACTGAAAGCAGCAGTGTGCACTCACATTCACTGTTCACTAATCGCTCCAGCATCCTTCTCTGCCTCTGCACAGACTTTGGGACTGGGCCAGGCTGCTTCTCGCCATCTGGTTCAATGACAGAAGTTTATGGAAAGTCAAAGCAGTCAATGAAAGTGATCAAACAATAACAGCAACATCTGGGGAATGGTATTTCCTCAAAGTAAGGGAAAGACAAACTTAAATATAAACAGATAACAAGTGGCTATATAGTTTTCTATATTTCTGTTACTGTATTAGAAAAGGAAACAGGTCTGCCATAGCTAACACTTAGTGCTGTAGTGGCAGAGTGTCTTGAAGACTGAATCTGTGAATTGAGACATCTAGTGAGGTCTCATCAGGATGACTGTTAGAGGGGAAAAAAAAAAAATCAAATACAGCAAAGCCATAAAATACCTGTTTACCAAAGACAGTAAGTGCTAAATGAAGAGATTTTAAATATATGGTCACTTGAATAAGAGCCAAACTGACCCACAGCCTATAGCAAGTGTTGATCCAGAGAGCACAGTTATTAAAAGAGGATTAGTCCTTGAGAGAGTTACATTATCTTAAGTAGATCATACATTTACTATTATCTCATTCCTGATTGTTCATAAAGCCCTTTTAAGTTTCCAGCTGTGCTGTGCCCAAAAGTATGTGTTTTATCAATACCATAAATCAGTTCATGAACAAACCTTCATTGTCAACTTGTCCAACATTTTCCAGCAGTTCAGAAACTGCTAATTGCTTCTTCTTTTTTGGATTTAATTTCCAATACATGACCAAGGCAGCTTTTCGCACTGCTCTCTCCAAGTCAGTCTCAGATGTTAACTTTTTCACTTCTTCCTCATTCTCAGAAGTGATGCCTCAAGAAAAGAAAAAATACATTACTCACTTATCTCACACACATGCAGAAATGATAGATTTGCTCACAATTTATTTTTCTCAGTTTAGTATGAGACTTCACAAGTTTCAGTCACATTCTGACCACCTAAGTAAATTACTCAAATTCCCTTCTGTGTGCTTTGTTTATTAAAATCTAAGCACATTGCTTAGGTTTAAAGTGTACTTCAAAGATGTGTGAGACATGCACTATGCCTTGCTTCAACTTCTGAAGTACAGCAGATGAGGCAAAAGGTAGTGCAGATAGGCATGAATGACACGCAAAGGCACCAAGAACTGAATAAAAGTAGGGGATTTTTTTTTGTTTTGTTGGGGCTTTTTCTCCCCTTGTAAGAGTTCAGAAAGCTGGCAGACGAGAAGAGACCATTCTAAGCATGGGAAGTAGCATGAAGGAAGGCTTAAAGTGGAAGAAGACCATGAAGAAGACCAATTAGAAGAGAGGTTGGAGAGGGGCAAAAGAATGAAATAACAGCAGATATGAAGCTGGTGTGTGGTTATATATGATCTTCAAAGAAAATAAGCTTCCATGAAAGGTGCAGACGAGAAGAACATGAATGGATTTCATTAAGGAATTCAAGCAAATCACTAATAAAAATGCTTGAATAAACACTATAGATAATTAGTGCTTTTTAACGTACCTGTTGGAACAGTCTGTTAGCAACTAGTCATGCAATTTTGCCACGATAATTTCCATCATAGTTTAACCCCTCTTTTCAGAGTTAAAATGAGTACAGTATTGTTTCAGATAATGTGGGCAGTGCAAGCAGGAAGCCTCAGAGAACCCATACCTCTTCTGTCTGCCAGGCATTTACGCAGCAGTTTGACAGCTTCTCTTCGACCTTGCTTAGCAGCAAGGATGAACCAGTCAACTGCACTACAATTGTTAAGTTCTTCATCCTCCTCTTCTGCTAATCTTAAGAAGTGCTTCCCCACCTATAAGAAACAGGAAACAGAATTCCTTCAGTTACTGAAATATATTGTACTTTGTCTCTATATCTCTCTCTTTCCTTCCCTCCCAACTCCTGGAACTCAGCTAAGATAAATTCTCTCTGAACAAAAGGTCAAAACATTTGCTCCTAGCACTAAAGAACATAGTTGTAAGCTGATCTTCTGATTGGAAAGATCTGGAAGAACTGGAAGGAAGAAGGAATTGCAACACATTTGGCCAGGTCAGTGAATTAGCTGCAATCAGTGTTCGGGCATCTGGCAGGATCAGGTGAAGCTCATGGTGTTAAAAATTTTCTTGAATACTTTTCCTCCTACAACAATGACCAGACAACACTGCTAGCTTCATTTTAGAGCCAAAAAAAGTAAATTTAATAAAATCTGGTGCCAGTGACAATCAGAAATTCAGATGAAGTTATTGATAAGGCCTTGACATGGAAGCAGGCTTCAAGGAGGGCAATCCTGACTCACAGCAGTTTAGTCACTGAAGGTCAAAGCAAACTCATGGTTAATTGGTGAATGAATAAAACTAAAACTGCTTAAGCATCAAGCAAATTCAGTGAAAAAGCTTATAAAAGTGCTGCTATTCAGGATTGCAGGAATTGCTAAGTAGCTGTTTACATTACTGTTTTACAGGTAAGAATAAAGCCCCACCTTTTTTCTTCCTTCTAAAAACTAAAATACATGAGAATATACTAGTAAATATATTTATGCAATAGTATGAAACACTTCTGCTTATCACAACACAAGGCAATAAAAAGTTAAATGGCAGAAAATGACCAAAACTACTAGACCAAAACTACTCTGCATACCTGGAGAATCTGAGAAATGTTTCTGCTTGGCTCACTGTATTTTCTCTCTCCCTAATGTTACTCCAGCTACATTCTAGGAGCAATTAATGCAATACCTTTGTAAATCCGCAGTATTATCTGCTGGAAAAAAAAAACCAAAACTGTTCAAAAGTTTCTCTGAAACTTTCATTTGTTACTGCAGCTTTTGTAAGTCCCACTAAAGGTGACTAAAGAAATACTGCTGAAAGGTTAATAATATCCTTATGTAGATTAAATATATTAGAGGCACTGATACAATCAGAAAGGTCTTTCTTCTTCCAGTAAAGGTTATTTCTCCAGCCATTTAACTGATTTAATACACTTAAGTGAGTGCTTCAACAACTCCCACACAGATTTACTGGGCAGACATTAAATCTATAGCACGTAAGTGAAGCTATCCAAAACCATACAGAAATAAGGAGAAAATTGGACTAGATAATCCAAACATTGATTACAAAGTTGCGACAGAGTTCAATGGGAGATGCACACCAAGAAGAGAGTGTATGAGACAAAGAAAAGAAAAAAAGATTTCAGCAATTGCATGGAAATCCGTCACTTAACTGCAGATGTACCTACTTCTGTTTATTTCAGAAAGGAATTGCTTGAACAAGTTACATGGCAAATAACATCCACCTGACAAGAACAGCTGTTTCTTAAGTATGTTTATATTTATAGCCACTGAGATTTGGAGCAAAGCTTCAAGAGTAGCAGCACTTAATCATGCAGCTCTTAAGTTTCTAAGGATCTCTTGGACATAGAAACATGTATTGCAACATCAACTAACAGGTCTTGGGACTAGTCATAGCACAAAAGGCTACTGCACAAGTAAATGAGAGCATAACACCTGTTTATGACTGAATTGCTTTTGGTAGGAACAGCAAAGTTCCTACATCAAACCACCTGAAAATGGCTGCAAAACTCTAGCCTGCAGCAGTCAAAGGAGGAAAATGGATGGGAAAAGGTGTTAACCTCAGATCTGTCATTTAAGCAGTCTGGGATTTTCTCTTTCCCATGAGCTAAAACTGAAATAAAGTTATATTTGGAAACAGCTTAACACAGACCCTCACACTGTACTTCTCTAAAGGTTGCTCCCATCTCTGGCTTTGCTAAAGGAGGTGGTCATCTCAAGCAGTCCCCTTGCAGACATCCTCTGGTTAAAGACACAGAACTGCCTTTTCTCCGTTACAGAATTCCAGCTGTGGGTGTTTCATTTATGTAACTGCCAAACAGTTATTTCTTGATTAAAAAAACCCCAAAACATAAACTTACAGTAATACATGTTGACAGCTACTGAGAGTGCATTTATTTCCATAGTCATTGCAGAATTATTTTTGAATAAACACAAAGTAATAAAATAACTACAAGCCACTGAACCAGCTGATTTCTTGTGTTTAACTTTGTAATTGTTAACAAACAGCACAAAAGTGGCATCTCAGCTTCCCATTCATACTCCTACAAACATAAGAACTAAAAGTACATTTTTCTAATTGATTCTAAAGGAATGAATTCAGCCATAGAGAATAAAGAAATTTCTTTTAGGGTCTTAAAAACGAAAAGCTAATTCTCTCTCCATAAGTAAGAAGAAATGTGACTGCATAAAAAAGAAATTACTATATTTTGGGCTCCATTTCAGGCAGTCAATTCATCCTGAGTGCAAACTAAAGCAAAATTGTATGCTGTATCTTTTTTATTATAAGAATCCTAATATTTTGTGGGAATAGAAAATGTACATAGTTAAAGAGATAAAAGAAGGGAGTGAAAGTGGAATTAATAGTGAAGGAGAAAACCCCCATCATTTATATACATATGTATGCATTATAGGCTTAAATTATATAAGTATTTCTGAGTATTCTTACTCAGCTGGAAAATATATCCTGAAAGAGTATTATGAACTTTGCTTTCTTATCTGTGGAGGAATAGAGGCCCAAGATGGATTCTACAGCAATGATTCCCTCAAGGATAATGTTTCATCCTCCACAAAGCTACCAGCTGTTTCAAAGAAAGGAATTTGTTACTGTCTCAGATTACAACTCCAAGGTCAGCCTGCCCCTCAAACAAGTTGGGTTGGAATGGGAAACAAGCCCAGCACTACCAGCTTTAAATTAATTACTTTCCCATCCCCACCTCTGATTTTTATTACAGTAGGAGTGGTGATCCTTGGGGAAAAATCCAAAGCATCAGTGAGCATGTAGGAGACTGCAACCACTCCTATTTGGCATCAAAGCTGAATTTGGAAAAGAATGCTCAAGCAAAACACTAACCAAGTTAAACAGAAATCAAAATCCTTCTAGATAATTTTAAGCTATATATACTAGACCAATATATCAGAAATGCACTGGAAAACTGGTACACTTTTTCTAAAACCTAAGGGAAAACCTGAAGTGCTAACAAATGTAGGGACAGAACTGATATTATTAATTCAATTTTATCTGCCATCAAATAAGTAAACACAGCTAATTTCAATAAATGAGGGGCTTCTTTTCTAAAATATGTAATTCAACAGAAAAATGGTATATGAGCAAAAAATCAGCCAACCAACCTCTGTCCCTGCTAAATCACCTCAATGGCAGTTTCCTCCAGATTCCAGTTTAAGAGCCATGGTATTTTTGTATACCATGTGTATAAATGCATTTAACAGTCCCTATCTGCACACCTCCACACACACTTCTTTAAAAAAAAAAAACAAAAAAAAAAGCAAAATCAGTTGTGTACCTTTTCCATCCTAAAGAGTTGGACCTGAAGCCACTCACACTCTCAAGGAAGCAGCATTTCTCAAGGTAGAGAAACCATATGGCATCACCTTCCTTTGAATAGTTTAGCATCTAAACAGACACAGTTCAGCTGAGGAAGAGATAATAGTTCTGCAGCAGACAGTGCTATTTTTGGAATTAAGAGCAAACAAGACCAGACAAAACCCATGTAACATTACCTCAGTTTGTGCTTTTGGTTCTCCAGCTTTGGCCCTCTCAAGCAGTTCTTCAAAGAGCACTTCAGGTTCTTCCTTCATGCCTTCTATAAATTATACAAAGAAAATGGTTTACTAGTAATAGGTTAAGTATTTTAAAAATCATTGCTGTATGTGGTTGAAGAATCAAATGATCATAACTAAAAAATCTAACACAAGTGTTTTGCAAGAACAGTGGAAATTAACTTGTTATAATTTTGACTCTCCATCTCAGTATTGTACTTCAGCATATTTACTCTTATTTGGTATATGCCACAGGATGACACAGTTTACAGTTTCTCACTTACCTCCACAAAGTTCCTTTCTCAATAGAATATTTTTTTACAATAAATATGAGCACATGTGGAACATGTAATACAGATCAGCTTTTGTACTATTACTATTCTGTTCTTGTTATCACTTCAGTCTTTCACCTGTCAATCTCTTTATTTAGCATTGGAATATTTTCTAGGATTTTGAAAAATTAATCAGCTTTAAAGCAGTGTATTTGAAAGCTCAGCCCCTCAGTCTCTGAAGCATACAGAAACTGAAAACAATTACACCTACTAAACCTTGGGCTTTTTCATTTTGCTCCACGTAGTATTTTTCTCCTTTCCCATCTACTGAACACAGACAGACTTAAACAACTGGTTTTCTTCAAAAGCAGCAGAGTGCTCCACCAGTCAATCATAAAGAAAAAGTTGAAAGTTTTATCCAATATCCAGTGTTTGTAAACAACATCAGGCTGTATGCTACTTGATGAATGAAGAATTAGTTAATGGCAAATCTGACAAAGGCCAGGACTGCTGCTTTTTTTTTTATGAGATGACTTCTCATAAATTAGTTTGGAAAAATTTTAAAGAGAAAAATCAATACAAATTGTATGTTTTAAGGTGGGTAAGAATGGACAACTGACCATTGACTCAGAGTTACAGCTTTACTAATCAACCAATCTAAAATTAGAAAGATAGACCCAAATTCTACAGTAAGTGCCGAAATCTGACCCCTATTTACCACATTTCCCCACCCAAACACACTGTGACACTTCCCAGCTACGTCCTGAGGGCAGTGGCATCATGAGAAGAGTGCTTGGGAAGCAGTTTCCAGGTGTGGGAAACTGCCTTTCAGACATCCACTCCAAGCCACAGTCCTTGCCTGAGTGGGCAGAAGCAACACGAGAAGCTGCTGAGCAGCCCTGCCAGCTGAGGGGCCAGGCAGTATCAGCTCTTCTTCAAAAGATTCAGGAAGGAAGAAATAAACCCCATTCCCCATGATCTCCTGAAGAAAGGTGTTATTTGCATTCTCTAACATCCCTGGTACTAGAACCATTTTCAAAGAACAGGCTACAAGCCAACACTTTCATTAAAATGGGTATATTTAACAAGAGCAAACCATGAAATAAGATTTCTTCTTCACCATGCCACAGTTTTGTCTGCCAAGTTCCACTTGGAAAAGTTCTAATGCCAGATTGTAACATGTTGTCTGGCTAAACAAGGCACATAATGAAAAATAATTTTCATTTGGTACTTGGTTTTCTCAAAAAGCTGTAAAAATATTATTGTAAAATAGGCAAATAGCATCCCAGGAAAATTAACTACTTGATTTCCTTGCCCTGATATATAGCCAACATAATTTGAACTCTAAACAAGTCAGAAGCCTGTTTTCCAGATGGCACCATTAACACCAGCAAATATCATTCAGGGGCTCTTTGCTAACAATAAACAAGGATTAAGGAAAGAGCATATTTTTTGAAAGAAGCAAAATATTTATCTACCTACCCCACTCAAATGAAACAAGCTGGACAAGGCAGTACTTTTCTTTTTCCTTCTCTGCTTTCAAATTCATTAAGCCCTTTTGCATCAAAATTTCAGTACTAGCTGTCTTAGGAATGCCTTTTGTATTTTCTGTTCAGGGTTTTCTTCATATTGAGAACACCCAAACATACCAGTGATACTCTGGATAATATAGGAGGCACCATTCATATATCAGTGTTAGATAATTAAGTGGAATTTATGCACATAAGAAGAAAAACAAACTACAGAAAGCAGTTTCCTAAACTGATAAAAACCCTTATAAGAAAGGCAGTTTTCTGGCAGCTTATATGGCAAAGTCTCCTCCTTTCTGTCCTGTTCCACTTGGCACATATAAGAGTATGGCACAGCTCTGACCCCTTTCGGCTCTTCTTGCTCACAAGAATGTGTTAGATAAGAAAATGTACTATAAGAAAACGTACTACAACAGAAAGCTGAAGAAACAAAATGGGAATGTTTTACAACACCAGGTTAGGGTTACTTTATGGCAATTACATTGCAGATTAACATGTACATAATGGTATTTGCAAAAATGGGGGAAAAAAAAGAAAAATTTAAAACGTGCAGCCTTATGGTGAACTACCTCCTTCAATGGGAAAAAAAGTGGTGTTATTGCAGTAAACTTGTTGAAATGTTTGTTCTAATGGAGCTAACTGCTTGGGGAAAGAAACACTTTCTGCTGTTATTTTCAACCTACTGCCCAATCCCTCCCACCCAGTTACCAATTCTATGTACTTGAACATGTGATCTATGAATATAATTAACAGATAGTTAATTAAAAATATGCCTGTGGGTTGATTCTGTAGTTGTAGGGCAAAGGTGGAGGAAGAGGTTGGGGAGATCAAATTTAGAATATCTTAGTATATACAGTTCTTGTAACCAGCAATATTTTTCTTTTGCTTAAAAGATAACCAAGAGGATAATTAAACAGGTTAAGCATGAATTACTCTAGTTTCACAGCTGCTATTTTCAATATTCTTTCTCATAAGGTACATAAGTCTGTCTCTGAAGGTAAAAGGTCCAAAACAATCAAAGTGTGTTTTAAAACAAGGATGGACAACACACACTTTCTTTCAATTCAGCTCAACACTGAATGAACAACTACATAGCAGTATATGCACCCCCATAACAATACCATAAGTGATGACTATAACTTATCACCCTTGTTCTTAAGCATGTTTTTAGTCAGAAAATGTCTTGATATGTATTCCTCCCACATAAGAGTACTGCAATGGAAATGCTGTCAGTGGAAGCTTTTATTTTCCAGCTTTGCTAAAAACTCATGCCTTTCTAATGTCAAATTTTACTCTGTCTTGAATATAAAAATTTCCAGAAGACAGGAACACTCATCTTGAAATACTTCATATATCTTCCATGACAATTAAAACACCCTTCAGTAGCTGTTTTGTGTCAGGTGTGTTAATACAAGCCAATGAAGTCTATCAGTTATTCAAGGCTCACGAGCACTGAAGTCATTCAAATGCAAGCAGGCAAGTGAAAGCACAAAAGTTTTAGATGGCATGTAGCATTCACAATAGAAAGGAATTAAGACCGGGGTGCAGAAGGGTGGTTAGTACTTAATATTTGCTGGAGTTCAAACTCTGCCACCAAGAACCTCAAGACTGTGTAAAACTTAGTTCATAATCAGGCTGCTCTATAATTCAGTTCTAATACAGTTAATTCTACCTTCCCTGCAGACAGATCATTCAGCACCAATTAGGTAATGGTTATTGTAACAATAACATTATTAATAAAATTCTAGTGGTCTTTTTTTTATTCTGTGTGATAAAGTCTTAGGTTTAAGATGTGAAATGACACTGCATACTTTATTTTTCTCAGTTTTACTAAAAAAAATTGAACAGAAATTTTTTTTTTGTGATCTGCAAAGTATGATGCACATCCATTTCCGACTTTGCTGCATTTATGTTATCACATTACAGAAAGCATTTAAACTTTGAAGGCCTACAGAAATATCTATTTTTGATATTCAGGCTTTGAACAGAATGAAGCTGTCTCTAAAAAAACTCATTTTATAAAAGCATTTATTTAAAAATACTTATTACAATAAAACAGGTCATTACATAAACACCTGTATGCATTGCACAGTCATACAGCATTCAGAAGAATTCAGAAGAAGACTAAGCTAAAACTGCCTGTTACTGAAGAACACTGATAGACTTCAATGCTACTGGTCAAACATAACTACAGAGTAATTTTTGTTTTCCTAGTAAAAAGTATGTTTTACATCTCCAGGAGAAATACTCAGAATATAAAAGTCTAAACACAAGTGGTTATTTGGGAGGTTTCAAACAGGCTGGTGAAAACTAAAGGTAACTACTTACTTTTTGAAGCTTTACACATTACTTGGCACATTTGCCATATAAAGTAAGATTCCAGCTTTGTTGCTGTAAGCTGAAATCGGAATTTAGCATTCATTCTGTCATAGGCAGGCATTTTTACTATTTCTGTTAGGTTTTGATCAGAAATAGGAAATGCTTAAAAAGGAGACATTTCCGCTTCCTAAATACTGTGCTAGGATGCAATCATTGTCCCTTACCTCTGAAACATAGCCATTAAATTGACATAAATGCAGTCAGTCCACAGTAGGGGGTTAGTCCAAGTGAGATTGCAAGATACTAGTGATTAAAATTTTAAATCACAAAAAGATAATGTCATTATAGATTTCAGATTAAATAATATATCTAAGCCTCATCTTTGGACTAAATTGAAGACTAAAACCCAAGAAATTCTTCAACATTCATACAAGGTTTCCAAGAATGTACTTACAGGATTTGAATAAGAAATATTTTCAATACAAAAGATTTTATAGACAAATAAACAGGTTTTTTTAAAGATTTCCTTCCCAGTATTTTAGCACAAGTCAGTAATGGATGCAATAGATTCCCAATCCTTTTCATACCCCTAACATACACAACTGATTCACATAATGTGAGCATCACTGTAGTTGTAGAGTGTCTGATGTCATATTTAGCAAAATGTTTTACACACATTTTAGACAAACACTGCTTCCAAAACCCCAGCATTTTAAGTGACATTGTGTGACACTTCCATTCTTGAATTCTGAAATCTTTAAAGGCACATAATAGTCCTTTCACGTAAAGGAAGGTTTTTAGTTGTATATATACACACACAAAGTGGATCATACACACACACACTCATCACATAGAAAACCCTCAATTTTCTCAGTGCTCTTCTAAGCACTAGGAATCACTGGCTTCTTTCAAAAAAATCTACGAAAGTTATTTCAGCAGAAAGAATCAATAGAGTGCATGCTGAATAATAAAAGTGTTTGTACACTTACCTTCCTACCTACACAAACACATTAAAGCTCTCAGCAGTGGATTTACTCAGCTAAAGGCAGTTTTAGCCCCTTGCCTGCTAATATCACCCCCTGGCCAGGTGCACACAGCTTTCTTCTTAGGTCTCAGCTACAGCACCAGAAATCAAGATTAAGCAAGATGTCAAAGACCATTAACAGGGAATAACAAAGCAAAAAAAAATGGTATTTTACAGGATCACAATTTCTTATGCCTTTTGAGCCTTAATATTTTATTTGTTCACACAGTTATTGGAGGCTGGCCCCATGATAGTCATGGTATCATGCACAACAAATAACTTTTTTAAAAAACACAAGCTGGGGACTTCTAAGTGCTTTGAATGAAAAGGTGAAAACTTAGTGAGAACGAGATAAAAGGAAAACTGAAAGCACTTTCTCAGACAGAAATCAACAATGAAGCATTCATACAAAATATGTAAGTTTAAAAGAAATTACAGGTTTTACAAGTGAATATTAAAGCTCATGGAAACTCTACTGAACAAAAGATTAATGCATTAAGCAACACCCACACTAAGAGTACGAAGGAAACCTGTATTGCATACAGGTCATGCATGTGTGGAGTCATGATCATATTGCATACTTTTTATGATCATGACTCCACACATTCATTTAGGCTCAGAAAAAGAAGTGATAGGAATGTGCAGGAAGTAGGAAAAGACCCCCACGTGTTGGGGAGAAAAAAGGATCCAAGATGACAAGATACAAAACAAGATTTCTGGATTGGCCTTCCCATTTTATAGTACAGCAAGTATTCCTGAAGTGACTGAAAACAGTCAGGAACAGCTAAGCATATGCACAACACAAATGATATGTTCAGTCCTACTCAGTGGGAACACACCTGCAGGCTCACTGAGCACGAACCTACAAAAATATGTAATCATTTTCACTATTCCATTAGAAGATGTGACAGTTGACACAAGCAAAAATTGTTATCAAGGTGGCCCAGCAATGTGAGCCAGGCAAAGGTAAGTAGACAGTCTTCCAAATGATCTTGCAAATTTTAGGTTTAGATACAGAGTTTTAAATGCAGTTTCCTTAATCTTATTTGTTTGAATAAACGTGACTAGACACACTGACAAAAACCAGAGCAGCAAAAAGGCCAGAAAGCAACAATAATGAGCTCAACTACATCCCAGAAAATTATATATTCAAAAACAGGGTATGATTTTAAATACATCTAATAAATAATTTTATATGTTAAGTAGTTGGAGGAACCAAAAGATACAAACTCATTTTCTTCCTAATTAAGAAAAAAGATATACTGGGTTGGACAGGTGGATCTAGCTCATATTTACATCTCTAAAGACAGGGAGCAAGTCTTCTCACATAAGTCCTCTAAACAAATTAGAATGCAAGCTCTTACATGGAAAAATGAGAGATTAAGAAACAGAACATGAAGATTAGAAAAACACAGCTTTCATTCTCCCAGGGGAAAGATTATTAGTTTAGACACACAGGGATATAAAATAAGGCCCAAATTATTCAATACATTTATATATGTGAATAAAAAACAAAGAGCTAATACCAAGGTGCCAAAATCTTTCGATGATTCTGTTATTCAGGAAGAAAACAACAACAAAAAACTCAAGCAAAACCAGCAGAAGGATTTAATGACTAATTAAGTGATAAAAGCCCAGATGAAATGCAGCAAACCACAAAGGCACTTTATCATTGCACACACAGTGATAAGCTCTGACTTATTATCACTCAGTGCAACACCTTAGAGTTGTAACAGTGTTTTATGAAAAACATCAGTGCTAATAAGACACTATTATCAGAGCTTTATAACCTGGGGAAGAAACTGAGGAGAATGAAATGGAGAAGGTAAACAGAGAAACTATGCAGTGTCTTTCTAAATACAAAAACTAAAGGGCATGAACAGATTAAAAATATTTGGCCAATTTCTACAGGTTTAAAAAGGCTTTTTAAAACTTTCTAAGCTGCAAGTAGCTAAAGATCATTGTGAATAATATCAAGTAAGGACAGCACTAGCACTGCACTTAGGGAGAGCCCCGTGGTTCTAATAGGCTTGCTGTAAATAATGGTGTAAACAATTCTAATGAGAAAGGTAACAAGAATCTGGAACCTGAAAAAGCCTCCCACCAATCTCTATCAGCACTGAGTACTGAGAGCAACTTCTGTGAACCTTCCTAAACTGGAACAAACCCATCTTGTTCAGGTACAAGAAAAAGCTGGATGGCATCAGAGGAAGAAAAATTGCACTTCACATTTTCATTAGCTTTATTCCAAAAGCTCACTACTTAAGTGGTTCTCTACTCACAAGAAGTCACAGGATGTCAGGCATCTCCCTCAGTGTCATGTTATTAACTGACAAGAGTAATTGAGATGTTTGATGGAGTAGGATGAAACAAGATTTCATCCCCAGGCATTTCCACCAGCTAAATTACTGGGGTGGGAGCAGGGAGAGAAGAATGTTGTCTCCCACACATGAACATATTCTCTATATACCATGAAGAGCACTGATGTCTGAACTGAACTATGTCACATTGCACTGTACTTGGAGCTTCAGGAGCATCACTTTGCTGCTTTAGCAAGGCAGCTTAACTTTAATTGAATCTGAAAGGAAGTACTGTCTGAATTACAAGGAAAATTACTTGCTTCTGCTGTGAGAGGATACTAGTATGAATAAACTATATTCACTGCTAAACTCCACTCCTCCCACCATGCTCCACAAGGTAAGATGAACAAATGAATGTGTAGGTGGATACTGCCATGGCACAGAAAAGCCAGATATAGAATTTATTTGTATTTGAAAAAGCTTCTTCTATGATTTCCGTTACGACAAACTTGAAGTTGGGTTTTTACTTAATTTTTTTTTTTTTACATCTAGGAATTTCTTTAAAAATATGCCTCTGAAGTGCAACATGCAAAGCTTACCCCATTCTTAGTATTAACAAAAGTGCCTAAGTAATACTTCCAGATAGGGTCTTACTGTTCTACAATCAGGCTTAGAATAAAAAATTATGTCTTTGCCACAAGTTTCATTAGAGAAAAATTCAAAACGCAGCTATATAACCCAGCATTGGATTAGACTGAAAAAGGAATAGCCAGTAAAAGGTCAAAAACAAGCTATGAATCCTGTGCCAAAAGAATTTAGGGTGGTGCACCAAAGGACCCATATCACCTTAACTATTACCATAAATATTTACAAAGACAATCAGCTTGCAGGAAGCCAGTCAGTTTTTAATATTATTTTTTCATCTTCAGTTAAGAGCACTGATGTGTTCTTTCCCTGGATTTCAATGACTTTAGTAGAAATAACCCAAAATAAACTACAAGAAAAAGCATCATTTGGTTTCTTACAAACCAAGCATCCAGCTGCTAAAGACAACCCACCTGCAAAATATGCAAAACCTCCATATTAGCAGACTACTTTGAGGCACTGGCATCTTTCAGCTCTGCATGTCTGAATGGGATTCTCAGACAACTGTTGAAAGGGAATTCTTCTACAGCTCAGCTTTCATCAGTCTTGTTCTCTATTCACCCAGTATTTACCTTTCCTACAGTACAGTCAGAAAATGTTATAGCTTCTCTTGAAGTCAGTAGAAGTCTTACTGCACTGTTCAAAACTATGATAGGATTGTATTGCAATCATTTGGTCTTAGTGTGCTACTTAAAAAACCAGAAAAAAAACCAGCAACAAAACCCAAACCCCAAAGCATGACTGAATCATCAGAAAAACACCCTGTCACAAACATGAAACAGTTAATTTATGTTAGAAGAGTGAATGAACTTGCTTTAGCAGTTTTCACAAATTAAATATACCAGCTATAGGAAATTATTTTATGGTGGATTTTCAGTAATAGCTCATTTGCTAGTATGAAGGAAATTTTATAACAAGGGGTAGGAAACAGGCAACAAGAATTCATGCACATACAAAGTAAATAATTGAAGCCTATTTATCAAGCAATAAATAATCAAGATAAAGCAGGAAAATGAAAGCTTTCAGGGGAGCCTTTCCATGGATAGCAACCAAAACAGGTAAAGCAACACATTTTGTACAGAATCTGCATGAAAGGAATTTCTTTTGGAGTCATGTCCTAGAATACATACAGTTCCTTTGGGAAGTGCATGGTGGTAATTCTGACAGTGTTACACAGGATTTTAAGCATGAAAATTTCTTTCTGTAAGCACAAATCTGGCAAGTTAATAAAAAAAAAAAAATCAAGCAAATTCAACAATTTCAGGGACCAGAATACAGTTTTTTATTGCAGATTTTATTTTCATTATGAAATGAGCTTTCTAGAATCTCAGACACCCTTAGGAGTAAAGGCAAACAAAATTAATGACAAAATAAAAAGAATTAATTTTGTTCAGAGGATGCTGTATAAACTTATCTCCTAAGTGAAACATGTCAGATCTCTTTCATTAATCCACAGGTAGAATATGTAGTTTTAGAAAAAGTTGGTCTGTACATTTTATAACAACAAATGCAGGTTCTAAGAGCTTTTTTGAGTCACTGGATTGTACTGTTGAGCTTTCGGTGTTCAGCAGAGCCAGCCTGAATCTCCAGAGAAATCCTCCTACTTTCCACAAGTTCCAGAAGCTCAGTGGTATTGTGTGCAGTAACTATGTAGGAGTAAAATTTCTGGGAAGAATGACATTCCACTTAAAAGCTGGCATCAAGTGTCATGTCATAAACATGGTTGTACATATCAAATGTAATGACACAGAGGAGCTGTCTAGAGGAGAAGAAGAAATACTTTGCACAACTAATATCAATGATTTGAAAAAAGGTTTTATTAACTTCAGATGCTTAGCTGCTCATCTGTAAGTGCTGAACCCTTACATCCATTCAGAAGCCTCCTGGATTCTCAAATGCATAGTAAGATCTTGGTACAATTAAGAGTACACTGCATGTTTTTCTTTCATGCCTTTAATCTCCATGGTCAGACTTTAAGACGGTCCTTATTGTCCCAAGAACAATTTGGAGTTCTTATACTAGCATACATTGGCAGGCATTCTATTTTAAAAGGTGGTAACAGGGATGGGAGAGAAGGGAATAACATTTGTTTACAGAGCTGTTCAAGTCTAGGACTCAACTCTACTTTCTCTGGGAGGAGCAATGCATTTGTAGATATGGGAATAGTCTTAGTCACACCTCAATTGCAAGTCATCAAATAGCATTAAATTGAAATGGGAACAACTTCTGCACCCCCACAAAATGAATGTAAATTCTCAGGGGAGCAATAAGAAAAAAAAACATGTAGTTAGAAGACCAAGAATGATATTACAGAGTATAAATTTTAAAAGCGGAGGAAAAACTGTTCTTCAAATCTGTATTTTTCTAGCATAGGTATTACTGTACAATAATCTTTTAAAGTAATTAAACTAATGAGCCAGTCCTGCTGCTTTTTCTATGCAGGCATCTCCAACTAAATACTTTATGGATAAGCTGGGATAAATCTAACACAATTCTGCAGTTCCAAAACTGTAGAGTTAAAAATAAATTAGCATTCTGTAATTTCTTAGTTGATAATCATCAATATTAACCCTTTCCATTAAAAAAAGAAAGAGAAAGCAATGAAAAACAGTGTGAGAAGTTGAGACTATAAAGCTCACCAAGCCCTCACATTTTTGTAGGTGCAGATGAAAAGTTATCATAACAACCTACACAATGCACATGGAATTTCAGCAATTCTGCAGTTCGAGCACTTCACCACATTGACACTCAGGCAGTTCATTTACAAAACAGAGGGGCCCTTAAAAAATGACCATTCCAGCTTTTTAGTAAATCCACAAATCCAGTGACTTAAGTAAGCACTTCCAATAATTAATTAACTTTCCAAGGATTCGCTTTACTTCCCAGTTTACTGTTCCCAGTCTCAACTTTAACTTTCACAATGAAGTGAGGCTGCAGCCGCTGTGAGGGGCCCTCCAGCAATGTAATATCTCCAAGTCCCTCCTTGATTACTGTACTGTAACAGGGATTTGTTTGCACAGGGACACACATACTGGATCCCTTCTGAGGGAGACTGAATTGAAAGATTCCAACCACTAGTTTAAATTTTTAAATTTGCACAAAAGAAACATCAAGTCCTTCATACCAAAGAATTTATAAGGCTGCTCTCATTTCATGACATAATTTATTACTATGAATAGAGCTCTTCCCTTCCTAATCTCCTTTCTTCCAACACGCTGGAAATATGCTAGAAATTTTGTTATCATAAACAGATTAGGAAATCAATCCTTCTGGAAAATGATGGGTGAAGACTGAGCTAGGGCACTTATCATAATCTGGTTCATCATATGAATGTAAAAAAATTGTTAGCAGTAATAGTATCTTTGTTATCAGCCAAAAAACTCTTTATGTATTTCAAATGGTGGAAGAGGAAAGATGAAGAATGTTTCCTCAAATAAATGGGTGTTCAATCCTCCTCCCATATGGGGTAAAAACACCAGCATGTTACTGACAATAGCAGCAGACACAAAAAAGCCCACTTCCATTGCTCTGCACCAACAATTTTAATGACCCAAAATTTTATCAGAAAATACAGTCATTAACTTTTATTTGGATAGACTCCTCTCCCACATCAATGCCTGGCAAATGAATTTTCTAGGAGCCTGAGTATTTAAAGTTTGAAGGAGCATTAATAAACTGACAGATAAATTGCTAAGTAATTAATACTTCAAGGCATAATCCTCCCTTTCAAATAATCAAAGACTTTTCTGAGATTTCTTCAAGCTTTGCACAAACATTTCACTTTGCCTCAAGAGTTAGTCTGTAATAGCTAACTGCCGAAAAGTAAAGACACAGAAGTGCTAAAGCAGAGCTTTGAAACTAAGGTTCTTTGTAACCTTAAGCAGAAGAGGGTAACACTTGGAAAATATTAGAAAGGTTTCCTATTTGTTAACTATCATTTAGCAATGCCTTGGAGACACGCTGTTGTAAATTGTTGCAATACATTGTAAACTGTTTAAAAGATTTTTTTACTATTTTTAAATTCAAAGTTAGTCAATTAATAAAATAATTATCTTTCTAGAGATACAAAAAACCCTCATAACCTAAGTACACACAGAGCTCTGTGTATACTTTGTATCTCTACAAACAAAATTTAAGAAAATTATTTCTGTCTGCAAAGCTCTCTGTACAAACACCTTCCCATGTGCTCTCAATTCTAGAACAAGAGATTACAGCAAAACCATAGACAAAAAAGTCCCAGCCAGTTCCTTAACCAAAGAGACCTTTCTGCAAGCACTGCTACTTAGCTTTGCAATTCTTCCTTTCCAACCTTATTGGCTAGCAAATGGATATGGATGATATAATAAACAAGTAATAATCTGTTCCATGCACATATGAAAAATTACAACCTTTACACTGCCCCCAGTTTCTCTAGCATCCTAGCACGACCTCTTTTACCTGCTGAATGTCAATTTTTAAGACACTTTACATGCTTGAATGCACTTAAGCATTACAAGAAATGGTAACTCTTCCAGATAACCTGCAGTCCAATAAGTGTTCACCTGGGGTGAGAGCAATCCGCTTCAAGTTACCACTGTGGCAGAACTGAAGCAGTCACTTGAATCCAGACATCACAGTCAAGTATCTGATCACCACTGTATTGTGAAAAGTGTCTCTCAACTCTGCCTTTCTTTTGTTGGAATCCAAATAACTCCTGGGTCACATGAATAGTTTCTAACTCAGCAATACAGGGCACTTACCTCGACTGTGGATTCAGGCATCTCTTTCAAAAAACATTAATAGCAGCAGTACTACAGATACTCTCATGCTAATTAAGTCACCACGTTGAAAGTGCTTTTCTCCTAGCTCTGCTCTGTGTAAAAGTAGAGGAAATGGTTTCACTAGCAAAAATGATCTTTTTAAGTGTTTTTGGTGCTGGGAGCTCCAGAGCTCTCATCTGAGCTCTGTCTTTTCACATGGCTTTAAGGCAGTGTCTGAAGGAATGGGATTCTACAGAGTGGATGAAACACAGAAACCAGAAAGGGGTATGTAGCACCTGGACAGAAACTGAGGGGCCTGGGCACCTGAAAGTCATAAAGGTGTTTTAGGAGATTAGAGTCTTAGTCTATTTCAAAAGACTTCACTAGCAAGCAGACACTGGTCTTCCCTGCTATATATAAACTCCCCTGTAATTAGCTTTCATGGATACTGATGACTCTATGGCTTTAAAATTTCAGGAACCCTAATTAGTAGTGTATATGCGTTGTTCACTAATAAGCTCCCTGTCCATGAACATTCCTGGAAGAGTAACAATTTTTTTCTCATTTATTTTTAAACATGAAAGCCAATGTATTGATATTCACTCCACTTCTACATACACAAAACCCGAAAACATACATAAGCAGAACGCAAGAGTTTTGGGTAGAAAAAGGAATGCCCTCCTTTTCTTTTTTAACACAACAAACCAGTATCTATAAATTATCCCAATGATTGAATATCTTTTTCATTAAATCCAGATTTGATTTGCTTAATAAATTATCAAACACTGTTAGCTCCCATTGTGAAAGAAATTACCCAAGGAAGAACCTAAACACTATCTAATGATACATTAGCAGAACACAGACTGAAAAATTGCTAAGAAAAAAACGGCAAATGAAGCACCTGTGCTGCTGAGGATGTGTGTGTATAAGTGCTTTATTGAGTCAGAACCAAGGCATTCATTAATTTGCTGGATTACCCTACAAGGTATGGATAATGCTGCAGGAATAGATGATGTGATGTGTGCTTCCAGGAAACAAATTACTTAACATTCACTTTGATGCTATAGCCTTAAACACAGTGTGTATTAACAAAAACTGGAAGAAAAAGCACTGATCAGAAATACAGATATGGTGTCAAGAACATTACAGGAATTTGTAAAATGGTTGACGTTAGAAGGGACCACAAAGTCACCTGTTCCAACCCCTCTGCTCATGCAGATCCACCTAAGTTGGCTGACTAGGACTGTGTTCACATAGTTTTTGAGCATCTTAAAGGATGGAGATTCCATCACCTCTCTGGGCAACCTGTGCCAGTGCTCAGTCACCCTAATGGACAAAACAACACAAGTGTTTACTGATGGTCCAAGAGAACCTCCTGTTTGTTCCTGCTGCCCCTGATTCTTGTGTTGGGGACTACTGGAAAGATCATGGCTCCATCCTTTGTGCACCATACCTTCAGCCATTTATGCACATTGATAGATTTCCCCCTGAGTCTTCTCTCCCCCAGGCTGAATAGCCCCAGCTGCCGCAGCTGCCTCCCACAGGAGAGATGCTGCAGCCCATGCATCATCTCTTTTAGTTCAAATATTTTGAGAATTTCTAAGTACCAATTTTCTGTTTGACTTATCAGTTTCTTTTGTATTTCTTTTCATATTGTACATCTTTGAATTTGTATTTTTATTCGCACTTCTTTCTGAAGTCCTATTAAAATACCCATTTTTAAGTTCTGATGACCAGAACTTCCTTTCTTTTAATAAAATTTTCAGTTCTAGAAACTGTTAGCACTATGACAAACAGCATAACTCTAAAACAGCCATATAAAAAATACTGCATTATCAGTTATTGAAGATATTTTATATCTAAATCCACTAAAATCTTGGTTGCTAGAGACTCCAGCAAGACATTATGGCAATGGTAGCTCATTCTGCTGCATTAAGTATTTGCATATATTAAGAAGGGCATGGGAAGGGCAATGACAGTGGCACCAGACACTCAAAATATTTTAATGGGAAGAGATTGAAAGTAATCAGGAATGAGCCACAACTGAAAAGGAGAAATGCTGAAAATCTCCCTTTTAAAGAAGCACAAATAAGCAGCATTTCTCATACAACCCTGCATAAGTAGGGATCAGTAGCAAATACACACAACTGTAAAGAGAACTGAGATAAAAATCAGTGTGATTTTAAAAGTCCAACATTTGTGTAGAGTAAGAAGTCTTCAAATTAGCTAGAAAAGTATAGCTGACTCAACCTATGCGCAAAATACCACTAAATATTTGGTGTTTATTTCCTGAATCTTCCACAAATGCGGGCACCAACAACAAAAACCTATGTATTGCTTTTTCAAATCATATCTAAGCCCAAGATAACTTCATACCATATTCCTGTTATACCTGCTATTCTGTGCCTGTTGAACCATACTAAGAAACTGGAAAATGAAGAAAGAAAACATACCTGTTAGCACTAACTTTAATTAGCAATCATGTTGGTAACATTACAAGTGTCAAATCTCCATAATCTCTCAATTCTTTTACAGGTGGGCTAGATGACAAAATTAGTACTGAACACTGAGGCACGATAGAAATTCAGGTATCAAAAAAAAATTCTCCTTCATCAGGAACAGGGAACCCAGAAGGTTCCAACAGTCAATTCTGAATCTGATGCAAACAATAGATTTGCTGTCACAGCCATATTGGCCTGAACTACGTGCACAGCTCAGCTGCATCTATGTGCCACATGGATATTCACATTTAATAATTCAAAACTCTTGGATAGCCTTATTACCTTCAACAGAAAGACTCATATTTGTGAATATAAGGGCACGTACATAAGTAGTTTCACAATCAAAAGTCCTGTTTTAATGGCAGCTAAAGAGCAGAAGATTTGCTAGACCTTAAGCACAAGACCATCTTGCACAAGTGTTAGATTACAAACTGAATTAAAACTGGAACTCAGCAGGTGAATACAGGAGCCAGGTATTTTTTGTTCTACACTTTGCATAAGACTTTTCTCTCATCCCATCAGTTTCCACAGTCTTTGAAATTCAATGGTTTCACAGCAAGTGGGGGGAAAGAACCCTGTCATTCTGCCTTTCATGGTGTCTCATGACTGTAAATCTGAATTCTTATCTAACTGCTAATGCTAACTTCAATTTTGGCTTCATGTACCAGTTTATTATTCCCTCAAGTCTACACTGCAGTAGAATCTTATACATCACATTAGGATACATATTAAAGCTATAGTGAACATGCATTCTAGCCAAACAAAGAAATGAAACTGAAACATTATTATGCTAAAATTGATTAAATCTCCCTGCCAATTTTTCAAACAAAGTTTCTTTCTTATTGCTTTGTCCAAACCTGAAAAATTAGATAGGAAAACTCAAAAATACGTACAAAAGAAGCTGCAGGAGAAAAGACTCTTCCACAACAACAGGTTAAAAGAAACTGGAGAAATTTATTTTCCTATTTTACAGTGTCTTTAAACAGAGTTTAGAATACATATACACACAATGATCTCCCAATGTTTAATGAAAGCCGATTTTGCATAAGAATTGCTTTGATACTTACCCTTTTTTTCTGCTTTCTCCCTGCTACGGGAGTAGCCAGGAACTGAAGAAGTTGCAGAATCTGCTGAAGATGTTCCAGATCTCTGACTGTTCTCACTATGGTCCACAGGAGCAGCATTTAGCTGGGACCTTCCAAGATGCTGCTGGGGGTGAGAGGGATTTGAGGCAGGATCAGGCTCTGAATTCATTTTAGCTGCCAAAGGAGAAAACACTGATTAATTACCAGAAAGCTGGGTTACAAAGCTGAATAAAAATTTGAAATCTGAATATATTTGAATAATTAGGTAAACAAAAAGCCTAGAAAATGGTAAGAAGGCTGATAACAACTTCAAGATTTATTTATACATTCTTCAGTAATTCCAAGCATCAGCAGCTACAGCTGACTGAGTCTGACCATATATACAGCATTGTGCCAGAAAAAACACTGCTTTTTTTCCCTAACTAATAATAACTGGGTTTCAAGTGTAAATAAATGCTGAAAGTAATTAATCAATCCTGTAAATGCTGCATATAAATTACTTCTTTGAATTTAATGTTCTGCATATACATGCTAGAAATAAAGACTAGCCCCTAAATTTTTATGGACAAGTCTATACTAATAAAAAAATTCAGTTCATATCAAAGGCCTGGCTAACCGACATCACCTAATCGGGAAGCAGAGAAAGACAATAATAATAAGAGGGCAAAGGAGAAGACATAGGAGACTCTGCATGGGAAATCAGAGGATACACCATCAAGGATGCTGTTTTTAGACACTACCAACTTAAATACCCATGATTCAAAATAAGCATACTTTAAATATCTATATCCCATTAAAAAAGAAAAATATTCATACATGGCAAAGCGGCAAATGCCTTACACGAGAAGGCCTTTTAACTATAAGCCCTCCCAAAAAGAGAGAGGACCTCTGCTCTGTAGTAAAAAAGTTCCCTAAGTAAACCGGAATAAACACGGCTACTGAAAGTTTAGCTTTCACAAGACATAAGGAGCAAGGTATCCATATACTGCTACAGCATAATACAAAGTAACTCTTGCTGCTTAAGAGCGACTTCCTAAAGTTTAGCTATTTGCAAGGAGCACTGTAGAAGACACCCGGCAATGAACAAAAATTTTTAAATCTGAATATATACAGAATTCATTCAGAACACCGACTTGAATATGTCCTTGTAGAATGAAAGTAGTATAGCCAAAACCAAAGCCACCACTTAACTAACAACTTTTTCCACTCAAAGGACGCTAAAATCACGACAGGGCGCTAAGAGTACTAGCAATGTCACCACTGCCAAACATATTACTTGTAGTTTGACAGCCTGGCTGCCAAAATTAAGGTTCCCTAAACCAGAAAATATTTTGCTTTTACAAGCAGATGCGTTTCTGTATTATGTTTCTACATCAAGTTATAAATAAACCAACACAGTTCAGTTCAACCTTCAAACACTCCTCGGAAAACACAGAGATTAAAATACCTTCCCGGTAAACCAGCACGAGTATTTTTAACCATTATACAATCACAAAAGTTACTGTGCCTCCAGTTTCAACTTGACCTTAGCGCTTTGTAAGAGGGACGGCGAGCGCAGCC
>JAHLSL010000015.1:22467405-22486820 GCA_025920805.1 Petroica traversi | reverse complement strand
GAGGGGGGCCGAGGCGGCGGGTGCGGGCTCCGGGGTGCGGAGTGCGGGTACAGCTCCAGCCCCGCTCCAGCGGTGAAGCGGCCGCAGGGTCGGTGTGAGCAGCCCCGGTTCTGCGCCGGTGTTTCTCGGTACAGAGCAACAGGAACGGGGGGAATGGGAAAATGGGCGGTAAAGGAGTAACTGATTTTTTTCTAAATGCCCTTCAAGTTACTGCTAATACATCTGCTAGTATTTCTGCCACACACGTGAAAGGCTTTTGGGCAGGTAGCGAATTGTAAACTTACATGTAAGTGTTGCTGTGTTTTGATGGTGAATTTAGAACTATTTTTAGAAATAACTTTAAATTTCGAGCTTCTTTAAGTAAGGTTCCTAAATGGTGCTTTGAACAGCTTCTAATTAAAGTTCCAATTAAACAAACAAGCTACAAATTCAAAGTGGGAGTTTAAATTCAGTCATGTAAGTTACTTTGTTGATTTTCACAAGTCCTGAATTTGCAGGAGATCATTGGGAGCTTTTGGGTTTTTTTAAATGTCAGTTAGATTTTCTTGGTCACTACCTGTTGAGTTTTTTAATCCCTCCACAAAAATGTGGTCCCCAGTCATCATTTCCTTGCCTTGGAAGACATAACAATTTTATTTTTTTTTACACAAAAAAGTTTTAAACAAACATGGTTAAGGCTTCTGTTTACTTCAAAATAAACTTAAATTGAAAAAAATTCCCACATTTAAGAAGATCACTTGTAGTCTTGAGTGTAGTGGGTTTTATTAGGAACATGCTATGCCAGCCATGTGTAACTGTTGTTTCTTTAGACTGACAGTATGACAAAGTTCTGCAATCTGCTCCCCCTGCTATTCACATTTTCTTCAAGATATTATTTTACACAATTGATTTGATATTTAGTGGGTGTGCTTAACGGATGTAACATGCTTAGGGAACAGGTGGAAATGAGGGTGGTAGCTGGAAAAGTAACTAAAAAGGAAGTGTAAAATAAAGCCTCCCCTGCTGTTTTCCAGCCCAGGCACAGTCACACATGACAGAAGCCATTCCAGAGGAGCTCAGTTCAAGGGTAAAATTGCCACACTGGCTACTAACTCACATAACAGCAAGGCTTGATGCAATCATATTCATATTCATAAGCAATCATATTCTTTGATTGCTTATGTCTGTTCTACACTGAAAATGCACATTAGTGCCATTGCTGAATTTGATCAGGTCCTTAGTTAAGGCCAACTAAACTTTTGCAGTAAATGAATTGTCACACATACACACCTTATATACTCACGTGTGTTATATAAATACAGATAACATTAGTGAGAGTAAACCAAACTCAGACATGAGGACAACTTCCATTTTCAATTCCTCTGATTTCACTTTGGCTTTACTTTGTCACAAATGATGAGTTCCCATCTGGCATTATCACAGTTGCAAATTGTTACAGCTACAGAGAAGAAACATGGAAGTTCTGTAATAACATGGCACAGCACCTATTTAAATTTTAATTATGACTCATGGCATCAGCAGAATGGTTGAGGTTGGAAGGGGTATCCTGAGGTCAGCTGCTCATGCAGGATCTAGGGCTGGTTGCTCAGGACCATGTCCAGATGGCTCTGAGAGTATCTCAAAGGGTGGAGACTCCATCACCTTCTTGGGCAACCTGTGCCAGTGCTTGATCACCCCCCCCAGTAAAAAAAGTGCTTTCCTGATATTCAGAGGGAACCTTCTGTGTTCCAGTTTGTGTCCACTGCCTCTGGTCTTGTAACTGGGCACCACTGGAAAGACCCTGGCTCCGTCCTCTTTGCATTCTCCATTCAGGTCTTTTTGTACCCTGATGGATCCCCTGAGCTTTCTCTTCTCCAGGATGAACTGCTGTTACGATCAGGTTCTTAAAATTTTTAGAATAAGTTGCCTCTGCCCAAATTAAGATGCAAATGTGACCATATGCCAAAGTCAATAGTGGGAATTTTATTTAGCAGTAAATGCGAGAGAGAAAAGAGAAAGAAAAAGGAGGTGGGGGGGAGAGAAAGATTATGACAGAGCAGATTAAGTAGAAAATACCACCACTCCGTGGATCCGTTGATCCTCTCCATCTGGTTTTCTTGGTGGTGAGGGTTCCCCAAAAACATGAAGTTCAATGGATTGATAAACATTTGTGCCAGGTGGGAACGCCCAGGTATCTCCCCTGAGGGGGGGGATATTTTCCCACAGTCTCACAACTGACTCTGGATGTTGCATCCCTTTGCATCACGAGCAGTGCTCTGCTGCAAGGCCTCAGGAATCGGACTGGGGAGCGCTTTGGGGGTCTCTGATGGATCATGACATTTCCTCAGCTGCCTCTCATGTGAATGCCCTGGGGATGTAGCCTTCCCGAGGTGGGGGTTTTACAGCTGGGCAGGTTTGTGTGACCAGAGGTTAGGCATGCACCAAAAACTCTTTCTGCCCCTTTGTTTGGGGGGGCAGTCTGCAAACCTGGCCTCAGCAGATAAGCCTGTGGGCTATGGCTTCCCCAACCTGAACCCAGATGATTTTCAGGACAGCTCCTGGTTTTGGCTATCTTGTGGATGCATTTCTTCTCCCTCAGCCTTGTTTGCTTTTCCCTAGACCTGAGATGATTGCGCAAGAGTGTCCCCTTATCTCAATTTCCCTTAGGTGGCTTAACCCAGAGTCCAAGGTCGGACTCAGGAGGTGTATTCATGGTGTGGGCTTTGGTGGTCACAGCTTCTGTAGACAGTTTCCCCATAATGGGCAAAACTCCTTCATAACAATGTTTAAGCCATTAACTATAACATTTCAGTCTCTGACAACAGGCCCAGCTCTTTCCTCACAGGCTTTTCCTCATAGGAGAGATGCTCCAGTCTATCCATAATCTTAGTGGCCTTTGTTGGGCTGACTCCAGTGCCTCCTTGCACGAGGGAGTCCAGAACTAGACACTTGTTTAACTCCATGAGGTTGCTGTCAGCCCAGATTAAAAAAAACCCACCTTGTATCAACAAGAACAAAATTAAAAAGCCATTATTTCTATATCAGAGAATCAACAGTCCTTTTACAAGTATTTTGAAGGTTTAGAGTGATGTTCGACTTTAGCTGATTTCTGTAAACATTTTTTATTCAGGATGATGTAGTAGAAATGACTGTCTGAACATCTGAGATACAGTACTGAAATACAGGCTGAAATTGAACTGCTTTTCCATATAATCACCAAAGAGTTCTGAAAACATACTTGGGATATCTAATATTCTGAGCAACTCATATGTTGCCTCTATTCAACTGCATATAACTGCATTTTCACATTCTGTTGTGATGTTTTTATTTCTGTATCTAAGTATTTATATAATAACATTTAGTATTGAAATGTTTAAGAAAAGTCTGTCTTCTAGAAAATTAATTTGTAACAGCTAAAGATTATGCTAAGCAACATTTAAATATAATATTTTAATATTAAATCCATCAACTTGAACTGATTTACCTGTATTACTGAAATGAAATCACACTTATAGTATTGCTGGCATTGCTGCAAGTAGTTTCTCATCAGTCCAGAGAAAAAACTATTTAATCACACTTTCTAAAAGTAGGAGAGTAAGCAGTGATCATCCAAGAAAACAGACCTGCATGAAAGTGTGATTGATTCCAATGAATAGCCTTCAGCTCTGTTGTTTTCCACACCACCTCTGAATAAGAACTCATTTCTTTGGTCTGTGGTGCACTCAGAAACAGATTTGGCAGAGTTACTCTGGATGGTTTTGGAATATGTTAATCTTAGCAAAAATCTTGTCAGCAGTGCTTTTGTAAGAGTAAGAAGAGCTGAAAAATTAATAGAAAAATGCCATGTGCATCTTTAGTAGATATGAAAGGAAGTATATTATGGAAATGAAAATGTCTGAGTGATGCTAAGTAACCGGTCTAAAACCTGTCTCAAAAATCATCTCTCTTTTTTTTTTTTTTTTGCCACACCTTGCCAATTAAGATGGGGTGTTATTTCAAAATAATAGGTTTTGTTGTTACACCCATTTTAACAGTATAATTTACACCCATTTTAACAGTATAATTTAATTGATGGAAGCAGTACATCACTATAATATTAGTGCAGTAAAAGCTGCAGCATCCCTCCTGAGCATCTGGGTACTATTGTTTCATTAGACTAAGGACCAGGAAAACAGATTTATTTTGAGTTTTATTTTTTTTAAAGCAGTGTAATCTAAAGTGGGAGGCATTTCCTGTCAGAAAGAGCATAATATATTAAATGCACTGAGACAAGGGACACAAATCCGGAGAATCAAGAATATGATGTGAACAACTAAGATGTTAGCGCCATTTGGAGCAACATGCAGTAGAAAGAAATAATAAAAGGTGACAGTGGGAGAAAACAGAAGGAAAAACACAAGAACTGGGCACAAAAAGCAGGTAAAAATAAGAATTGAGGAGTTTTGAAAAGATGGTGGTGAAGACTTCCCAGATCTGTGTGTTAAATTTGCCTCTGTTACCTCAGGGCTGGAGTAGCTTTTGCATAAGTACTGTTTTCCTGCACTTAAGTATGTAGGGTAATGTGAGCATCATTCCCTGTCCACTGCTCTTTTAATCTCTTTATTCCACTGCCCTTGTGCCAAATAGTCTGGGTGGAAGCACAAAAGTATTGTTCATTATCTCTGCTTTATATAGAAAAGCATCACTCTCATTCTCCCATTAGCTCTCTCAGCCATGAGAAAAGGGTTGAAATTTTCCTTTTCAAATGAACACGTACACTAAAACAAAGCTATAAGTTACTTACATGGCACCAGATGTTCAGTTTTGCACTTACTGCTCAGTCATCTTTTCTAATCCTGGACATTCACTGTGAAAGAGAAAAAGTTTTCAAAACCAGGCACAGGTACAGCCCTCTGCGGGTGGTAAGTCAGACTGTGAAGGTCTGACAGCAGCTATTGGGAGGTAAGCCCAGGTTTGGATGCATTCCCTGAAACAATAAATGGGAGTGCAGTCCTCTTCCAGTTCCTCAAATGTTCTAGATTTGTTCTGTTCACAACTTCACTTTGAGACAGCTATTGATCTCGTCCCTAATCCACAGTACAAATGGCACTTAGCTCACTTAAGTCTGGATGCAGCACCTGAATCAAAGTTGTACTGTTCTGCTACAGTCTAGAGAAAGCAGGACAGTTTCCTCGGGGGAAAGAATAGTACTTCAAATTTTATCTGTGAAAAAACAGCAATAAGTATCAACAAAGTCTGGAACTCTTATCATGAATCAGTTTGGTGTTTCGAAAGATTAAATTGGTTCTAAAATTTAACTGGACGTATTCAAGCACTAAGGATTTTTTGATTGGAACAACTTCTTGCTCAACAGATGGTAAATAGTTTGTCAGTAAATGAGTTACATTAAGTACCATCGTCATCCTCAAATAACATATTTAACACGGATGGGTTTGTGTCAACCTTTCAAATCAGAAAGTATGCCACAAATTTTGGCCTGTAAATTGATCCATCAGTGTTCTCGCCTTTTCAAGCTTAATCTTTGCTCACAGTGACCTCTACTGTGTCCGGATGAGACAATGCAGCAGGTCCAAGGCAGTGCAGGAAGAACTTCATATGAGTTCGTGCTGTTACCAGGATGAGGGGACACGTGTATGTGCCATTATGCATTAAGCATACGAAACATGAATAGGAGACCACGAGCCCAAAAACATTCCCTCAGCCATACCTATAAAGAATTTAAAGATTTTTCATTTCTGTGCCACTTTGATCTTATTTTTGTTTATCAAAAACTCCATGAATGGTTTGATATATTTGGTTACAGGTTCAGGTAATTTTCAGCATTCCCAAGTGCAAGAAATTACTTTAACTTTCTGAAGGTTTGCACTGGACTTTGTATGAGAGATACAAATCAGAAGGCAGTGATGCAACAACTTCTGTAAGAACTGCTGTAAAATGTACAGATTCTTCAAACCCTGACTGCACTATAGCTGCGAATTAACTTCAGTAGTTAAAAATTGACATCAGTATATTACATCTACTTTCTTCACCCAAGCACATTGAAGTGACCCTTTCTCCCCTTTCTTCTGCAAAACAATTTGCATGATTTAGGGGGATAAAAAGCTCTAAAGCAATGATTTTTCTGTTTCCCCAAAATTGCAGGAGAGAAATGTGGAGGATAGAAAGTAAGTTGAGGAAATAGTACTGATTTTTGGCAGTGTTAAATTTCAGTTTGGTAATTAACGAGAATTTAGCTCTAGAATTAGCTAATTCAATCCTTGACTACTAAGAATTAAAGCTGTAAGCATATTCACACATTTCTCTCCAAGCTTTTTGTAAGCTTCCTTTGGGTACTAGAAGATGCTGCAAGGTCTACCCAGAGCCTTCTCCAGGCAGAACAGCCCCAATTCTCAGCCTGTCTGCACTAGAGGTGCTCCAGCCGTCTTTGTGGCCTGCTCTGGACCTACTCCAACAGGTCCACACCTTTCTTGTGTTGTGGGCTACAGAGCTGGATACAATTCTCCAAGTGGAGTCTCTTGAGGGCAGAGTAGAGAGGGGAGGAATCTCCTCCCTCAGCCTGCTGACTGTGCCTCTTTTGATGCACTTCAGGACTTGTAGGCAACAAATGCACGCTGCTGTGGCATGTCCAACTTTTGGTCCACCAGAACCCCCAAGTCCATCTCCTATGGGCTTCCTTCAGTGCACCCTTTCCCTGGTTTTATCTCATGTCTGGGATTGCCCTGGCCCTGGTGCAGCACCTTGCACTTGGATTGCTGAAGTATGATATTCTCTTGGACCCACTTCTCAAGCTTGCCCAGGACCATCTGAATGGCATCCCCTCCTTCTGTTGTGTCAAGGAATTACTAAATGTAGAATTTCAGAATTATTATCTGCAAAGTCCACATTTTTCATTATCAGTTACATAAAATAGTAAAGAGAAAGAGTCCAGCCAATTTAAAATACATATTTAAACCTCTGCTCTTTGTCCATTAGGCTATCTTCCCAAAAACTTTTAGATACAATTTTTCTGCTATATTTCATATTTAATATGAAAATCATTTTTTTCTACTATATTTCACATTTATTTCGCTTGTTCAGATTTTATTTATATGTGTCAGTACTTCAATTGTGTTGATTAACATCAAAAGTACTGGAATTGACTAACACTGCCTTTACCTGACACTAAAAGGAATGAAGGGACAGGTTGTAGGTCTTTAATAATATTCTTTTTTCTTATCAAATGCAATAATCTAATTTTTCTCATGACACCAGATGTAGTGAGACTGTATTCTTGCAGGGTGATGCTGATCAGCTTGAGCTATTTCAACATCTTCCCCATCTTGTCTGTCATTAGTATGTGTTACACTAGACTCCCACCAGGTGGCAATGAAACTCTTCATTCTTTAAATGGTTTGCTATTATTTTAGATGGTAGAAATGTATGTTGTGTACTAATTAGAATGGAAAAAACATGATTTCTAATAAGGTAATAGAAAATTACTTTTCTGAACTCTCAAGGTGTGAGGGCTTACAAAAAGTCTGGGAACACACAGCAGTGTGCTGGGCAATAGTCATTGTGTTCTTCACAGCTATTTCAAGGTAAATACAAGTAACATGTTCCACTTGGTTCCTGAAAAACTGAAATATTTTTTTTTATGAAACTATTGGGAGCTTAAACATCACAGAAGTTCCACAATTTTAGTTCATATTCAGACTTATCAAATTCACATCTTCAGCTACAAAAGAAATGCACTTTCTAGACTTAATCCAGGTGTGTTTCTGTAAGTTCTGTACAGCTGCTATATCCCTATCCTGTATTTCTATCCTGTATTTTTGCAGACATACAGCCTTAGTCAACTGCCACTAGTGGTGAAGTGTCAGTATCAAAACCTGCCTGAAGATGCACTGATTTGCCCCATACTTTTCTTTGGTAATTTCTGGCATATATTTCTCATGCTATTCATCCTAATTCCTTGCAAAAATCTCTTTCCCCCTAATTTCTTAATGATAAATGATATTTTTGTGTTTTATATATTACATCACCCTTGATTTTACCTGCCTTCTTCCAACACAGGCAGAAATACGCCTCTACAAAATTTCTGGATCCAAGCAAGCCTTAGTATGATGAGTAGAATACTGATGCAACTTTGGCCTGAAATTTTACACACTTTCTGGTGCAAATTTTCTTTTTAATTTTGACCTTATCACTCTCTACAACTTCCTGAAAGGTGGTTGTAGTGAGGTGAGGGTTGGTCTCTTTTTCCGGGCAACAACTGACAGAACAAGAGGACACAGTCTTAAGTTGCGCCAAGGAAAATATAGGTTAGATATTGGGAGAAACTTTTTTACAGAAAGAATGATAAAATATTGGAATGGTCTGCCTGGGGAGGTGGCGGAGTCACCATCCCTGGACGTGTTTAAAAAGAGACTGGATGTGGCACTTGGTGCCATGGTTTAGTTTAGTTGAGGTGTTAGGCCAGAGGTTGGACTCAATGATCTTGAAGCTCTCTTCCAACCTGGTAATTCTGTGATTCTGTGATTCTGTAACAGTTAATGTATAATGCAGATGAACAAACTCAGTGTGGCCAATTAGCCCTGGCTGGATGCCAGGTGCTGGCTACAGTCACGCTATCACTGCACTCAGCTGGGCAGGGGAGACAAAAGGAAAGGCTCATGGGTCAAGATAAGCACAGTGTGGATCACTCACTCCTTACTCTCATGGGCAAAACAAACTCAACTCAGGGAAAAATTATTCTGTTACCAATCAAATGAGAGTAGGATAATGAAAGAAACCACTTCTTAGGCTCAACCCAGCTCCTCCCTGCAGTGGCACAGGGGGACGGGGGTAGGGGGACTGCAGTCAGTTTATCCCACATCATCTCTGCTGCTCTTCTTCCTCAGAAGGAGGACTCCTCACACTCTTCCCCTGCTCCAGTGTGGGGTCCTTCCTGCAGGGGACAGTCCTCCTTGAACTTGTCCAACATGAGTCCTTCGCATAGGAAAGCCTGAGATCAGGTCTGAATTGCTGCCTTGACTCAGGCCAAGCATTTGCCCTTTTCTACAGCTCTGTGTCTTTATCTGCAAGAACTACTTAATTGCCCTTCTGAAGGACCTTACAAATTGTTAAATAAGGCAAAGATTTAGCAGAAGTTGCTATTGCTTTTTAGGCAAAGTGATATATTTGAAGAAAAGGCCATCCAAGCTTGTGGACACATAAACACTTTAGGTATTACAAAACATTACAAAATTTGAAATATATTAAATGCTAGCAAAACCCCATCTAAATATTAACCTCGTGTTCTTAGTTAAGCTTAGTTACTTGTACTTACATCTGTCCCCATTTAGATTGTTCATAGTAAGAACACAATTTAACCTTAAAGGCTCCAGTAATATTTTTTCCTGTCTCCTCCTACCCCACAAAAAAGCCACCAAAACTCCCTTACCAAACAGCTATGCAGACAGTATCTGGCTTTTAGTATGGACCATTTCTTCCTCTCCATTGATAAATGCATTTATAATGCACTTACATCAGTCACAGGTAGAGCAAGAGACACTTCCAAGATGCACTTTCTAGAAATACTGCTCCTGAGGAACAAATAGATCATGTAATTCTGGCTTTCATAAAAAGGAATACCAGCATATTTTCAGCATATGACAAAATCTGCAGCTCCCTGTTTTCCCCAATATACTAGTCAGAAGACAGCATTATATTTTATATGATTATATATATGAATTCAGAATTCATAGGTATGTTTCACTGAAGGAGATAATCTAGTTTTCTGAATGAAACTAGAATTTATCATTGCAGTTTAAAACAAACAAAATACGACATTTCACACATCTCACTACTGATGATTGTTTTCAGTCAGTCTCCTGCTGATTTCTTTAGCTGCAAAGGAAACTATTGAAAAAAATCACTTTGTGATTGCAAAAACACAGTACTGGAAAAGATTCAAACCCATTTCTCTACTACTTCTCTCCCTAGACTAGTTCACAATCCACTTTAATTGATATGGGAAAGACTGAATAAAATTACTTCTGACATTCAAAGTCAATCTGGTACAGTTCTTCACTTATTTTACCATTACAATGATTCAAATAGAGTGAAAGAAACCCCAAACCACCAAGAATTTAATAAATTATGTTACATTTTATAGAGCAAATCTATGATCTAGGATAGGTCAATAACAGGATGGATCAAGAAAGCAAAGAAGGATGAAGAAAAACTGGCTGTGTGTGAGTACACTGGGGATTACAGTAGATTAAAAAATGATAAATCAGGAATGTCATTCTATTTCAGATAAAAGCAAGTGCCATTGTGGCATGCAAGGCATACAGGAAGTAATCCCTTCACTACTCAGGATTGTAAGGCCACAGCTGCCACACTTCAAAATCTAGGTCCATACTTTGGGAAAAGGCAAATCACATGGATAAAGTCTAGTGGAGATCAGTGAGTCAAAAACCTAGATGGAATTTAGAAAAAAAGGTGGCAAAATTAGTCTTTCAGCCTTGGCAAAGAAGGCTGAAGGCTGCGTATGAAATATGCAAAATCTTCTGCAAAGAGGATGGTTTTAGTACTCAAAAGGGTTAGAACAGGAAGTAACAACTTGCAGCATATGAAATTTAGATTAGATATTAAAACTTTACTAGAACACTGTAACAGGCCATCTGTGCAACCATCATTAGGGTTTTTTTGTTTTTTTTTTGTTTTTTTAAGAGGGGACAATACAAACTGGATAAGGGATATTCAGGTATTAAGAATAATGCTTCAGAGAACAAGATAGTTCAAATAATGCATCAACATTTCATTTCATCCAACTTTGAGATTTTTATCAACATTTCTTTAGTCTTCAGATTACCGCACTTTGTGAATCACTCTTCTTTTAAAGAAGGTTTGAGGAGCTTCAGAATGTTGATAAGTAGTCAATTCCCATGGCATGTTGCAATATATCAGTTTTTAAAGGTATGATATTTAGAATAGTCCCTTATTAATTCCTACTGTAATCTTGCTAAGATTAGTGAGAAAACCTAAAAAGGTTTTTCTGCTGGACACAGCTGAGACCACTGACCAGAGACTTATTTTAGCAAGAGCCAAATTTAGATATCCAATCATAGCATAATGCTTTGCTAACACAGTGTTTGACAATATTCACAGTAAGCAATTCGAAAGCTGGTTATACATCTGCCTTTTATTTTTTGTGGTTTTGTTGACATACTTATGTGAATCAATGCATTATTTAAGCTTCATGCAATAGAGATCTGCTCTTTACACATGAGCAAGGTGTCATCTGGTCTTAAAACTTTCAATAGCAGAGTAGGAAGAAGAAAAATCTTCAAGAAGCTCTCGGGGCACAGGATAAAAAAAAAAGGAGGACCAATTTAATATTGAGTTAGACTCCCTTTAGTTGTCTAACGTGGCATTTTAGTGGAGTGAGAGGGGGCAGGAAAGCTTTATTTTATTTTTTTTTAAATTATGTGATGCGGTTTCACCACAGCCAGCAACCAAGTCCCAGGCAGCTGCTTGCTGACCCCTCCAGCCAGCAGGATCAGGGAGAGAACTGGAAAGGTAAAAGCTGGAAAACTCATGGATTGAGATAAGGACAGTGTAATAGGGAAAACAAAAGCTGTGTACATAACAAAGCAAAATGAGAAATTAATTCAGTAGTCCCCATGGGCAGGCAGGTGCTCAGCCATCTCCAGTACAGCAGGATCCATCATGTGTAATGGTGACTTGGGAAGACAAACAAAGTCAAACACCATCATTCCAAATATCCCCCCTTACCTACTTCTCCCCCCTCCCCCACTTCATATACTGAGCATGATGTCATGGTCTGGAATATCCCATTTGTCAGTTTGGGCCCCTGTCCTGGCTGTGTCTCCTCCCAGACTCCCATTCATCTCCAGCTTCCCTGCGAGAGTGGAGTGTGAAAAAGCAGAAAAGGGTTTGGCTCTGTGTAAGCTCTGCTCAGCAATAATGAAAACATCTCCATATTATCAACCCTGTGTTCAGCACAAATCCAAAATACAGTCCCACAGCTGCCACAGTGAAGAAAGTTATCTCTACCCTAACCAAAACCAGCACACCTATCAAGATTAAAAAGATTATTTCATTAAAATGCAATTTGAGGTTCACAAAATTTTTTAGGCTATAAATTTTTAACTCACCTAAAATCTTTCCTTTAGGCCATTCTCAAAGTCTTTAGAATATGCTAAGATTTTTTATGGTTAGGGCCCAAGCCACTTGAAATGATTCATAAAGGAACACAGTCTAATAAGGAAAGTTACCTAAATAATTCAGTAATGTTATACCCTTTGATAGGTACATGAGGAACAGAAAACGCCTTTGGAGGTTTTGTTTCATTTTCACTTTAGGCAAGAGAACATTTCTTTTTTGAAGCAGAGAAATACTTTGCCTTACACTGCTTCACGTCTGACACCACAAAGTGTTTTATACACACTGTGCTTGACTCGTTCCATGTGAGCAAGAAAGGCTTCTGCAGGAGACAGGCAGGCTATATTCCAAATGCAGTTGTACTGACATCTTAAATAAATAAAAAAGTAAGCTAGGGAAATAATGCAGAAATTCTGAGCATCTTCAGGGCGCTTTATGAGCTTTACCTGGTTTACCAGATTAAATACATTTTGTACACTGAGCTCTGGAGTATCAACAGTGTTCTCTTTCCTTCTTTTTGCCCTCCAGCCTCCTTAGATGAGCTTTGGGAAACTGGAAAGACTGCACAGAGAGAGAATTAATTTGCATACGGATCTGAAGCCTTAATTTGTCATCTTGGCAGCCCTCTCCTTTTGAAGTAACTCATGAATCATCACCAACAGAAGAGGCACAGAGGATAAAGTCCATGTTATAAAGCACTGGGGCTGGAGCCACCCTTGAGAGCCCACATAGAGACTGACCAAGCTCTGGAAGCAGCACAGCCATGAGCCCCTGGGCTGTGAACAACCAGCTCATACACAGTGTGAGCTGAGGGATCTCAGCAGCCTGCTCAGCTCTATTGCTCACTGCCCTTTCCTCCATTATGCATCTTTTGTATCTTCTCACAGCCTAATTTACTGATACCTTCTGCCATCATCTTCCCACTTGATCTGTTTGGACCCACTACTACATTTCTGTGGCTATACAGCAATTTTTCAAACTGCTGTATGTATAATATCATCTTATGGGAATACTCACAACACTTTATCTGTTACTCTTTATATGAGTCTGCAATTACACAGTCTAATTAAATTTTGTTTGGCATGCATCCGTTTTTTCTTAGTCTTTATTTGCAATGTGACTCCACCCTCCATCACAAAACGGTCCTGGCAACCTTCACCAGCATATATTGCTGTTGGACTGGAGGGTTGGTGTAGGTCCCTTCCAACTGAACTGTTCTATTCCAGTCTCAGTTATTTTTCTAAAGAAAAAAGGGGGCCATAAGAAAATATAAGTGCACTCCATGTAATTTGGACAGAAGTCTATGTGTACATACTCTTAATTGCTCAAGTTGTTACTGAACTCTGAGCAGTGTACTTTAAGGCCATAATCAATTTGATACCTTTCCTAAAGACAAACATTATAAAGACAGAGCTAATGTCATTAATCCTGTCTAAACTTTCTGCTTACTGCAGCCTGTTTTATTGAATTCAGGTGATTGCCTTTGAAATGTTATAAGGAGTCCAAAGCTATATGGGAAATTAATAATTCTTTTCTTACCATAATATTAATTATACCTGATGCAAATAATTTTTAAACTAGAGAAATGTTTTTATTTTCCTCTGTTGCATATTAAGCTGTCACTTAACAGAAATTAAATATACTTAACAGAGATTAAATATACTTTTATTACATATAAAAGTACCAAATTCTGCACCACCAGAAATTTACAGACAGCAAGAAACAATTCCAGTTATTTTGCTTTTGAGCATTTACAAGAATATGATGGTGCAGGAGGAGTTTTGATATCTTCACTGACTATGTTCATGCATCTCTGGGATGAGTATGAAATGGCCCATTGCATCTTCCACGAGGTATATTCCCTGATTCCAGTACCTTTGGTTAGCAACTGGTCTTATCCAGTCTCTAATTCTAGGGAAAGACCACATTCAGTATCCAAAATCCTACCCTGTCTTTGAAGACAGCTGCTTCCAAGTGAGAAACAGAAGATCTTACACATCTCCTATTCTCAGTTACACCCTAGTTTCCAAAGATAAGCAAATCTTTGGCTCATCTTCTCTTTTAATAGGGAAAAGGGAAGGAATTTATCAGACTATCTGTTCACTTCCCTATCACCCTTTATTTCTGCACAAAGGTCAACTTTATGAGAGCAATCTGTTTTCATTCTCTAAGAAAGGGGAATTCCTCAATATTTCCCTTAAAGAAAGACCTTGCACAAGAGCAGTAAAGTATTTCTGGATTTTGCATACTGATTGAAGATTTACACCAGTGTGCATAACAGAAGCTGTTGTAGATCTTAAAGGATATTTCCAACTAGCTGCTATCCTTTGAAATGATGCATAACCTTGTATTATGTCTGGAATCTACAATTTTGAATCCATTGATGCAAGAAAAGTACACCTATGCTCTAAACATATAAGCTACTGTAGCAGTACTAAAATACTCAGTATGATTAAATTCTGATATTAATTGGAAGATCAATAAAGAATATTTAAATTTCTTTTTTCCTTTGCACATTAAGTTTCTATTATAGGAATGCTACAATGCAGGACTTGACAAACTTATATAATATTATCAATATATACAATATTATATGGTCCTGTCTTTCCCAAGTCAAGGTGGTCATTAACAACTCATCCTTAAATAGAAAGAATAAGAATCATAAAGAGAAAAAACAGTCCACCAAAATATCATGATTTTAACAGCCATGTTTAGCAGCCTCTTTCCAACAAAGCTCTGACTAGCTGAGTACATCATGTAGTAAAGCAAGTATGAGTGAGACACAGGAACACATCCTCAGAGAATTCCTTCTAAGAAGTATAATGGCTGTTATTTTTACACATTTAATCCCTAGCCTCCCCTTATTACAGCTAATCATCTCAGCATATGCATTAAAGAGGGCTCTGCAGGTAGAGTATTGTGAGAAATCAATTGCCATCCAAAGCACTAGTTCTTGCTTCTATAGCAGCATCTTTGACCACACATGGGTTAATATATTGTGAATCCTCAGTTTTCCCCTTTGTTTTAGCATGAGCCAAATGCTTTATTCCCATATTCCACAGCATAGTCATTAACTTCTTCGATTTATATTGTCATTTTTAATTTGGTATGTGACTGCACAGCAAGGCAGCTTTTAACCAAGTCAGCTGTACATGAAGCCTATAATAAATCCTAATTTCAGGGTGAATATTCCCAGAAGACTCTTCCCCCTCTATTAAGGAATAAGTGACTTCTCTAAAACAGAATCAAGGAAACATTAAAAGTGCATACATATCTGCTCAGACACATGCTGAAGGAATATTGGGCAATCTATCCAGTACAATACAGAAACACAACTTATGATTGTTAAACTACATATTTCAGCTCTTAATTGCATTCTACTTCCTTAGGCTTCTATTGATACCCATGCATGGCAGTTATTCCCTATTAGAAGCAAGAGTTTGTAACACATGCTATTTCTGGATATTCTATCATCACCCACCTAAGGCAGAACCCATCAACAGACTGAGAAAGAGGGGAGAACATCTTCAAGAAGATGCACTGCCACTTGTCATATCAATGTTTCGACCATCTGTAAAAGAAGATCAGACTCTGACAAAATATGTGTTGTAGAAAGAATTTACACATTGCACACATGGCTCTTGGCAGGAGTGGGCAGGTTCTGCCCTTGGCCAAACCTTTTTGGTCCCACCTTGCAAGGGGCACACGGCAGCACCCCCTTCCCTTTTGGGGCAGCAGACACACAGTCTGTGTTCGGAAACTCAGCAGCATGGTAGGTGATTTTTTTTGGCATGTGTTGGTGCCACTATCAATTTTGTACATGACTGCACAGCAAGACAGATTCTCTTGGGGTGTGCAAGAAGCACCTGTGCTCCAGGGCTAAGGTGGCCTTGCCAGAGATTCACCCACAATGCAGAGAGGGAGCCCAGGCATCCCATGCACACATACTTAGCAGCCAGCTCTCTCACCAAAACACATCTCAGCTACAGAAAGCCAGGCCAGCTCTTTCCAGCAATCTGAATCTGAAAAAAATGTTTTTAAAAAAATTTAAATGAATGTTGAAACACAACTGTTTTAAATGAAAATCCACTGCAAGTTTCACAATGCCACAATAACTTAGAAGAATAAACCTCATTCCATTTCAATTACTCCGAATCTCCCAGGCTTTCTGAAGGAGATGTCTTGAATCCAACTTTTCTAGAAAAATCATTCCCATAAAAGGTCACACCCAAATCCTTTAAAGTGCATAATTATAGTCAGTCTACTTTAGGTTCCCCTTAAAAGAAATTTTCTTTTGCCTATCCTGAGCAGTACTAACATTCAGAATAATCAGTGCTTTAAGAAGTTTTAAATATAGCCATATATTGTACATAATTGTTGTTCTGTTGCTATGCACTATTATATAACAGCCTGCAGATGGCTGCATTTCAATGGGAAAAAAACATGCTGTTTAAAAAAAATCCCTGTTCTTTGAGTGGGTATTTCTGATTTCTAAATAATAATAATATTGATAATACTAACAATAATAACAACAGTAATAAAAAATAATCAATGCACTGCTTTTACATTTACAGCAGCAGATAGCCTGATCCTCTCCATGAAAATCAGTTTCAAATGTGCTTTAGGGCTGTTTTTCATGAAAGAGTGTAAAAGCTTAAGGCATTACAAAAAGAGATGAAGCTTTGAAAACTTCTCACGCTTAGAGTTCTAAGTGAACAGGAGATCACCTCTGTTTACAAGAGATTTTTACAATGATTAAAAGGCAAATTTAGACCAAGGAGTCTGATATTCTTCTGCTAGTCTGCATGCCTAAAGCTCTTTAAAATGAGAATATCAGTATTAAAAATGAATTAACTTTTCAATTATGACCTGTCCTTGACATTTTATTTTGCTTTATACTTAATATAGTTACTGCAGCATGAGTGAAATAAAGTCAAAGTGCTTTTAATTCTAAATTGCATAGTCATAAAGTTACCAAAAGGTCTTAAAGACATTTTTGAAGTGTTATTTCAAAGAGTGAGTGTTATTCCTGCTGAACTAAATGAAAAATTTGCCCTGATTTTTAAGGATTCAGAAAAGAGCTGAGATTTTCTGGCTAATGTTGCACCTAGCACTCTTCAGAGTCAATACTTCAGTCTGCTTTCCCAGTCACTAATAGCAGAGTTGGGAAGCTGGTAATACACTAGCCAAACAGTCAGTAGTAATAAATCAACCAATAGCTGGGCAAAACACTTCTCTTCCTTTGCAGACATCTGTATTTCACAGCTTCACACTCTATGTTGTTCAGAGGCTTCCCATATCAACAGGGGCACCTATTACTAGGATATATCAGGATTAATTTTTGGCTGACCCACTGAATTCCTGTGTGAACTGGGGCTTGACCCAGTAGTTTTCTTCCATTAAGATACAATACTGGTGTAAATAAACAGACAAGCATAAAACAGGCCAGATTACAAATTACTTTCACTTAACATGCCAGTCTCTTGGCTCTTCCATGACCAGTAACAGCATCAGTTCCTCGGGCATGGGACCATCTTTACAGCACCTCTGTGCAGTGCAGACAGTGCAGTGAGTCCCTCAGCTTCTAGACATTAGTGGATATCAACCTTCATGCACTCAAAAGAATGCTGTAGGGTTCAGGATGTGATGGTTGCTCTCCAGCTGAATGGAACAGCAAGTTATAAAGCCATGTCTGATAAGAAGGTAATACCTTTGATTCTCTGCAGACAAGATAACCACCTTACTTTTAAATTAGATAAAATTTATGTTAATTAAAAAAAGCTCAAACACTTCTATTAATGAAAAATACTGACAAAGCTAGCTAAGTTATAAACTTCACTTTCTTTATTTTCAACTATTTTCAAGTGTAAATTATTTAACAAGAAAGTTTTTTGCATGTAACAACCCTATTCACCAACCCATCACAAACAAATCCTATACAGTACATCTGCCTTCCTTCAGAACACAACACTGCATCCTTGCACAAGATGTAACACTAATATAAAGCCATGCATATATTATTTATGAGCTCAAATTTCCTCTGTCCCTGACCACAGGCAGAACTAAGGCCCCAGATTCCTACCTTTATGAAGACAAGTCAGACAGCAGCTAAAGCATAACAAGCTGCTTATTATGGTTTCATTAATCCAGACTTGGAACACAGCCACTAATAAATGTGCTGGCATTTTTAAAAAGCATAAGTATCAAACATTTACACCATAAATTTTCTTTAAAAATTAAACAAATTAACTATATGAAGTAATTAACACCAACTGGGACATTCAATTTGTATTGATTTTAAAATGAAAAGCAGCCTTTTCTCTACAGAGAAGGAACATCTGGGGTTATTCTGGCCACAAGAATTCCTTTAGGTCCTGTTTAAAACGCCTTCCTTTGGAAAGAGATTTAAGCGTTGCTTCACACTGCACAGCAATGCGTATTTCCTTTTAGTCTCAAAAGGTGTTTCTGTTTAATTTCATTTCTTGTTAAAATGTGCATTCCAGTTTGGATTTTAATCATTCAGTGTGGCCATCAATAGTGTTAGTTTTATCTGAAACACTGAAGTATTCCCTTCTCAAACTTCTATGCCTGTGATGTTGTCCTGAGCTGTCTCTCTGCTGAACCCCATCAACCTACTTCTTTGAGCATGTTTTGAGGTTGATGTGTTTCTTATATATTATGGTTTCAAATCTATTTTCCCACAGCCGTCTTGTCTTATTAAATACTAACCTAGCACTACAGCAGCAGCAACAACAAAACAAATGGAGTGGTAAACTTGTCTATTTTCTCCTTGAATCTGGGCCAGTTTACACAAACCCTACATAAGCCATCAACATAACACTGAGACAGTTATCATAACCATTTCCCACTCCCTTAGGTCTTGGTACTTGGCTCACAAAAACACATTTCTGCTGCATTCACTGGGTCAGTCACTTAATCTGGATCAACAGAAATATAGTCACGAACAGCATTTTAGTAAAGGTGAGTTTCACAGCCGGTGTACACCGGCTCAGAGGAGTCAGTTCGGTTTGAAACCCGCAGAAAAGCCTGGGCCCGGGAGCTTCAAGCTGATACTCTTCCATTCTGAGAAAAGAACGAGGTTTTAAATGGCATAGGATTTACAGGCGTCCGGCAGCTGAGTTAATCCGACAACTCCGTGTCTAATTCTTGTGTGACATAAAAAATTAAACGGGTCCATCCTCCTCGGCACCCTGCGCCGAACGTGCCCACACCCGCTGGGGCGGGGAGCGAGCGAGGGGACCCGGCCCCAGGCGGCGCACAGCGCC
>JAHLSL010000015.1:22244714-22467005 GCA_025920805.1 Petroica traversi | reverse complement strand
ACCCCCGGAGCTCTCCCGGGGGTTCCCTGTGCCCCCATCCCCGCCGGTACCCGCGGCAGGGCGGATGTCAGTCCGGAGCATCCCGGCCTCTCAGGGCTCTGCCGCCCGCCCCCTCCCGGGCTGTACCTGCGGTCCCCGGCAGCCTCCGGGGGTGGCACCTGCTCCTGCGAGCCGGGTCCTGCTGGCAGGGGTATTCTAGCAGCTAACCCCAGGCCTGCCCTTGGAGGGCTGGCAGGATGAGGCCTTTATTTTTTTTTTTTTTGCAGAGTGCCGGCTGGCTGATATTTACATAATATCTCTGCTTAAATGTGACCTCGTCCCTAATTGGAGGCTTCCTTTCCATTTTCTATGGCAACACTACAGAACAGATCACTCCAGGGGGCTGGATCAGAGGAGTATCTGCGCACACTGTAATTTTTCGCTCTTGGTTTCCCATCAAGACTGGTTTGTTCTAGTGAATGGGTGAGATTTTAAAAAAAGTTCTATCCATCACCCTTTAAAGCAGTGGCTAGGCCTGCAAGTCACTGCAGATTTGCAGGATCTCTAAATTGGAGTAGGATGGAATGAACGCAGGCTTAACTGACAAGCAAGAATTATTAGGTATTTATATATTTACTAGCCTGACCGATGACTTCCATGCACCACACTGCCTAATCAATCAATCATAAGAAATGATTAATTTTTACTGATGGTGTTTATTTATTTTAAAATTATAGAATTAGAACTAGAAAAAGAAGGAAAATAAATCCTAGTAAATTTTTTAAGGGGGAAGGAATTGAGACCCACTTTATTCTGAGATTCCTTTTGCTCTGTGAGATCCTTACCCTATGCTTAGAACCCATCATGTATACACAGTAATGTCCCTTCTTACATGGTTGGTCTCACTGACAGTAAGCTTGATGTGCCAATGTATTTATGCAGGAGTTGGATTCAGTAATGCTTATTAGGGTCAGCTGTGTTTCATCTCTGTGAGATGCCAGCTTTGGTTTCAGATTTTATGTGGCAAGGGGTGAATATCTTTGTTCTGGTTTTCCAAAACCTGCTGAAAATAAATGTTTTGTGATTGTAAGACACACTAATTCATGGTGCATTTAGGCAGGAAGGTTTTTCTAAAGACTTTTAATTTCTACCTTAATTATCTTTTGAGATGGTATTTTTGTTCTGCACAGAAAAAGTACATGCCTTACGGTGAATAATGCTAAAATTAGTTACTGTGATACAGAAGCTGGGCTACTCTGTATGGTTTAGAACATTTGTTTTCAGTCTCTGCTCTGTTTGTACTTCTTGGTCCACTGGGATGAGTTTGTTGCACCTGAAGTAGTGTGGGGTCTTTTGAGGTTTGAGTTTTTTGTTTCTGGACGGGTGCATGTAGTTAGGTTGTTAATACGAATCTAATAATTGAATAGATACCTTGGAGATTTAAACAGAAGGGCCAAAAATCTTGGATCTCGTGGAATAGGTGGCTCTTTGTATGGGTGGAGAGACCACTGTGTGGAGAGGTGCTCTGCAAGCTCAAGGAGGCCACCCCTAGGACTCCTTCACTGAGGCTCTGGGGCTTGTCAGCTACAGCCTGAGACACAAGTGCTGTAACAGGCCATTGGTGTAGAGATTTGCCTGCCATATTTAAGTTCTCCTGCACATAGATAAAGGCTTTTCTTTCCATTTGCTTTTTGGAAATGCTCAGAGCAATACTCACTCTCCACTTAAATTAATGCTCCTTTAGAGTCTTAGAGTGTTGTTACGGGAATGCAAGAGTTTGAAATATCCTCAAAAGAGGCCATATGTTGAACCTGAGGTAAAAATGAGGCTTGAATTGGAAGAGTGTGCCCCATTAAAATGTTAATCCCAGGACACAGTGATGGAGCAGAGGTTCCTTAAGATTCTTCTCTTAGACATCCATCTCATTCAAGCTCATGTTTTGTTTTCCACAGTTAGTACATTTATGTCCACAGTACCATCTTCATTGCAGTTTATCCCAGCTCTGCTCTCAGTTTCTGCATTTAAGTATTATTTGTCAGTATGCAAATGTTTATAGTTACTTTCATGTATAGACTTTTTTTCTTGTATAACACTTTGGTTAAATTATGATAGAAGATGGGAGATGTAGGAGTAGCAAGTATATGAAGAAAGAAATGGGCCTGGGCCATATTTCTGGATGGTGCAAATCCAGATGGAGCTGGCATGAATACATGTCAGGGAACAGAAAATACTGAAGGATGTGAGATTGGATTGCCCCTTTATATTAAAGCAATGTTTGGTTGCCTGCTGGCTCTGTTTAAGAGGATATTTGAATAGGTACCACTGATTATTATATCTCCATGTATTAATTTCGAACCAAGTTGCTCTGCCATCAAGCAAAGGAAACATCAAAACTTCCTCAAGTCCTTGTCTCTAATCCTGGTTTTTTTTCTCTCAACTTTCATTAACTCTTTTCTGCTTCCTTTTGAAAAAACAATATTCCGCCTTAATTGCAGCTTTATGTACTGATATGCACAAACGCATTCCATCTCTTCTGTTTCTCGTTAAAAAAAGTTCCATATTTAGAAGAATTGTTGATTTAGGGTACTTATTGCAGTGTTACTCAGCATTAGTAAGGAAAATCAGTTTTATGGTCATTGTTTTTCTTCACATTTTACATAAAATGTGTTGAGTTAATGGTCTAAGAAAGTGGGGTTTTTTCCATCTTGGGAAGTTTCTCTCCTGTATGCAAATTTTATTACTTCTGTTTAATTTTTGCTAAGGCTTTTTAAAACAGCAAACTTTATCAGCCTTAACTTCAGTACTAGGGAAAAATCTACAGTAGTTCACTAAAGGTGATACAGATTCATATTCAGTGGGGCAAAATGAAACCACAGTAGTAGTTTAAACTACTTTTTCATTCATTCTTTTTTCCATGAAACTTCCATCCTTTGCACATTATTGTAGAACATAGAACTTTGTCTCTGGCAGATGGAATGCTTTTATAGGCCTTTTTTTAGAGATCACTGAAACCTGGTTGGTTACTTCCTTATTTGGAATATTTAATCTCTTTATCTAATAAAAATGGAAGCTGAAGAGAAGCTACTGCCATGTGCTGTGGTAGGTGAGGTCTTCCTCCTTTCTTCTCAACACAATCCAAGCTCATAGATCTGATATTTAATTCCACAGCTACCTTTGGATTTGATGCATTATTTCTTTACCATATAGGCTCTCAAACACATGCATAAATGCATATGAAGAGCCAGATGTATTTAGTCAGCTCCCACCTGGAGCTATTAAGTTAGCCAGGAATGGATAAGCATGTAGTGAGGAATACAGTGGGAATTCTGTTATTTTATTTTTGTTCTGTTGGTTCACAGAAACTTTTAGTCACTCTGTTTCTTGTTCACAATGGGAGATAACATTCAGTGAAGACAAAGATACAGAGTGGTAATTTCTAATTTAGCTTTGCATCCTTGGTTTTAAGAGAGGGTTGCCTAATGCATATTTTATAAAAACATAAGCATACACACACATGCAGTTGTTTTAGTGCTGTCCTGTTAACGAGCTGAATAACCCAATAAACTGAAACCAGCTTCTGGAGGGGAAAGTCTGAAAGTGAAGCAAAAATCACTTAAATGGTGAAATGTTTAGAAATAGTGAATAGACTTTTATAGTAGTTACGTCAGCCTCGAACAATCAACACTGGTTTGCTTTGCTTTGGCTTTACTTTGTTTTTAGTGGAAGATGGCTGAAGGACATCTTTGTTTTGTTTGATAATAAGAGAGCTTTGATGTAAATATTAGTTGTTTCTTGCAGATGTTTTTAACAACGTGTATGTTTAATCTGCAAGCTGGCGTTCTGTAATCAGTGTAAAATTAAGAGAGGAGCTATTGATATTATGTGTATTTGTTCATGTGTTGCTTACTTGTTCTCTACTAACTGCTGGATATAGCCACAACTGTAGGAGGATCAAAATGTATCTCCTAACTCTTTGAGGTTTCTGTTTGGTTTTCTTCTCACTTTCAGTCCATCTTCACACCATGTTGCCCTTTTTCTAGCACCTCACCTTGACAGTAAGGGAAACGAGAGCTGTTTCAGAAAGCTTTTTTATTTAGTTTTTCCTAGTGCCATTTAAATTTAACTTTCATCCTCTTGGATAACTGACAGTTGTCCTCCATGTCAATTGTCTTTGACAAGACATTATTATTGAAAGCTTTTAGTCATCCTTGTGGTAGCTGTTACCTTTCCATCCAGGAAGGAAGTGTCAGCAGAGTCACGCAGATGCATTGTGCACTTTCACTTTTGATTTAGTGCTGATGCTCAGCATGTGCTGCAGATGAAATGCTTGACTTCCTGGGTGTAATCTCAATAAATGGTGTCCCTTTGGCCATGGTCAACATAGTTGTCAGCCTTCGTTATGGGCACTGTCTGCATATCTGATTGCTTTGACTTTGCTGTGCAGGTGAGGAGGTGATTTTTTATTCCTTCCTATGAGTATAACACACTGAAATTTAATCCTAGCATTATCTATTTATTTTAAGGTGAGGTGAACCAAGTATGTTGGCATAATTGAAACTGAGGTGCTATTATTGTTGTTATTATTATTGTTGTTATTATTATTGTTAATTTGGTGAGAGTAAGAGAAAGCCACTGCAGAACAATCTTCTGCGAATTCATCCAAAATTAGCTTATTTCTCGTCTTTAACAGTCAGAACAAGGAACATCTTATCTAACTAAAGGATAAGACTTTCCAAAATGTCAGTGATTATGAGGCTGAGATTTTATTTTCTTTTTCTGTTTTCTATCTAGAGCAGGATCCAGCATCTGGTACCTGTTTATTTGCTGCTCTGTAATTCTTCTGTTTATGCAAAAAAGTGTCCAATATTTTGCATTTCTTCTCACTAGCTTGCATTTGAGCTGCCACCCGAAGGTACAAGTCTTGTTTTCTTGTGAACTGTTAATTCTCTGAACAAGCTTATTATCCATGTTTATAAATACTTGCGGTGATGTGATGCGTGTCTACCCTGAGTCTAATCAGGACGGGTTCCTAGGGTGAAGGTTTTACTTAGTGAGACAGTGATTCTCATTCTGTTTGAGTCCCTAGGATGCAGGTACTTCTCTGATTTTGGTGCAGCTGTTTCCTGTAGTACTTTCTGCACTGTCCTATCAGAATGGCAAGATTGTGTTGGGAGGTGCTCCTCTCTAAATTGCTTAGAAATATGAAATGAAACCCACAATTTACTTTTTTTTTCTATATTAAGGTGTAAAGCACCACTTTCATGATGTTTTTACCTTATGTTGATCTACTTGAGTCACATCTTGGCATTTCCTGTAGAACAGATCATGTCTCAATCATTCATTGCTAAGCTTGTTAGGTATAGAATATACTATAATTATATTCCACTAATTTAGTGTGGCAGACTTTTATTCCTTATAAAAGAATTACTTTTTCCTCTAGAATCCTTTTCTGGACTGCCTATTTCTTAAGCCACAAAAAGATCTGCTAGTACATTTTATCCCATCTACTTACATCAATGTTTTTTGAAATTCACTCATTTTAAGGGAGACCAAGTGATAATTTCTCTGCACTGTGGCTAAAGAAAATAATTAGCTGACCAGTAAGGATGATGGACTTAATTCTCACAAAGGCAGACTTCAGCTTCTCTGTGCAGCATAATCCTTCTCAAGATAATCATCCTATTAGCTTTTGCATGAGGCTTTGGCCTCTACCACATAGGATGGGAGGGAGGATGGGATTCTGTGTCCCAACATTTATTGTCTGTTCTGGTAATTCTGAGTTCTTTAGTAAAATGGCAAACTCTTACTAAAAACTTTAATTACATTTGCTGTAGCCTGGCTTCCTACGGAAATAAGCCTTGAATGCTTCTGCTGTCTCTGAGTTCCTATGACTAATTTCTGCATTTGTTGGCTAATTTCAAACTACGTGTGTAAAAAAGGTCGAAGTCCTGATGATAAATCTCTGATCCAGAACTTAGACATATATGCTTGACTGCAAAGGTTAGATGAGCCTTATTTGTACTTTTGATCAAGTTCCACTGATAAATTGCATGAACTTGTATTATTTGCAGTGAGTCACCTTGAAAAATGAATATTTTGGACTATTTTGTTGCTTACAACTCATAACCATTTAAACTCATTATATCCCTTTATTAATGTTTTCTAGTTTGGTTTGGTGCTGGGATTTTTGTTTGTTTGTTTATTTTGGGTTTTGTCTGTCTTTGTTTGGATTTTTTATCATAGATTGCCATCATATGTATAAATTTCTCAGAATTTTTTAGATTCTACATTCAACCAGCCAGGAGGTTGGGATTATTTCTACCTCTTGCAGTAAAAGCCCAAAGCTTTCCTGCATTCAGCTAACTGTACCACCCCTGCTTTTATGTCAATAACAAATATTATGTGTGCATATTATTGTTTGCAGATTTTAATTTTTTTTTTTTTTGCTACTATCAACTGTAAATATTTCAAAAAGCCTGAAATATTTTTAGGATTTTTCTACTTTTTTTTCTCCATCTTTTCCTGGCTGATGCGTAGTCTAGAAAAAGTAGATGCCTACTTCTGCATCAAAGAAGGGAACCATGACCATAGGCATGGTTAGATATATCTGAGCTAGATTTAGTCTGTCTATTTAGCGAGCTACTAGGAATCTAGGTAAAAAAGCTATGGGTTTTAAGAATAAAAATTGAAATGCTGGGAATTTTGTGGGCATTCATAAATGTGCATTCAGCAAATACTCCAAGAATTAATATGCAGTTAAATCTGTGCAGACAGTATAACTGGTGAACCAGGTAAAATAGAAGATTCCTGAGTACTAGCACTTTAACATAATTGCATAATAATGATAAATTGTGCTTTACGAGCGTATATGTTGAAGATGTGTCTGATTTAAATAGTGTTTAAGCTCTAATCACAGCACTTAGTGTATGTAATATATATATTGTCCAGAAACAGAGAGGCTAATGCTTCAAACAGCACAAAACCAGGATTGCAATTATTTGCTGTTTCCTCACACAAAGCAGAGAACCTTTAGAAGGATGTGTTCCCTTATCACTTGAGGTGATAAACACAGTGCATTTCTTAAGATTTAGATCTGTAAGTATAAAATCAGTAAATATCATGATTATCAAGAATGATACTTCTAATCTGCAGAAACCCCCCTCCAAAATATACTGCACATTTCCTCGTTCATACCCAGTCCAATATGTCTAGCCTTTGCACATCTGATGCAAAAATGCATTGCAGCTTCAGCTGCCACAGTCAGCTGTAACTTGCATGTGGAGTAAGGGAGCTGGAAAAAATCCATGGTCCTGCACTGGAATGCAGTAATTGCCAGTTCCTTACTGGGAGGTGGGACCAAATGTGTGAATCTATGACAGCATGAAGCTTAGATCTGCAGAATAGCTCTCCTGCTCTAGTTTTTTCAGATACTCTGGAAGAACATCTTTCTTTCTCAAGGCAATTATTTTTGTTGGTATATGAATATAGCAAGAGATGGAAAAATTAAAATGGATGCTGTATACTGAGCTGTCTGTAAGGGACTAACTATTTCCATGGTCAGTCTTTATGTGAAAACAAATCTGAAGAAGCTGTATGGGAAGTAGGTAAGTCAAGAATGGTGAGAAAGATGCAGAAGGAAATGAGTGAGTTAAAAGAATGTGCTGCAGAGAAAATAAGAAAGAGTGGGCGTCTCTGTAGGCAGCTTTGTTGATGTCAAAATGCTACATGTTCCTATTTTGTTGTGCTTTGTCGTGATGGAGGAGGGCATGTTGTACACAGATTGAGCCATGTCATTCTGTTTTCTGATATAATTATTTTTAATGTAGAAGGAATAATTAAGTCTGAGATACATTCTTAAACAATGAAACTGTGCAATATGAAACTCTTATTTTGGGTTATGAATTATACAAACCATTTTTTCTTTTTCCTTCCTGAGATGCACCCAACCTTGTGGGTGATAGAAATGTTTTCATCGCTTCTCTCTTGCAAAGGTTGTAGATTTTAAAGTAGAAAAATAAGAACCCTCTTGATACTGACTCATTTGATTCTGATCTCTGCTACAGTCTTTATAACATGGATTCATCATCCATACATTCATCACCTTTAATGAATTCTGAATTTATTGAGTTCTGAATTTACACTGGATGTAAATAACAACCAATCTAGGCAGTGAGGTTGACAGTAGTAGTTACACTCCTTGTGACCCTGATCTCTGTTCATGGAAAGACCTCCTACAGTTTTGGGGCTTTGATTACATATACATCATTCTTTAATCAGCAGTAAATAATCTAAATGTCTAAAGTTTGGAATTTTCCCCGCAGCTTTTAGCAGAGCCCATGCTGCAGGTGTTTCTGACAGATGAAACCTGCCTTGAAAAGTGGGACTATATTGGTGCTTGTAAGTATTCTAAGGATTTTAGTACACAGATGTGACTTTGGAGCCACAGACTAAAACTTTAGCGATTGAAGAATTGCACAGACCTTCTTCTGTGGTACTATCTCTCTATATTAGTATAAAACTAACACAGAACACTTACAAATGACAATATCAATAAATTTAATTAGGTTGTCTTGTAGCTCTGAGACTCAATAAATCTACCTGTGAACATCCATGTAACAGACCTTTGTATCATCCATAGCTTTTATTGTTGGGACTTCACTGATTTTCCATAGTTTTGTTTTCAGTTCATGTTCCAAGCCCTTTCATCTGAACTGCCCTAGAACTTATTTCTTAGCATTTTTCAGTAGGCTTCAGTGTTTTTGGGGAGCTGTATGCTTCATCCACTGATGAATAATACAGCATTTGACCTTCAATTACGTGTGCACTCTGTTTGAGTCTGTTCTATTTGGTGGCAGACCTCAAACCTGGATTAAGTTTTCCAGAAGATGGAGACAACATGTAGAAGGCACTGGAGATGCACAAGCAATTCTGTGTTTGTTTATGAACTTGGAGCTGTTGACTGGTCATGAGGGAGATCTGTGTGCTGACCTGGCAGACCACAGCTCTTGTGTGATTTTGCCAGTGTTGATAATTGCTACAGATTCTCGATATACTGACACTTTGGGTGCAGAACAGGTGGTATATTCCTGCTGCATCCTAGTCCCTAGTAGGTTTAAGATGACAGGAAATGGCTGTGCCCTTGAAGCAGGAGAGTTCTTGCAGAGTGTGCACGCAGTGTTTCCCTCATTGCTGCCAGTGAGATGGCTAAGGCAATAAAGAAGGCAGTGACTATTGCCCTGAGAGTGCTGGTTTATCAGTTCACTGCAGGTGTGTGAGCCTCCAGTTGGGAATTTGGAAGTGAGTGGTGGAAGGCTGCAGTGAGTTGTGCAGTGGTGGGTGCTCCTGCCTACTGAACAAATGAAGAGAGTCAGTTTTGAGACTGGTCTTTGTAAGTGACTCTGGCTGTGATTTCTATGCCTTCAGCTTCCTTGTTGCATGGAGCATGTAAGCAGGGAAATAATGCTCATGTTTTGGTAGCTCTCAGCAGACCTCCATCAGTGTGGAAATCCTCATATTCTTTGCGATGGGTGCTGAGGTCTTACATGCTTTTGGCAAATAGGATTTAACTTTCGCTAAGTACCGTATCAGATTGTCTTTCTGAATGTTTTGAGAACTTTGTTAATTTTTGCTGTGGTTTTTGAAATGGTGCTTGGCTCCAAGGAGTTTGGTGTAAATGCTGCATGTTACATGCATTTGGCTGGCTGAAGGTGCTGCATGCAAACACCATTGCTATGGGATCATGGCCATTGCTGTCCTCAGTGTAACCTCACTCTTTGTCTTTGTAAAAGCCACTGTTACAGAGGCAATAAATATTTCATCCTAACATAAATTTGGGGAGATGGGAGTCCCTGATTGTGCTCTGAATCTGTTGAAGTAAATGCAGGCCTGTCTTCCACATGAACTTTAGCCAGATATCAACTTAGAGACCTGCAACACTGGATTCTTGTCTTGTGACACTTTTTTTGGTAATTGTACTAGACTGGTCAAACAAAACATCAAGAGCAGAGAGATGACTTGAAATGTGCTAAAATTCCTGAGCAAGGTTTCTGTGACAATTAATAATTCCTCCTCTATGGAAAACTGTCAAGTAGTTCTGGATTTGTTTCCTATTTTTTTTCAGGTAAATATTTTCAGTCTCCTTCACTAAGATATTATGGCTCACTGACAGCAAAAATGATTCCCTTTGGAACCTGGTTCTGCACATGCACTCACCATTTTCTGACTGCAGATCCCCTGGTTTGTTCCTGGTCTTCTCTCCTTGACCACTTCTGTCCTTTTGACTTACAGCCAGTTAAACAAGACCAAATCCACTCTGCCTTGACATCCCTTTACAAAGACTTCATCCCGTTGCTTAAGGAGTACCTTTTCTCCCCAGATATTTTTAAAGTATGTCCCAGCACCGTCTTCTGTGCTGTATGAAGCTTATCAATCCCATTGGAGCAGTATGTTCTGTAATTCTTTGTTTAGCTAATATTCTGCACTGAGGTATCTAGAGTTGTTTGACTTAGGTGAGCAAGACATTGGAGAAATGGTGGCTGAAAACTCAAATGCTGTTTAAATAAACTTATAAATACCCGAGTCCAAGAGGAATGTTGGAAATGAGTTGCAGGAAATCTTGACTTGTAGAGCTATAAAGTGGCATTGAAGACTGTCAACCCTTGGTGCTTCAACCTAAGCTTCAAACTAGACTGGGTAATACCTAAACAGATGTAAAAATGAAGCTTTATCCTATAACCATGGCGAGCCGAGGTTCAAAGGCAGCTCTGTATTGGCAATACCTTTTCTGCATGCTGTTAGTAGTATTTTTGCTAATAAACAGTGTAGAGCAAGCTTGCAGTGTAGTATGCAATATTGGTCTCAATGGGACTGTCACGTTAAAACAATATTTTGGTTTTGGCAATTCATAGTTTCAAGCAAATCAATTAACTATCAAAGCTTCATTGCTTAAGCAGTTCTATTAAATTTTGTGTTTCTTTATCTGGTTTTGTACTGTTGAAATAAACTGTAGTATTTGTGTTGAAAATAATGAAAACAATCAATTTCTTTACTACAAGAAAAAAAGGAAAACATTTCTAACAACACTGGGTTTCACAGGGACCTTAACCTGCACTATGTGCCCAGATGTGTATATTTGAGTGATTTTTGTCTCAAAATCTGTAGTGATGCTGAACAATACAGTTCAGAATTGATGTCCACATCACTGCAACTAGCAGAGACAATCTGCCAGTTGGCTCAGAATCTGCTTCTGTTCCTGAGTATATGTGTGGGGAATAATAGTCTCTGTGCAGAGATTTATTTCATCTTTTAATGCCAAGGGAATTTGATTTCCTGCGTCTGTGTTTGGAGTACTGGCTACAGAAGTATGTCAAGGAGACAAAACTATCATCCTGTTCCTGGTAAGGCAGAAAGCACTGTACTCAGAACTGATAGTTGTTTAGTCATTGTTCTGCCTATCCACATGGCAGGAAAGGAATAAATTCCTTTGTCATCCTTCTGGACAAGATACTGAGCCAGTAGGAAGATGCCACATGTTCATACTGTTGATCTGTAAGATGGAGCTCAGCTTTGGATTTTCTAATCTGGCTAAAAGTCGTTCTGTTTTTGATGAGAATTTATATGCTGATGTTTATGTCTCTGTAATCTGGATATTACTGTATACCTAGTTGATACACTTCCTCTTTTTTCTTCATAGTATGATTTCTCACTTATTGAGGTTTTCTTCCATCTTTATTCATGAAGCACCTAAGCCTCCTGTGTAACTTGAATTTCAGCTCTTTTTGGTATCTGTATCATTCTGCATTTCCTTTTCACATAATTGCTTCTTTTCTTCCACAGAGATTATCTTTCTTTGTAGGACAGAATATAGATTTCAGACTGCACAGATCATCTTGCATTTGTGTAACACGCTTTCATGAATATTCATAATATGTCTTTATCTTATGCATTTGTAATAATAAATGTTAGTAATCAGATTCAAATTTACTCTTATAATGTTGAAGAAATATATTTTATAGTAAATTTTACTGGTGTTGAGCATGTGATTTATCTTTCAGAATTCAACATCAGCTTTTTATTGAAAATCATGTAATCTTGGATGACTTTAAATTTCCAGCGTACTTACAGATTTTTGTTAAGTGATTTTTTTCTGAATTGCCCTTACACGTAAGAAAAGTGACCTTTTCTTCTTTCTTTTAATAGCAAGCTACTTTTTTTCTAATTTCTGGGTATTGCTTTTAGTTAGCTTACTACTGCCTCACTAATATTTTTTTCTTTTTCTGAGTGCAACCATCCTTCTAAATTTTGAATATGTTATAAATACTTTATTCAGAGCTTGAGGCTCAGTCAGCATGCTGAGTCATTGTCTAATGCCAGGTTTTTCCACTGATTGTATTGTTTTTGTCTTGGACATACAGATTAGATTTCTTGAGAAAAATGCTAAAAATCAATCTTTCAGTTTCTTGAAGCCACATTTATAGAAAATTAACTTTTAGACTTTTCCTTCTCAATCTTTCACCTCATTGTGCAGAATGTGATATGCACAAAGATGTAGGTGCTTGTGAGATGGTTCAGTGCCTGGCCCCTTTTCTTCACTTGGTCTGAATGACCCAGTCATTGGAGGAGGATTCACGTCCTCCACTCTCCCAGAGGGAGCTGCATTAAAATTAATGTGTTTCATGTGAATAACCAAGCCAATGCCAAAATTTCTGATAGATTGGAGGCCATTATTTGTTGTTTTCCTGTCATCAAGTGTTTTTTATATAAAATGTTTAAGTAAAATAAATGTAAACTGTTTATCTTTTGAGGCACCTCTTTGTTTCCTTTCTGAAGAGCTAAATTAATAAAAGAACTTCCCATTGGACTTTAGCTTTAGCTTTGCAGGGAAATAATTAGCATTTGAAGCCAAGATACTATGTTTATGGTCTATTGGCCTTATTTGGCTTTGGGAATGCCATTTCTCCATGCCTAGTAGAGTTGTTCTGCTGTGAATCTTGAAGTCTGGGGACATGACATAATAACAGAGAAAGGCATCCTAGTGCCCCAGAGAAAATGTGATATTCAGAAACGACATCTCTTTGAACTGCATTTTTAGTGCTTCTCCTGTATATGCAGTATCAGCAGACACAGTTTAGAGAAAGCAACTAGTGACACTGAAATTCAAACTGTTTTTAAACAAATACTTTTTTTTTTTGTGTTGGGATCATTTGTTGAGATGAACTTCAAGTTAAGACCCCTTCAAACACAGCCAAATCTGTAAATGACAGGACCTGAACTTGTGTGATGCAATGAAAAATTATAATGATGAATTCTTAACTATTTCTTCTTTTTCTGGTAGTATTATTCCTGTCCTTGTTTCTTCCATCACTGTTTTGCATTTCCTGCTGTGCCTGATTTCAAGCAGTGGTGTGATTGAATTTGGCAGCGTGTTCACAGTGGATGACTTGGGTCAGAAAGCATGTTCTGAACAGCTTTCATCCTTTCCCCTGCTCCTTTTACCATCTATAATCTTAATGTGGTGCTTTCCCCATACACCTTTTGTCACTACAGCTGCCTTTCAGCATGCAGGAGTGAGCTGAGCTGCTTTTAGCATTTCATTAGTGCCACTTTTGATCAGCTGGCAGATGTTGCGCTGACCGGCGCTCGCCCCGGCGCTGCTGATCCCCAGGTGCCATCTGTGCCTGCTGGGCCGGTGGCTGCAGGACCCTCAGCTGGGCCAGCCCCGCTCTCTGAGGATGCTCTCGGAGAGATGAAGACATCTCTGAGATGGATGAGCAGCCTTGTCAGTCGGTTTTCAAGGCAAAAGGAGGCCACTGTGATAATAATTCACTTAACATGTAATTTGAGTCCTAAAGCATCTTTCAGTAATTTCTGCATGAGTTCATTGACTTGTAAATGTAGGCATCTGCTCTCTCTAGTGAATGCTCTAGTGTCGGAGAACTTACCAATATTTTTACTTACCTAATTCCTTTGGCTACATGTTCCCCTTCCTTAGGAATCTCTTCTTTAGTAACACTGACTATAACTATATAGCAAATACAATGCAAATAGTCTTTGTTATAAATGTGGGCTAAATTAGGCAAAAGTTTATTTTCAGATTACTGATTATATTGATGATTGCCATGTTTAACAAGAGTACTCTTCGTGCTGTGCAGCAATTTTTACAATGAAATTGTACTCTCATCATTGAGTTGACATGAAAGAGCAGGGAACTTGCTGGCAGGCATATCTGGGTTAGGCTGCAGTAACTCATTAGAAGCTCCTAAAGTAGGATTACATAAATGGGACCCTATCTTCTCAGGTTAAATATAGGTCTGTAGTTTAATCTAATATGTAGTTGCCATAAAGTCTGTGTTGACTGGCAGCAGTAGTCTGATTTGTCCACCTTTTCAGTGCTGCGCTTAAAACAAGACAATCCAAACATAAGCCTCCATCTTTAATGGAATTCACTGTGAGTTTATTGCTGTTATTTGGTATAGGGTGGGTTTTTTAAAAATTAAAATATTAGTTAACAAGTCAGACTCGAATAAACTCAAAATATGAACATCACAATTTCACTAATTGTATCTTAATCAAGTTATAAAAATAATTCCTTACTTTTCCTGATTTAGGATAATCTTGAATGGTGTTTCAGCAAAAGTATAGATGATGTTAGTTACAAAAATCTATAAAATAAAATATATAATTTTGCATTATCACAAATTACAGAGTAAAGAAAATGTAATAATTCTATAGGGATAAGTAGATTCCCTTGGCCTCTTTTTTTGAACTACTAGATTTACATTAAAATTAGAAATTCGTGACATAGTTTATAGATGCAGTCTTCCTCAGTGAGATATGGAATATTATTTTTATTTTATATTACTGTTCTATACTTCTACAATTATTTATAAGCACAATTTTCTAGGGACATTGTTCTCACTTCTTGTTTCCATTCAAAAGGTTGAAAAAAAAACCCCAAAAAACAAACAAAAAACCCCCCAACAAACAAACCACAAATGCCTTTTTTCTAGCATGAGAGTTCAGGTAGGTTTTAACACCTTTATAAATTTCTTTATAGGGATTTGCCTTGATCTGCAGTCAAAAATGACATTTTTCCATACAGTTATCAGGATGCATGTTTGTGTTTGTTTATTTAGATGGACCTGTATGTGTTACAGGTTATACTCAGCAGTCACATAGATTGAAAAGATTCTTGCCAGTGCCTTGATTGAACATTTTGATCTCAAAAAGCCTTTTTTGGCACTGTGAGGTTCATTGTGCTGCTGGGGCTCTGAGCAGCCCAGTTTAGTGGAAGGTGTCCCTGCCCATGGCAAGGGGTGGGAATGATCTTTATGGTCCCTTCCAACCCAAACCAGTCTGTGAGTATAAGCAGGATTGCATTTCACAGTGCTCAGCTCTTCGACTTCTCTCTGTTGCATCACAAGCTGCCTTTCTTAGTGTAGCCTTGCTTTTTTATCTGTGAATGTCTGGGGGCACATAATTTTGTGGAACATTTTTGCTCCAAATTTGTTGTCAGTGGCACGCCTGCTGGAGGTGCATATGGACATCTAGAGCAGAGCATGGTCTGAAATGAGTGAGAGCCTTAGCTGAAGATATGAAGGGCATAATTCATATTCATAATGACTGTTGACATTTTTTCCTCAGATAAACTTGTACACGTCTGATGAGGTTATGCCGTGTCCACCAAGTATAGTCCAGTTATAAGTTCAAGTCATAGTAGTAAATTTATTTCTAAAAAAACAATTCTGTGCATAACTGAGAATCTCAATCCTTCTTTTAATTCACTGCTGCAAATAAATTCCCTGGGTTTTATGTATTATTGCATCCTAAACAGAATGTTTATATTAATAAGTTAGTGAGGACATAAAGTAATTAATTTCATTCTCTTCATTTGCTAATGAAAATGAAATTATTTATTGGCCTTAAGTCTCGATTTTAAAGACTAGGAGCTGTGGAAATCATACTTGGAAAGTATGTGGCATAAACCAAATTCTCACAGGAGTATTTCCTTTAGAAACGCCTCACTGTTTTTATGACAGTCTTCTAAAGAGAGAAATAAAATTGCTATGTCATGCATAAGAAATGTAAAAAGCAAGGGCAATATTTTTGGTGTACCTCAGGGGTTTTCTGGTAGAAGGAAGCTGAGATATCATGGAACAATAGTAAGAAAATATGCCTTTCTGCTGAATAACAGTGAAAACTTAGAACTTGAGACCAAGGGCAGCTCAGTATAAGGTATTTTCAGGAGAAAATTCCTAAATCCTATGTCCAAGATCAGTACTGGAGAAAATGTGGTGGTTTTTTAAAACTTGTTGGAGACAAATATACTTGGTTATTGCAAAACATTCTGTTTTCATTTGCTTTAAACTTCTTTTTTAATCCTCAGCTATCAGGAGAAAAAAAAAGAAACCTGAAAAATGGAAAGGTTTTATTTTAAAATAATTTTTTTTACAAAGACTTTTTATTTAAAATAGATTTCCTTATTTTTTTTTAATTTGAATTATTTTGCCAGGCACAGAGCAAAATTTGGAAAGAACTTTTAGTCAACAGTAAATTTTAAACAATCTTGACTTTTTATTAGCTTCCTAGAAGAACTTCTCATATTATATCTGAAAATACAGCTGATACTTCCTTTGCTTCCTCTTGAATCTTAGTTCTTTTGAGCAAAGACTACCCTGTACTATTAATTCTAGCTTTGTTGTCAAGGCAATAAATATGATAATGCATCCAGTATGTTCTAGCATGTGTTAAAAGTATTGTAGACATGTGACATATGCTTTAACAAGATGTGGCTTTGCTAGTTTGAGTCTTTCTCTCCTTGAGCTTTTTATCTGTACCAGCTTAGGCTGGGTTTTTTCATCTGGACAAGACTTACAGTATTTTCACAGCTGTGTTTTTGATCCCTAGATGAAGACAGCATATTTATGTGACAAGCAGTCATATTTTCAGCTAGGTTCTCCTTGAATTTCTGGAATTTCAAGTAATAATAATTGTTAATGCTATAAGTTAACTACTTTGTCCAGATTAACTTTGAAATTGATTGCTTTTCAACTCACATGGTAATTGTGTGAGTATATTAGTATATTTAGCTCATAGAATATTTGACTGTATGTTTAATACATTGATAGATGCCCTGGAAATAAGTTCCATAATAAAAAATTATTGCCAAACAATTTTTATTTTGGAGTAGGCAGATGAGAATAAATTGCCCTCTATAGTCTGGAAGGAATGTCTTGCTATCAAGATATTTTGCAGGTGTTACTATAAAAATACCTTCTACCAGAAGTCAGTTTATCTGATTTACATTTTAAATTATTTAGAGTACAGTATTTGCCTGAAATGTGACACATGGATTAGTAATAGGATTGCAAAATCACAAGTTTCATATTTAAGTTAGAAAATGTATACAGGAGCTGTAAGATAGTGGTTTACAAGGCCAGCAGTCAAAGAGCACATGTATTTCTGTCTGGAATTTCTCAGACAGAAGAATGTGAGGATGAACTGCATTGAATTGGTATTGAGTCCTAGGTGGGTACTAAATGCATCAGATTTACTGTTCATGGGCAGTAATTTCTATTTCTTAGAAGTCTTGGCTTGCTCACTAGGCCTCAAGTCTGTGTAGAGGTTCAGTTCAGATTTTCCTTATATTATTGGTGAATAGGCAAATTCTTTCTAGAGAAGAAAAGTGAAAATATTCAGGTAAAATCCAGGTCGCTGTTGCCTTACATTGTATTTTGTATCTCTAGTTCAAAATGGTCCTTGCTGTGAGACAGACTTTCTCTAATGCTTTGTGCTGACTGTTTCATACATATACTTAGTGGTATAATTGGAATTCCACTGAATTGAAGCACTTATCTGCAACAATTTTTAGGGGGAGATAAATTTTATTTATCTATTAGTTTATGTCTCTCAAGATCACCTGAATTTAAATAACACATGTATATCTGTGTCTCTTAGTTTGTTGCTAAGAAGGCATTTCAAAAGATCCCAGCATGTTACTCCATCTTATTTTCTGACTTTAGGTTGTGTAATATTTGTAACTATACTGGGTCAGTGGGCATGCTTGGATTGTAGCCTGAATATCAATTTGTCTCCACTTGAAACCAAGATGGATATTCTTTGTTAAAATCACGGTGACGTTATCAGGCCACAGACAAGGAAAAGAACAGCAGTGTTACAGCATGGACATAGAGTTTTGATTTATCTAAAAGTACGAGTGACAAAAAGAGCAGCAACCAAAATATGTAATGGGTTTAGCATTTTATGTGTTACCTTTGTAGCGTGCTGTCATCGTTCTGTAGCTTCCAACACATTTTTGCTGAACTGCTGACTGAAAGGTTTGCACCCCTCAGTGTCTTTCATCATTATTCTGAATTCCGTCTTTCCTCTGCATGGTTCAGAAGGCTAAAAAGAAAGTTAATTTTTGAGACACAACTAGTCTTTTTGGGGTTATCCTACTTAGCCCTTTCATTGGTCCATTTCTGTCCTTATTGTATCTTACCAATTCATGCCAGTGCTTTTTCAAATATCCTGTTAGTTTTCTTTTACAATATTCTCAAAAGGTCTTGCTAGTATTGGAAAATCCAACAGTATGTGCAGAACACTGACAAAGGAGGGCAACAAAGATGGTGAAGGGTCTTGAAGGGAGGCTGTGTGAGGAGTGGCTGAGGGCACTGGGTCTGTTCAGCCTGGAGGAGACTGAGGGGAAACCTCACTGCAGTTACAGCTTCCTCTTGAGGGGAAGAGGAGGGCAGGCACTGGTACCTTCTCTCTAGTAACAGTGAGAGGGAATGGCCTGAAGTTGGGTCAGGGGAGGTTTAGGTTGGATACCAGGAAAAGGTTCTTCACCCAGAGTGGTTGGGCACTGGAACAGCTCCCCAGGGAAGGGGTCGCAGCACCAGCCTGACAGAGCTCCAGAAGCATTTGGACAATGCTCTCAGGCATTGGTCTGACTCTTGGGGATAGTGCTAAGCAGGGCCAGGAGTTAAACTCAATGATCCTTGTGGGTTCCTCCCAACTCAGTCTAGTCTAGGATGCTATGATAATATCATCTAATGCCCAAACAAATTATATTATTCCTCTTTTTAATCTCTCCTCTTTCTAGAAATCTCTGTAGTGTTTCTAGTAACTGATTACAGTGGGGATTCTTGGAACGGTCTGTCCACTTTGGATGATTTAAAAATCCATTTGCCAAATGCATCCATTTACTGCAAATGTAGAGGGTTGAGGATACAGTTGTTAGCAGTGTTTTGGAACATGGAGTAAGTTAAATGGTCTTAATTTCTTCCTTCCAACAAAAATGATGAACAGAAAATGCCATTTTGGGTAGGAAATTTATGTAAAATCAAAATAACATCAAAACTGGTCCTTGGGTCTGTTTTGAACAAGTTGTAAAGTACAATTAGTTGAATTTCTTATCATTTTGGTCTTATTTTATACTTTCAGCTAGATCACTATGGGTATTTATAAATAGCTGGAAAAAAATGATCACATCTATTGGATTCTGTGTTTTTAAATAAAAAACCCCAGAAACTGTATGGGCTGTAGGACATTAAAATGTCATTAGATGCTTAGTAGGCAGAGCAGATGAAAAAGCTGCTACTGGTACACTTTAGGCCTTAATTTTATAAAAGTTTTGGAAACCAAAACTGTGACTGAAAGAGGTTTTCCTAATTCCCTGCCATACCCTGCTTCTTTTTCTCTGCCAAACTCTCCCTTGTGTTGGCTCCAGAATTTTTCAGATTACAAGAAGAATTGACTCAGAAAGAAAGCAATAAATGTTAAAGATAGAGAGTATGGAAAATGCTACACTTTCAGAATTTGTTCTCACTTTTGGTTTACTGCAGCTGTGCTGGCTCAAGGTAGGGGCAGAATTATTTTTTTCCAAGGTTTATATTGGCTTCAAATGTCCACGAAACTAAACTAGTCACTCTTCACCTGCCTTTCACTTAATCTGTGTCATCAAAGGGAACCAAATCAGTAAGTGTTTCTTACTAACATATGCTGGCAAATTGGTTGCCTTAAGAAAAGTAATTACTGGATTTTTGCACACAAATACCATCAGAGAAAGAGGCCTTTTGTGTGTCTGTAGAAGTCTTTTGTTCAAATCAGAGCTAACCACAGAACTACCATTAAAAATATTTCAGGATGCCAGTTTTCTATTTAAACTAGGTCACTTTGTATAAAATAATTAAAGATTTATTGGTCCTTAGGGAAGGACCTAGATCTCTAGACTAATGTTTGGGGCTCTCAGTGGAGAAAAATGAATCAGTCACTTGCTGGGAAAGCATTACAATCATTATAATTGTGTGAAGGGCTGTCACAACATAGTCTTTCAATTGCATCTAAAGATAAAAAATTGACACCTGCTTTATTCTTTAAGAAAAGGGGATCTTAACCACAAAAGGGGATTTAGAGCTGTATTAACTGGAGATGCCTGCTGTAGGAAATCTTGGTCACAGAAATACAGCTTACTGCCTGTTTTCTGCTGAGGATTGTATAGAGTGGAAAAAGTGGGCTTTCCCACTAATTGAAAAGGCAGAGGAAGGGCCAGAGGCTGCATATTCTGGGGGTTTTGTGACACTGCAATTGCCAAACCCTCAGAGGTGTACTCTGAAATCATTAACTGAAATTTAACACAATCACCATTATCACATGGTGCACCTTTCAGGAGTTCAGTCTACTGCTACCTCTAATATTCCCAATAACCTTCCAATTAGAAGCCATATCTATTTTTTTTCTTCTCAGTAACAGCTTCTGGACAGTGTTGGAAACCATTACTGTTTATCTCTGAAATTTGCTTAAATGACAGTAGCTTGAGTTTTCTGGGAGTACTGATGACCTGAGATGTTGTTTACTTCTGACTGATCTTAATTCACTGGGCAATTGGTGTTGGCCAGAATAATTGCATTTGTTACCTGGTGTGAAACAAGCCAGTAATTTCACACTTGAGAGAGACAGTGACTATTTATTTGAGAGTTTCACAAGCTTGGGTGCTCAGTGGTATTTTACAAATCAAGCATAACGACTGTCAAACAAAACCTTTTACTATTTATATATTTTAGCAAACAAAGGCATTAATGTCCATTGGCTAAAAGTTGCAGAGGTCTGTTATTAGTTACCATTCTGTCTTCTGTTGGTTAATAATTCTCTCACTTCTCATGGTAATTAGTCCACATGCCAATCTTTCCTTTCTTTTGGGTAGGGGGGTTTCCTGGGTCAGTGGTCGGTGGGTTGGTGGTCAGGACCTGCCCCTGCCAGAATTACCCTTTACCCAGCTGGAACTGATGCAGCACAGCTGTCTTTATTAGTGTCTTCCTTACCTTGGGAGTTGTGCCAAATGTCCTTGCAGCCTGTAAATTCTGCATTCTTTGTGTCCACTATCAGTGGTACATCTTTCTTCCCAGGCTTTGGTTGACCTCCCACTAGGTCTGAGGTCATGAAAACCTGTCAGGCCCTCGACCTTAACAAGGCAATTCCACCCATGAGTAATTTGTCTTTCTAATACCTGGACATCACTCAGAGCTTGCTTGGTAGCTGCTCTCTGATTCATGGATTATATCTTCCTTCTTGTTGACTAGGCTGGAAAGTATACAATGATCAAACATCAAAGAACATTCTTTCTTAAGGAAATTTTTACACATTCCTCATTTTACAACTCTGGATTAGCAGATACATAAGTAAAACATCATGAGTTGAATAAAAAATGGTAAAAACGTTAATAGCAGCTCCTCATGCATTCAATCATCAATTGGAAGTGTTTCATATTAACCATATTTAAAAAGATAGTCTGCTAAGTGACAACAGTTTGTTATAGTTCTCAACGGTAGCAGAACCTCAGAAGGTAAAACAAAGCAGTGTAAAACTTACTGTTGTTAAGAGAGGACTTGATTCTATACTAAATTGTACCCCAAGAAGTGAAGCAATTAATTTATTTTCTTTTTGCTCCCTAATTTCAAATTAGTGGAGATGCCTATGTACATCAGTATCAAATACTTTCTCTGTGTGCATGAAAGAATTTATTTTAGGATTATTTTGAAGTTTCATTTTTTTTCCTCTCTAGCTGGGAACATCTCACATTTTTACCTGCATAGCTAGTTGCCCCAATTGAGTAACTGATTCAAGTTAGCTTTCTGAAATCCAGAAAAGCCAGTAAATATAATTCTTTGCAGGTCTCCAGAAAAATGCCACTAAAATATGTTCTCTGTGCATATAAATTTAGCATTTTCTGGTATTCTAGCACTCCTCTCCTTTGAAGCACTGTACTTATTTCAGTTTTATCCTGCTGTAATAATTCTCTCAAGGTTTTTCTTTTGTTATAAAGCAAATGTTATAAACTCACTGGACTGATGGGGAGGGCGGACAAGATGACCAAATTTTCATTTTCAATTGTGTGTACCAGGTTGCCCTGCAGAGAAGGCTTTGGGAATATGATGTAGGAAAAACTGGATATGAGTCAACAGTGTGCTCCTGCAGCCCGGAAAGCCAGCTGTATCCTGGGCTGCAACAGAGAGGAGGAGTCACAGGAGGGGATTCTGCCCCACAGTAAATTTTACTCTCCTTCTATGCCTGAATTAATGCAGGAGAGAGTGTCTTCTGCTGTGATGATGTTCTGACAGAGTTGTAAATTCTCAGGTCTCACAGATTAGCATTTTTAAAAACTGCTAGAGAACTCTGGTTATTCTTGTACATTGATGTATACTCTAATTTATGAGGAAGAAAAAGAGAAATGAGGATGCTTTTTGTTCTGTGGTTTACCGGAGTTTGAAGGGTTGTTTGTGCAAATATATTGATTTTGTGACAATGAAACATTTTAGGTAAGTAGTGTAGCCTTTCTGTTTCATAACACAAAAAATTTGTAGTGATTTTAGAAGTTGGTTTTGTGTGGCAAATGAAATATTTTCTACATTTTTTCATGATAATAAGTAAATATACATTCAGATTTGTTAAGCCACTTCATAGGAGGGGTAACTGTTTTAAACTAAGAGAGGGTACATTCAGACTAGATATAAAGAATTTATCTTGTTTTACAATTAAGGTGGTGAAACACTGGAACGGGGTGCCCACAGGGGTGGTATATGCCCATCCCTGGAAACATTCAAGGCCATGTTGAAGGAGGCTCTGAGCAATCTGTTCTAGTTGAAGATGGACCTACTCATTGCAGGGGTTTGGACTAGATGGCCTTTAAAGGTCCCATTTAACTCAAACTCTGTGATGCACAGTATTATTTCTTCACACATATTCCATCCTGCACCTAACAGCGACTACCAATAACCAAAATGAAAGAAGGAGAACAGTATTTTGTTCATCTGCTTGCATGATCTTCTCCTAGTATTTTTGTGTTGTCCAATTAACTGCCTAGTGTCTTTACATCTCTTAGATCTTTTCACACCTCTTCAGTTTGTGAGGAAATTGCCTCCTGAGATAAAACCTGAGTCAGATATTCCATTTAATTCTTAAATGGGCTCTGTTGTAGATGCTTTTGCATAATGCCCTTGGGTAGCTGCTCTGTTTCTCTTGAGTTGTGTAACAGGAAAGTTTGTCCCAGATAGTGAATGATTCCAGGCATATTTACTTCTACTAGGGTTGGATTGGATTTGTGTTCCTCAAAACACTGCTTTTTTAAAAATAACTTTTCTATTCTTGAAAAGCATGGAGCAGCTTTCCAACATGGTTCTGGTGTGTCTCATACTCAGTCAAAAAGTAGTAATCCAGAGTGGTTCAGTGTTCATGTCAGTCACTGAGTGCTTTGAGATGCAGCAGGGTTTCAGTTCCTGTTTGTGGTCCTCACCAAGAAGGAAACATACTATTCCACAAATTAATGAAATGCAATTCACTCTTTTGCCAAAAAGTGTTCCTTTCTTCTTTTAAAGACCATTCAAAACAAAGCACCAGACCCCAGTATTTTTTTCTCCCAGTACATACATAGCCTAATAGTTCAGATAACTTCCCAGCCTGATTGCTGGACTATAATCACAGTGTTTTGCTGACAGAGTTCTAAGATAGTCACCTTGCAGATCTAAAGTTGGTATTTTCCAGAAATGCAGAAGGTTGTTCTCTCTTGAAGGCTTCAGGTAGGGCTTCAGATGAAATTAAGTGTAACTTTAAAAATAGCAAAACCCAACTGCTCTGAATTTCCTCTGTGATGTTCTACAGTGACACTGTGCAGTAAACTATCATGGAAGTCAACAGTAAAGTTTTTAATGTTCTTGATGGAGCCAGGAATAAAATTATTCAAAGCAGGATTTTTATACTGTCCAAGGGTAGCAGTGATAGAAAATAGGATCTTCAGTACTCTCCTCCTCCTACCTGGATTATGTGTATCTGTAAGAAAATTTTAAATTAAAATAAGAAGCATTGTGAATCAAGTGTTTGATTTTTAAATATCTTTTACTGTAGGAATTCAGTTACTTACTCTAATTACCAGTACGATTGTATGTGGCAAAGGACTGTTTTTACTTCCCTCTGGTACTTCGTAGTTTAGGAAGCATTTATTTTTCTTTTTAAAGGATATATTTGATAAGAAGAAAATCACTTTACAGAAATGCTGTATTATAATTCTTCTTTTATATCCTATTACCATTTAAGTGTTTCATTTTTTACAGTCAAAAATTTCTCAGGAGCACTTTCCTTTTTATTAGTTCTGCACTTTAAAAGCATTAGCGTGGATTATATCCTGTTGGAATACTGAAGGCTTTTGGGGGGGAGCAGGGTTGGAGGGTGAGCAGTAGTGCTTTCTGCATCTCAACTGCATGCTGCTGGTCCAGAATGACTTGCCATAAGTGCATGATGTTTTTGTAGTTCTGAGGTATTGGTGGAGTTTTACACCAGTCATCTCAGGTGATTTTTGAGAGGGTTAGGAAAGGCTGGAGGGATGTGACATTGGTAATGCCAAGGGCAGAGGGCACTGCTGATGCCTCACCTTGCCTGAGAGATTTGCTGTTCCACTATACATACCTGCCTTAATTTCTTTGGACAGAGGATGTCTGATGAGAGCCCAGGATGTTTCTCAGGATTTCATCAGATTAATTCCCACTTATGGGAAGCTTAGAGAGCTTTCCTGGTTGTGCTGTCATAGGTAAACTGCTCGATTAAGCAGAAATTGAAAGAAAACTTGGCAGGAGCAAAGCTGGAACAACACTACAGACAATAATTATCTCCACTATAAATCATCAATAATGTAAAAATTCATCTTACCAATTGTATGACTTTGTTGCTGTTGTTAGGAAAGCCCATTGATCTTCAAATATTTGGAAACTTTGATTTTTTTCTTGGTTTTTTTTTTTCAGTCTCCTTTTAGCTAATAAATGTCCAGTACTGGATATTTTTCAGAGCTCAGAGTATTTCCCCAGATCTTCACAGGTTTTAAGAAAGATTTAGGGAATGTTTTGTACTCACTAGCATTTAGATATATTTTCTGGAGGTTTCTCAGCTAGGCCTAATATAATGAGAAATAATAATGTTTAAGACATTGGGAAATAACTAAGAAAATAACTACATTCAGTCAAGCAAAGTAAAGTTGTCAGAAGACACTATAAACTCAGTAACTCATTTAGAGATTTTTTAATTTAGAGATTTTGTTATTTATCCATCTCTACCAAAGGAGGCAATTTACATCCAGAAAACAATCATAAAAAAATAAGTTCTTATTAACAGCAGCCTTTACCCAACAACTCAGTATGTAGATGGTTACAGGAAAATACGAATAAATCTGCACAGCTAGTGAAAAAGGGGTAATAATTGGATGAAGTGTTGTAATATATTTAGTAGAAGTCCCTTTCACATCTTGCAATAAGTGAAAAATAGATAATGCTGCAAATATAAATGTATTATACGCTATCAGGATCAGTAAAGCAAAAACTTAATTGAAAATTAGCTTCTGGTGTAAAGTGGAGCTTCTGAAGAGCTGTGAGATGAATGCATGCCAGGCACTGCAGGAGGTCTCAAATGTGTGACTTGATTCTTACAGTGCTATTACAAAATAAAAAGAACTCACCATGTCAGGGGGCAGCCTGCCAGTGAAAAAGCAGACTGAAAATGATCTCATTATCCAAATTCATCAGCACCTGTTCTGGCACTTTTGGAGCAATTTTTAAAGCAGAGAATTAAACTGACTGGTTGGTTATTGTGGGTCCTTTCCCTTCAGGCTACCCATATTTTCACTTAGGAAAATCCTTATGTTAACGACAGCTGTCTGTCTTCCTCACTAAGCAAATCAATGAAAAATGTCCCCCCAAAACCCTTTTTTAATCAAAGGGATTCCAGTTAGAAATACCGTGGAAATCCAAGAAACGAAATCCATCTTGAATTGCAGAACTGGTTGTTCAGTTGGTAAGATCCTTGGCAACAAATAATCTCTCAAGGTGTGTGGTGAATCTCCTTAAGCTTTTTGTTAGTTTAAAACACTTTGCTTTTTTTTTTTTATTTCTTAAGAAGCCCATTCTATATGATGTTTTCTACACCAAGGGAATATTTTTTCTATGTGTGCTCACAGAAATGCACTTTTTAAAAGAATAGAATTTTTATTTGGATATGTTCTTTTGCTTCTGTTCTTTCTTTTCAGGGCTGTCAGCTAGTTAGGGAGAGCAGGAGGTACAAATGTGTGTTATGTGTAAAAGGGGAAATAGATGAAATAAATTATTTGGGGAAAAAGATTTCAAGTTTTGTTACTGGCCTCTAATGAAAAGATGTTACTATGTATTCTTAAATGCTACTACTTTAAAATTCCTGTAGGAACTTAATATTTGGGGTCAAGGTAAGTGCATATGTGTTCCAGTATAATTCAAAGATTGTGGGCTTTTATGTGAAAGGCTGGGTTTGTGATTTATGTTTGCACTGTATGAAGGGCAAGTGATCAAAATATCAGTTATGTTTTTCCCTAGAGTACTTGTGACCTGATTATCCTTCAGTCACGCAATTCTGGTGCCTTAAATTGAGCATCCTACACAAGGAAATACCTGCACAGCAACTGCAGATAGTAATTTGAGCTATTGAAAATGAGGGACATATTCCTCTTGTTTAGGGGATAATTTATTTGCCTAAGGCTTCTTTGAAAATGGAAGATTTTGATGCCTTGCCTTGCTTCTTAGCAATGTTATGACTATTTTATGTCCTATCTATAGCCTTGTAGGGAATACTGCAGTCTCCTAACTCTTTCTACAGCCAGCTGAATTGGTTTGCAACTTCAGCAAAGCAATTAGCTTTAGTTTTGTTAGCTTTTTGTTGTTTTGGTTTTTTTTTTTTAATTAATTTAATTAAAAACCACTAGTAGCTGCATATAGTAGCAGTGAATTTGCTGGCTCTCACTGGATTGTCCAAGGGGACTTTCTCCTTTCTGAATGGTAAATGCCTTCACACCCTTGCCTGCTCTCTCTCTCTCTCATGCTGTCCTCCTTGATTTTAGCTATTTAACCAGCCCCATATTTTCTTCCAAGCACCACTGCAGAATCAGGAGTCCTTTATATAGTGGGAGGTACAAGTCCTGTAAAGCAATGTATCCAAAACTTAAACTGCAACTTAGCAGAGATGCTGTATCTCTATTGCTTTCTGCTCTATATAATGTTGATGCAAGTTGTGCATGATGATTGGGACTTTTATTTTTTAAAAGACGCAATTCTGCAAGCAAAAGTGTTAGCAAAGATGATATTGAAGAAGCAGCTAGACTTATGAAAAAGTACTATGATCTAATAATATGTCAGCAGGTGTGGAGTTGAAAATACAAGTAATTTGTTTTTTCCTTCGTAACCCATAATACTGCTCTATAAAGAAAATGAAATCTTTGTAATTAATTGTTCAAAATTAGAGAAAATGTAATGGACTAGGCCTCAGACATGCTCTGAGTTTTGGATTTTTTTGCCATGAAAATGGTTTGAGAGCTAAAAGTGTTCTATATTTTTGACAGTGAATTGTACTACTTCATCCCAGTGTATGTCTTGGTCCCAAAGACAGAATTTATTGGGTGAGTTTAGTCATAATGTGAAAAAGTAGATATAAAATATCTTGATATCTTCAGACAAAACACCTCACCATGCCAATTTCTGAGAAAGATTTTAATTACCTTTACGCTCATACATAGTGTTTACTGTAAAATCTAATGGGATATTAAGAGAGGAAAGTTGAGGCAAATGAGAAATTTGTGCCTTACCTCAAGGAAAAGTGAGGCTTTCATAACCAGATTAGTAACAGTTGTTGATGATGAGATTTAAAGGGATTGTCCTAGTTTGTTCTTTCACAGGCTACTTGTGTAATCTTGGGGAGGTTTGAAATTCTTTCTTTGCCTCAGTACCCTATTCAGATGATTCCTCATAGAAAATATAAGCAACGTCTTCTTTATTTTTTGTTTGTTTGTTTTGCTTTGTTGAACCTTTGAGGAAAAGATATATATATTTACATAATGGATATTTAAAAAATCAAGCACCAAACAACTTTTCACAGGTTTTCTCACTTTAATTCTCTTCTAGTGAAGTTTCAAGGTGTTAGGATTTCAATAGAAATAGGGTGAGAGAAGCTATGAGACAGTGTGATTTATATAAAAACTTGTATTTTGGGTGAAAGGTGATGGTAATTTTGGTGATTCTAATTATCAAGGTATATGAATTGCTACTCACCTGATTGTTTTAATATTTTTTCCCCATCAGCTCTGGAAATATGAGTTTTAAACTTTTCTGAATCTTTGATTGAACAGCTCTGATGAGAAGGAGTAAGAAAAATTGTGCCAACCTTAGCTAAGAATTTTCTTAAGCCTTCTCTAAGAAGTAGTTCCCGTCATCTTCAGAAAAAGGCCTCAAGGTATGAGTGGAAAAAACCAAGGTGTATCAAATAGGACTTGTTATTCCTACAGCTTTAAAAAATCTGCTGTATAAATTACTGTCAGATTGCTTTTGCTTTTCTCTTTTGTGTGTTTTTTTCCTATGCATTTCAACATGACAACTTGACATGATAATACAAAGATTGTAACCAGTCTTTAGGTAGTTATTTTATCCCTCTTCCCAAAGTGTGCTTTAATGTCCATTATTATTTTTTAAACTAGAAATAGGCTTGTTGTCTATTCTTATACAATGAAAAAAACTGTATAAAGAGTTCGCTTGAAAACAGAAGGAAACTGAGAGCACAGTACTTTTCAAGTGGTACTTTTAAGAGAAAATCATTAAACTTTCACTTAGTAAAACTCATATTTGTAAGAGATGTTCTAAAACAAAACTCATAAATGGTCTTCTGCTAATCTCTCTGCCATTCAATAACTTCTGTCTTATTAAAATGATCAGATTTATGGAAAATAAGATACGAATTAAGATGAGGTTGTTGGTTTTTTGTTTTTCTTTTTTTTCCTTGTAGTAAATCACTGAATGTTTGCAGCTGAACCACTGGAATACTGGAAGTCTAATCTTGTGTTACTGGCTAAAATGCACAGATCCTTAGTCTCAAACCTGCTCTCAGATACCTGAATGTTTCAGAGAAAGAGCAGAAACCTTTAGTGAAGTCAAGTCTATTGTACTCTTGAACTGACCCATTTTTATATGTTCCTGTAATAATTAAAAAGGAGTTATATTGTATTAATGAATTTAATCTCAACACAACATATGGTGTATCCTGAGCGTTGGTAAGCAGAGTCTGGGGTAAGAAAAATTAAAGGCAGGACAAGAATATCACTTCCCATTACTCTTCCTTTCTCCAGCTGTTGCACCCTAGTGGTTTTGTGTACAGAATATGGTTTATTTCTGTTTAGAAATAATCACTTGTTTTTCTGCAGAAATCTGTCACTTCTCCCTCTCAAACTGTATACATTTCAAGAGCAACAGGTCCTTTCAATTACTTTCACTACGTTGCTGCCTGTTCCTTGAAAAGCCACCTCTCTTGGCTTTTTTCCTAAGTCTGCACCTACTATACTTTTTTCCTAGGAGAGAACAGCCTGTTGATTCTTAAACATCTATATGAGTATCCTTCTCCAAACTGCTTCTCTTCTGAGCTGAAGAGCTCTACACAAATTTTTCTTGCATAGGACCTCTTCTATAATTTTGCCTCATTTTTCTTCATTTGCTTTGTTCATATGTTTATCCCAAGGTATCCCAGTTAGTGTCAGAAAGTGTGCTACACTAACTGGTCTTGGTCTGAGCCACTCTGGTTATGCTTAAGTTCTTCAACAGCATGTGTTCTTGTCTACCATTGCATATTGCAAAAAAAGTACAGATTGTACATCTGTGAGTAATTTAGAAAAAAAACACACAGAAGAAAAAAGTCTGATTCTCCTACCCACAGTAAAGTTTACCAGGGTTTTTATTTGACAAGATTCTTCACGTGTTCACTAAATGCTCATGTTTGGGCCAACAGTTTGATTGACCAGACTGCTACTTGGATATTACACAGATTTTGGTCAATTTTTAAAGACATGGTATCCTAAATTGAGTTCTTCTGACTTATTTGCCATGACATAAAAAATCTTAGTTTTGAGCAGAGAGGATGCATTCATGTCAGTAGCAAGCACTCAAATTTCTTTTGCCTGTGGTAGGTCCTTGTTGAACACAAGATCAGGAGCTTAACTTATGTAATGTTTCTTGTAAATGGGAGATAGCTTTAAAGACTGAATTAATTACCTGGTTCTTTTCAGTTGGGTGTCTGATTCCCAAGTGTGTCTCAAAATCCCTCTTTCTCCCTCATGTATATTAACAGAGAAACATGTTCTTTGATTAACAGTTTTACAATATGGGTTTCCTTAGCAAAAATCAATCTGTCCAGGCAGAGGTGCAGTGTAGTCATAACATACTCTTGTAAAACAGAGGAATATATAACAAAAGATGAAAAAGAAATCAGTGTTGTGACCTGACTGATACACCATAGTCAAGCTGTGTCATAAAATGTGCAAAAAAACTGTTTGAAATTCAGTGTTTCCTTCTAATACCAGTAAATAATATTGATACATAAGAAGCAGAGAAAGTGCAAAACTGGTGTTAATTTTCTTTGACCACAGCAGATAAGGTACAAAATCAGATCTTTCAATGGCATCTTTATTCATTTTTTATCATGATAAAATGCATAACCTATGAAAGTAGCAACAATTCTTAAGTCCTTAAGCCACTTTTAAAATGCACTTTATAAAGGCAGATCTGTCAAGCAAATGTGCTACTTCTCATCATGTCGAGTTAGTCCTGGGTGCTGATGGATTAGGTTTTGGAAAGTCTTGAGTATTATCAAGCCTTTTGTAGTGAACAGGAGATTGTGTTCTGTGTTTTACTGTATCAAAGCTGCTGTAGTTGGGTTGTAGAAACTCACAGTTAGTTAACCAAACACAGCATTTAAGTATTCTGTTCAGCCAGTGGAAGTCTATAATTTCCAGAGCCATGCCAGTTAAATTAAGACTCTCAGTGTGTGTCTTTTTTTTTCTTTCTTTCTTTCTTTGTTTTGTTTTTTTTCTTACCGGTTATGCTGCCTACAAGCTTAAATAATTATAGAGAGGTCAACAGAATACTGATCAATTATTTATTGTATAATGAACTGATACTTACAGAGCAGATTGTCTGTATTGTCCTTGAACACATAAAGAAAAGTCACTTCTGATGCTTGTGCCAATAGGCCCACCAACATTCAAGATTTGAGGTGATAAGGCTTTTTGAGTTGAACTACATATTGAGATGTAATAAATTTGTAGCAGTCATTTCAGTGGGGTGCTTATCTCCTACGCATTGCACTGTGCCCATGGATGCCCAGCTATTAAATGTTCATGAGCTCTGTTGTCTGGGCTAATCTGCAAGGGTTTAGAATAACATCTCTCAAGTGGCTGCCTGAGCAGGATTTTTTTTCTTCTTAATTTCTATTTGATTTTTTTCGATTCAGATGAAGGATGTGACAACTAGTTCTGACCCATCTGCCCTAAGACCTATGACAAAGGGGTAGTTTGTCTACAGCAGTAGAGCTGTAGCAATGTTACAAAATTTGGTTTAGTTAAAATGTTTATGGTGTATTTCAGAAGTGTGTGAAAAGTGACAGTTGTTCACCACCTGTGTGTTTACACAAATAGTATTGTTTCTCTTCTCATCTCCCCTATCCTTTGACAAAATTGGCAAAATAAATGGAAGGATAACATGATCAAGTGTAATGATGAAAAAAGGCTAGTGAAACAAAGTGATTTGTGTTTGGTTTGTGAGTGTTGTCTTAGGCTAGGTTGTAATAACTGCAGGTTGAGTGTCCAGTAGATTAATAAGGAATACAGGAAGGGAAAATATAGTCTGTGTGGTTTGTCTTGGAGGATACCTTGTAGAAGGTCTTCAGGATGCATCCTTGGAGGTTTTCAAGACAGACTGAATAAAGCTCTGAGCAATCTGGTCAGAGCTGCCCCCTGAGCAGGAGGATGAAATATAGAACTCTTAAGGTCCTGACAAGCCATGCTGTCATCCTCCCCTGTCACCTGCATAATGAGGAATTCTGTCCAGCACTGCACACTGATAACCCTCCTGGCTATCCAACCAAAAGAATACAACCAGTCTTTTGATTTTTAATCATTAGGCTGGTTCTACAATAGCAACCTTGACTCTTCCTTCTTACCCAGACCCTCACACTGAAATTATCAGTTGACCCAGACCTGATTCATTCAGATGGAGCCTATACAGAAATATGGGAGTCCAGCACTTACCCAGGAACATTCTTCTTGATCTGCCCACTGCAGTTGTCTTGGCCTGACAGGACTGGTGGTATCTAAAACAAGGTACTAAAATGAGGTTAACAACTCTGACATAATGTTCTCTGCATTGTGTCAGTGAAAAAGCTGTGGGTTTTTTACACATTTCTGTGACGAGCAATGGCTTAAGAATAAAAAGTACATTTTTTTTACAAAGTCAGTATTGTCAACATGTTGATTTCTTTTAGTAGCTTCCCATTACTCAACACCAACCTCTCTGGCACCAGCTATGAACTTTGAGGTGATTACCTGTCACGTTAGGAGGGCTCAGTCTTGCCTGAGATTTCCTGGAAAACTAAAATGCCATAGTCCTTCCACCTGTTGGTGTCTTATATCAGAGCAAGGTGTACTGCCAGAAAAACTAGAATTAAAAATGTGAAGGGAAAAAGAAAGACAAATATCCCACCCACCTAACTGATTACTCAGTGGTTCCTTAAAGTGTGCCGGAATATGTGAGAATGTCTATTTGCATGTGTTTTGTATGTCATGTACAGCTGTTTTCAGAAGGTATTGAGTTAATAAGTCTTTGGCAATATTGCTTTGCTCAAGCTGTTTTTATCTTGATTGTCAGCTCATCAAAATATAAATAAGTAGTTCTCAATTGTTCAGGAGTTTTGTCATTTATATGTTAATAGAACTCAAAAAAGCATATGCAAGGACAGGAAAACAGTGGATTTTCTGGCTCATTCAACAATCACTTCAGGGGGTAAATTTAAATCTGATTTAAACTTTAGTTCTGTAGGTGTGAGGTACATAATGGCATTTTATTTTTAGTTCTTGATGAATCTTAATCAGAAATTATTAAAAACAGTTCAGTGGAAAAACAAGGATTTTTAGTTGGTTGGAGTGTTCAGTTTTTGAGACATTCTTATTCAATGAATACTTCAAGATTGCTTGTTTTAGAAAAGATTTTATTTCTTGTGTAAGATGTGCAAGCCCAGGTGATTAAAGATATCTGGTCATAAACTAAATTGTTAAAACCACTGAGGAGACAATGTGTGGTTTAGATTGGAATTTGGTACCCTGATATCTCCCCTTAAAAAGAGAGAAGCCCTACTCTGCAGTGCTGTTTTTAAAGCATGTACAAAAATATTGCAAATATGGTGATAAGGCCAATGTAGAACATTAGATCATGGCCCCTTCAGAATGCCTTGAGAGTCCTCTAAACAATCCTTTAACAAAATTACCTTAGCCTGACATTTAAGTGACCCTTAAATTAGTAGAGAGGCATTTGAAAAATACTCTTACAGAACTGACATGCCATGCAGAAATAAATTATATATCTATACCGCTTTCCCCACAGCCCCTTTGAAAAAATCTTAAAAGGAATAAAAAATGGATTTGGACATTACTTGGTTCATTGTCCTTAGCAGTAGGATGGGTAGATAAAGCACCACAATGTATTTGTTCAACTTGTTCTTAATTGCCTGCCTGATGGAGATGGCTTCTCAGAAAGATTTAATAGGTTTTTTGGCTGCTTCTTTCTAGGTTATCTCTCTCTGGCTAGCCAGTTTTAGTGGTTTCCCCCTCTTCCTCACAGTATCAATCTCATCTTACTCCTTTATCATCTGTTCCCAGTGAATCCAGTGAGGATTTTATTTGTTTTTCTCTTGGTTGCAACCTTTTACAGATACCAAGACTCTTAGCACTTTGCTCTCTTCTTTTATTCAAGGTTAACAATTCCAATTATTTTCAGCCGTGCCTTTTAGGCTGTTTCTTGTGGCCTCTATCTAGATGCCTTAAATGGCCTATTTCTGCAAAAAATTGGATGCAGTACTTTAGACTGAAGGTTATGAAGGGAAACACCTCATATGTGAGGTTTATTCTTGAACATACCAGCTGTGATTTGCCTGTTTGCAGTTTGCCTGCTCTTTGAGACAAATGCACAGTATGTTGTTCTTAAAAAGCATTTAAGTCTCCCTGCACCACTGGGGGGTGGTTGGAGCCAAAAGGGAGCAGGGAGTGGAGCAGGAAATCATATTCTGGTATGATTTTGTTAGTAATAAATTCAGTTAATATTCCAAGGTGAGTCTGTTTTGCCTCTGATGGTACTCAGTGAGTGATGTCTCCCTGCTCTTGCTTCACCTCATATATCCTTCCATATATTTTCTCTCCCCTGTCCACTTGTGGAAGGGAGTGATGGAGTGTCTGGCATCCAGCCAGGGTGCTACATGGGACCTTCTGTATGGTTTGGGAAAGATGTGGTGGTAACATAATAATCCCTGCTTGGAGTTCCTCTGCTAAATTTTTCTAGACATAATTCTAGGCTTTGTGTTTTGAGCTCATTCTTTTTTAATACTGATTTTTTTATTTCAGGTAAGTGTTTTATTATGCACCATATACCATGGTTTGAAGTGATACATAACATCATATATAGATTGAATCACAGACTTGTTTAGGTTGAAAATTACCTTAAAGATTATTGAGTCCAACCGTTAATCCAGCATCACCAAATCCACCACTAAACCATGTCCCTCAGTGCCAATCTACTCATAATACTTTTAAATACTTCTAGAGCTAGTGACTCTACCATTTCTCTGGGTAACCTGTTCCAATGCTTGACAACCCTTTCAGTGAATGAATTTTTCCTAATATCCAATGTAAGTCTCCCCTGGCACAACCTGAGGCCAATTTCTCTTGTCCTGTCACGTGTTACCTGGGAGAAGAAACTGATCCTCACCTGGCTACAGCCTGCTTTCAGGTGGTTTAGAGTGTAAGGTCTCCTGCTGAGCCTCCTTTTCTCCAGATGAAAAAGCCCCAGCTCCCTCTGCTGCTCCTCACAGGACGTGTGCTCCAGGCCCTTCCCCAGCTCTGTTACCCTTCTCTGGACTCACTCCAGCACCTCAGTGTCTTTCTTGCAGTGAGGGGCCCAGAATTGGACACAGAACTCAAGGAATGACCTTACCAATGCCAGAGTGGCAATCACTGCCCTGTCCTGCTGACCACACTATTTTTGATACAGAGCAGGATGTCATTGGTCTTCTTGGCAACCTGGGCACACACTGGCTCATGTTCAGCCACTGTCAACCAGCACCCCCAGGTCCTTTTCTGCCAGGCTGCTTTCCAGGTAAACTGATGCACGGCTTCATTTTGGCTTTCTTTGAATGAAATTCCAATTTGTTGTCTTACCCCTTACTGGCAGTCAGGTGAGAAATGGGAAAGCTGGTGTTAGGACTCATAAAAAATGTTTAATACCTTTGTTTGATATGTTTGTTGGTTTATAGCTACCTGAATTCTCTAAGAAATGCTCTTTTGTGTGTGATGCTGTGAGCAGTGGTGCTGGTTTCTGGGTTGGGAAGGGCACTGGGGGATTCTCCACGAGCTGGGTGGCTCCTTGGACCCATGGCTGAGACTCAGGATGCTTGCCCAGAGTGGTGCCCTGCAGTTGACATTCACCAAGAGGCGCTAATGATCCAACAAAGCCAGCAAGCTGCTGGGCTTAATACAGTTATCATCTGTGCTGTAGATTGGACTTTAATTAAATTTCTTAATTAGGCCAAAATCCAATAAATCTAGAAACAGTAATTAGCAGGAGCCAGCTGTTTTATAACTTGTTATCCTGCTTTTGTAGTTTAGATAAGATCTGACTTGAATAAAAGTTGTACTATAAGCTCATGTTTATTGTAAAAAAAAAAAGAAAATTTTTGCTCATGTTGTTTTAATCCTTGCCTCATTTGGGAGACCATTAATTATTAAAAAAAAGCTATAAATATAGTATTTTTTGTGAAGATATGTTTTGTGCTGTATTAGAATATTATGTATCAACTTTTAAACTGGATTTTTGTTGATTTACGCATTCACGTTACTGAGTAATCAAGTGTCTTTTTGTATCATAGAAATCTGTGTTGCTGGTTGTGAATAAAGACCTCAGTTCTAAATGTTCAATCATCAATTTTTTCAGTTTCAACAATTTGTTATTTGGATTATGTAAATAGTACTTAGAAAGTTTTCAATAAATTTGTTTCTTAAGAATAATTTGAGGTATTGTTCAAGTTTAATGCAATCCTAAAGAGCAATTTAAGGGGGCTTCTATTTTGTTTCATGCCTCCAGCCTGTGGAATTAGAGCAGATTGAACTAAAATTTCCAAATACAATTCCAAAGTTTCATGGAGCTTAGAGTAACAAGTAGTGTACACATAGGAGAATCGACTGTGTCTGTGTAAATCATTTTCCTCCTTCTGCAAACATGCTGATGACTTTCTTGTATCTGTACTAAGTCATATTTTATAAACATCAAAACCAAATAGGAAGGGATAATTTATCCTATTGCAGTACAGCAGGCAGAGGATCTAATGGAATAAAGTGACAATTTACTTTCTATAACCCTCAGGGTGAAATAGTACCAAGCATCAATTATCTTATAGGTTAATTTTATTTTTTCCCAAATGCTACTGCTTGGCTTGGTATTTAAAAACTGATGATAATTAGATGGTTATGTCACACCTATCATATCCAATAAAGCTTATTCAAGTTACTTTTTAAAATTTTAAAAATAATTTCTCCTTTGCATTAAGTATTCAACGATCTGAAATTAATTAGCTTTGAACTCATCAAATCTGAAATACAGTGACATTTCATACTTAGCAATTTTTTATTATAAAGTTTAATTGAATTTTGTTTGTTTTACAGCAGCTGCTGTGCTTTCAGCAAACAATTTGCATTAGTTAAAGGGTATTGTGAGGAATCCCACAAGGATTTAAAAAATCTCCTAGTGAACGCGGGCCATATAATAGAATAAATTTTGAGCAGGTTTGCCTAAAGTGATATGTGAAGAACTGTAATATCTGTTGGATTTTAAATCATAATGGATAGTGCAACCTAGAGAACAGCTTCCTTAGAAGCCCTTGGGCTGTGCTGAACCAAAAAGAACAAACCCAACACTGTAACCTTTAGATGGTAGGCAGAGAGTGGTTAATTAGGACACCACCACATAAATGGTAATGTCCACAGCGTTTGTCCTCTGTAGGCCTGCCTTTCAACAAAGGAAATCTATGCCAGAAATAAAAATTCAAAGTATACATCTTCCCATTTTAAACCTTAAACAACTTCTAAATTACACATTATTAATAATGTTTTAGAGGAAAATGTATAAGAACTGCCATGTTGGTAAAAGTAAAATCTTGGATGTGTGTATGTATACACGTAAATAAATGTATAAATATATATAAATTATTGCTGGGTAGATAAGGACTAAGTATCAGCCTGCTTTTACATGGCTTCTTCAATATATTTTATCAGTAATGTGCACTTCTGCTGATGGTTGCAGTTTCCTTGCCCGTACTGTTCCATTGTGCCTAATAAATATGGATACTTTGATGTAGTGGCATGCATATGCTAGTTCTCTTTTTCAAGCATATCTTTGCTGACTCAAGCAGCAGTCTATTTCATCTGAAACTTTATTTACTGGGAGGTGTTTATTTAAATACACAGTAAAAAAGGGTGGTATAAAGCCAAATGATTTATCCAGTGTGGGAAACCCAAAAAGAACCCCGGAAACCAGACAAAGAATTTTAAAAAATATTTCTGTTTAGTATATAAGTTAGAGTTAGGAAGTAAGTGTACGATTTTTTGAGCAACTTGGTCCTGTGAAAGGTGTTCCTGCCCATGACAGGAGGGTCAGACCAGGATGATCTTTCAAGTCCCTTCCAACCCAAAGTGTTCTATGATTCTATGGTTATTTCATGTTTTTCATTAAAGGAGAAATTATAAAGAAAGTGAAAAAGAATCTTTTAACTGTCAGGAAAACAGATTAGGTGATAATATTGCAGATAACTTTATTTGGCAGAATTGTCTTAATTGAATTGTAAATAAAAAAATACTTGATACAGTATGTTTAGTAGTGCAGAAAATTTCACTTAATATTTCTTAACAAAATGTTAGAATATCAATATTTAAATTAGCTTGTTATGGAGCAAACAGGTTGGAAGAAAATTTGTCTTGGAACAGGACTTCCTTTAAAAGGGGAGTTCACTCTGCACAGGTGTGGAAATGACAGAATAGCACTGGTTTGCAGTTAGAGATGCTGAGTTTGAACTTCATGAGCTGGCAAAGTAAAATAAGCTGAGTTATTAACTAAGCTGTGTTAGTGCAGTCAGCGCAGCAAGGATTTTAAGCTCAGCATATGTCACAATAATGAGAACTCCCTTGTGGGAGAGTTAGAAGCAGGGCTGTGCCTGTTTCTGGTCTCCATACTCGTATTCTTGAAAGGTGAGTATTTTGCACATTTGTATGAACAGATCTCTGAGGTGCTGAAGGAAGGGCAATGAAACAGAAACCCCTCCTTACCAGGGTATATTTTGTATGCACAAAGCACCTCAGGCAGCCTCCTCCCCGTGTCACCCTGTGAAATATGGATATTTTATACATACAGGAGAAAAATGTGTGAGGAAAGGAAGGAAAAAGGATTTCAGACACCAGGCTTTGAGAGATGTGTTTCTACTTTCAATTTACTTAGTGGAACAAGATTAGTTTCTCTACTGTATCTTGAGAAGGCCATGGCAGCCATATTTTTAGGACACTCAGATTTTCACAGCTGGTATTTTCAGCTCTTGCTGGGGAGGCTAGATGCAGAATTTGATCATGTAATAGTGAAGGCAAAGTTCTGTCAGAATACAGCTCAGTGGATTCCTGTCTTTCTGTGACAATTCTGTGACAATTAATGACCAAAATTGCTCTGATGTATTTTTCCTAATTCTGATTGTAGATGTTTACTCCTCTAGCGAGGTCAGTGACTCTTTATACCAGCAAGGCAATGTCTGCAGGCAGGGGCACTACCCTGGTTGTTGTTAAATGCAACTGATGTCAGTGAAAGAGTGAGACAACATCTTGGGCATGCAACTCTTTAATCAGGTCTGAAACACAAGACGCCACCTTCAAAGGCCAGCTTATACTGAGCTAAGAAGACCTGTTCTGACTTTAATTAGATATATGTCAGCCAAAATATCTCTAGAAAAAAACTTATTTAGTACTCATGGCATACAAAAATATTAATGAGATTAGTAAGATAGGAGGAAGTGGTGAGCTATTGTCTCCAATAGGAAAAAGAGAGTTAATTCTCTGTAGAATGGGAATATAGGGCAGAAGAAGAATAGAATCTAGTGTATTAAAAGAAACATATATTGAATTTGCAGTTTTGGTCTCAGTAATCTTAAGATTTCCTTTATATGCATGAGTTTGGGCTTGGGTGCTGCTAGTGAAAAATTAAATACATTGAAGAACTGAGAATGTCAAAAGTCTTTTCTCTTTCTGTGCACAGAAGTAACTGGGACAGGTAGTGTTCAGTCTTAGGAACTGAAAAATCTATGGTAGATAAATTTCACTTATAAACATATTGCTTATTTAAGAAATAACACTATCTCTTTGCATCTCTGAATATCTAAATACTTCTTTACTGGAAGATGCATTTTCAGCAACAGCTGTAAAATTGCGTATGTTGTAAAATGTGCCATTATCAGACGTGAAATCCTCATAGTAGAGACCTCACAGTGGGAATTCAGCTGGGTAAATAACTGGGCTGGAATTAACAGAGAACTAGAATTTAGCAGCCATTACAGCACTCCCTTACAGTGCTCTTGGCGAAATGGCTGGAGAAGGATGTCATTTCATTTCTGGGTAATTGTTCCATAAAGGCAAGCACATGGAGAGCATTTGGGTTGAGGTTTTTCCTCCCATCCCCCATTACTATAATTTTAATTGGAAGCAGCTCTTTGTTCATGTAAAACTAGCATGAGGTCCTTTACTGAAAGATAGTGATGTCTTTGTATCAAACAGTGCCTGTTTCAGTGCCTGTTATGCTTGTCATTGTTTAATTGAACTTGCTGAGGTTTCTGGGAGAAGGAAAGTTTTACCATCTCCTCCTGTGGATCACTTTAACCCACTGTCGCTGAACTGAAAAATATCCCATTTGTGTGTAGGTGGAATAATAGGCTATCTGGATTCTGATACTTATTAAATGCTAAGGCTTTGTCAAAATCTGCAAGAGAGCACTGAGAAGGACGGAATTTGCAGATGTACAAGCTCGTGTCATTTTGATTATCATTCTGAAATCTTTATTGCACTGTGCAGCAACTGTGTACTTCACAGAGAAATATAGGCATTTGGAACTTTGCTGTTAGAGCTGAAGCATTTAGTGATAATGGGCTGCCAACCCAAGGTCTCTGAGGCTGTGCCTTAGCAGAGCTGATAGATGCTGTGGGGTCTGGGAGAGCAGGTTTGCTGCCCAGGCTGAGCTGTCACTGACATCAAGCACAAGGCTGGGCTGCCTCCAGTCCTTTCCACGGTTTGTTGCTGAGTCAGTGGGTGACCTTGAGTAAACCTCTTCCCTTGGCATACACTGCCTGCTAAGGAGGAGCACTAGCAATGACCTGCGCACTTGTTCTTGGGTGAGGAGTTCAGGGAAACTGCAGAGTCCATGTAAATGATTTGTTTTGTTTCTTGCTTTAGTAATCGCATAAAGGCACAGTAAAGGCACTGTGTGTTGATCATAAAACAGAGGATATTTGTGTTAAGGGCTATATGTGTTAACAGAGGAGGTATATGCGTTAATGGACAGAGAGGAGAGAGGTGGGATGGAGGATTGGTAACTTGTCTGTAGACAGGGTGTCAAATGACATTTTCTTTGGCTTCCTGGATTTTAGAGCATATGCTAGCTGAACCTGCAACACTGATTCAAAATGAAGAGGCCTCTGTTTAAAAAGCAAGGAGAGTGACAGGAAAAGCTGGTACTGATTATTTAAAAATCAAATTTCTCCCAGCTGAATGCTGCATTTAATATGGCTTTTTGTATGCATACATATGTGTTCTTAGGAATATACATACAGAAGTAGAGATAGTAGCATTATGGTGGACTGTCTCTGTAATGGGTCTTTGATATCTTATCTCCCATCTCCTGACAGATAATTTCATGCTGTTCAGATAGAATATATTTTACATTTACAGATACTTGATCTGTTAATATACTGATCTGTCTTTTTTTGAACTGACTTCCAAAATTTATTGAGTTTAAAATGTTTGTAAACAGAGCAGCCCCTAAAGCCAGAAATATTTCTAAAATGAATGAAAAAAATTAAAGGAAAGACTGTGTGATGCTATAAGATCTTTGTAATGCTGTAAAGCCAAAGTTTATACTTCTCCAGTTTTTCACATGACACCAAATTCCAGCTGGCAAAGATCCTTGGCACAGCATTTGGCTTTCATTTGGGTTGAAATTTAAAAGTACTTATTTCAAATCTTCCCATATTGAAAAACATATTTTAAGATTTCTTGTAGCTATAATGATCTGGCTTATAAAGGGAAGGACTGCCACAGAGCTTCAAGAAGAGTTTTGTGACTAGTTTGTCGAAACCCCTGAAAAATAAAACACATCTCATGAAATATCACTGTTATGATGCAGTGCAGATTTCTTAAAGTACACAAGGAAGTTAAAGGTGAATATTATTGCTTGTAGCAATGATCACACTTGGCAATTTTCAAAGTCATTACAAATGCTGATGTAAAATTTGTTACTTTTTAATTAAACATGTTAAAGTTAAGTTCGATAAGTGAATAGCATTTGCATAAAGGATTTTCAGTTAAGCTATAGGAAACAGATTTCAGGTTGTTCAGACTTAGGAATATCATTGGTTTTTTATGGGGCCATTCTATATATTTGCTTGTAGTCATATAAATGTAAAATGAATGTCATACATATTTATATACTGCATGAACTGCTGAGGCAAAACAGCAAATAAGCAAGCCATATGTGAGAGAAGCTAAAAAGCTTAAATAGCCTAATAAATTAGACTTACATTTTATAAATAATAGACTCTGTGGAGCACCATTGAAAAAATAGGAGTTCTTTTTTGGAGGGTGAAACCTTTGTTTTTCGTTGTGTGAAGGACTTTGAGCATGCAAATGACCAGTGACAGACTGGAGAGTCCTTGTTCAGACTTTAAAACTGAAAAATCTCTAGCATCTGAAATGTTGAAGAAGAGAGTGAGTTGGTGATCTTATATCACTTTGATAAGGCAGCACTGGACACCCACAAATGCAGTGTGTGGGAGTAGGGAAGAAAAATGGTCTTTTAAACCTTCACTGTGCCAGCCTGTGACTGTGAGTAAGCTGGATAACAGGAAGACAAAATAACTTTGGTTTGCTGGGTAAGTCCAGAAGACAAAAATTGGTACTCAGCAGCTTGAAACTGATCTGGAAGCAAAATACTGCCGATGAGCACAAAGCAAAGCAGAGCAATGGCACAACATCTCCCTTAATCCTTGTCCTATTCCAGTGGGGAGCCTACAGAGCTGGACTCCCTGCTGGTGTAGCACAGGCAAACAGAGTTTGAGGTGTGAAGCCAAGGGGAATGAGAGTTACGCAGAATGGTTTTTGAAGCCAATGTGTGGCTGGACTTTTAATCTGTGACCCTCTCTGGATCTGTTCATCAGCCAGAAAAGACTAAAGAGAGTACGTTGAAGTGCATAATTTTGTTCTCAAAAGTTCTCAAGACTCACTGGTGTTTAAGAATGTATAAAGAAAAGAATATTACTGCAGGTTTCTTAGTGCACTCGACACTGCTCCTACTGAAGTGTTAGACCCACCAATTTTATACTTTGTGAGATGATGATGTATGGATGTTTTCATGAAACTTTGGTGTTCTGTCTCTGTTGCATTTGTATAAATCCTATGGTAACATAAAAATAAATTTTAATGTAAAAGAATAGTCAATTTTGTAATTTCTGAGCAGCCTAAGACCTCTTTTCTGTATGGAACCTGTCTAGAAGCTTATTTTGTGTGAGAGAAAGGGTCTTGGATGGGAGACCCTCCAGGGAGTAGAATAGCTCCTTTGACAGACCTGGGAACAAAGAGAGCCCATGAACATTTGTAAACAGGTTGAGAAGTGTCACCAGTCAGCCTTCAGCAAAGCAATCTGTGTTGGGGAAAACATTTTATCTTGACTGGGTTGTTTTGGTTTTTGGTGTTTTGTTTCTTTGGTTTTTTTTTGTTTTTTTTTTTAAATGTATTAAAAGGCTGGTTCTTAGTGTTAGTGAGGCTGTGTAGTCTCTGGCCATGCCCATTGAAATCCCATTGGTTCAGTTTTCTAAAAATTTTAGTGTGTTTGCTATTTAATGAATTCAGAATGTCATTCATTACTTCATTAAAGGACACGATTTCACACAGATAGCTTTCCCCCCAATTCCTACCCATTCATCCCATTCATCTTAATTTTGAGAAAATTTTTGTATAAATTACACATAAGCACTATGTAACACAGAGGATACAGATTTGCCTAATTCTGCATGCAAAAGGAACCCTGTCCTGTGGTTTACACACCATATTTGTTGCAAAAAATCTAGTAAACACTGTAATTAGCTTACTTTCCAAATGTGTTTTATGGTTTTAAATCAAGTGCAGAAGCAAGTCATACTCAGAGTCTCCTGAAACACATGCTCAAGAATTCCTATTGCCCCTACTTCAGAGAAAAAGAGAAAGAATAGGAAGATTTTTCTTTGCATTGACAATCCAATTAAAACAGCAAGGTGTCGGGAATGATACCAATTCCTCTGAAAGCACTGTTTCAGTCATTGGTCGGCTCTCCATCAGGGAATTGTGGCACAGTAATCTGCAGCAAGGCAAAAATAATAACATGGAAACAAATTTGAATTGTTGACCTAATTTTGGTAGTCTACCATTGCTGACAGAAGTTCAAATGATCCCAAGGGGTTCCTTATTATGGGATGCCAAAACAGAAAAATGTAACATAAAGGAGGCAGTAAAGCAAATGAATATTTCTATATTTGTCATTGCTTCTAGTACCCAAATAAAAGTTCTGTGTTTTGTCCACTAAAGTTGTATTTTGCAATAAAAACAAGAGATTAAAACAGATCAGGAAAGTTTTCATCGGTGTTCCCTGGTAGTAATGAAAGAAGTATTTGTAGGCAAGAACTTGCTGCTTATCACGTCTTTGATTTCTGCTAAATCAATTTCAAAGTTGATATTAAAAATAAGAAGTAAGAGAAAATTTCTGAAGTCCTTTTGTGCTCTTTAAGTCTGTTCACTATGTAAAGAATGGAGATGGTGGTTGCACATTTTTCAAAGTATGTGTTGCTCGGGATATGTGGAGTGGTCTATAAAGGTCATGCCACAATATTTTCCTGCTGGTAAGTCTTTGTGTTGGAAGGGGATGACTCTGTGGCATAATTTCTTCCTTGGGCCATGATGCATTCACATTGAAGACTCCTTTTATATTTTCTTTGCTTTCAGGGGACTGTTTTAAATACCTCATTTTTTTTCTTCTTCTTCTATTTTTTTTCCTCCTTCTTTTTTTCTTTCCTCCCAATCTGCTTTTGGTGCAGCCATAGGAGAAAGCAGCACATTTCTCATACTGTGTATTAGGCAGACACTGAATGGATAAAGGAGAGAGCAGTGATGTATATTGGGCATAAGTGTTGCTGGCATGTTCTGTCTGTCAAAATGTTAAGTCTCATTCATAAAGAGCTGCATTTGTGCCAGTTATTTATGTGCAAATAAAGTTTTTGCTCTGTTGGAAATCCCAGGGAATCTGGTACCAAAGTATCACAGTCTCAGAAATGAAACAGGGACAAGAAGGGGAAGATGCAGCCTCATTTCATGTATTGCGCCTGACAAATAGATCTCTTACTGGAAAGTTGTAACGCAAATTAATATTGTGGATAGAAAGTTTTTGACTAGAATACAAGGCACCATAGTAAATTGTGATAGGTTTTTTTGAAAGAAATATGCTTTTTAAATCCTTGAACATTTGGTTGTACAAAAGAACCCCCCTCCCTCCCATCCCTAGCTCTTTATTAGAATAACTTCTGACAAAAAGCCAGTGGTAATGTACATATTCCCATTACAAAGCATTTGCCAACTGAAATTTCTAGCAGCTGCTGCAGAAAACTCACAGATGTGTTCAGCACTGTTTTCCCAATGAAATTGCCTTTTATTTGGGTCAGTCTTGTTTTATGCTTAGTCATTTTAAAGCCAAAAACCTTTTATTCAAAAAGTCTCCAAAATGTGGATCAGCTGTACAAGGACATAGGGAGGGCTTCCAAGACATTCAGAGAAACTGCTTTTCTGTTACCATATGCCAAGGATGTGATTGCTCTTTTTTCTGCTCAGAGGATTATAATTGGACCCTGCCTGTGCCTATTTGATGTGTGTAGGACAGAAGGAAGGTTTACTACTCTTCTACAGAACAAGGTGTTCTTTTGAGATTCCTACCCCTTATAGTCCACAGACCCTGAATATGTGAGCTAGGTAGTATTTAATGGAGAAAGGAAATCTGCATACTCATTACCCCACATTACACAACATTACCCCAATTGTTAGAGGAATTGTCCTCAGCTGTTCTGCTTTCCAAGAAGATATCTAAAGTATCTGTCCACCCTAGTGGTTATTTTTTAAACCTTCTGTAACTAATGCACTCAATTTAAGAGTTCAAATGGACTGAGATGTCCCATGTGTACAGATCTGGCTAAAATCTCTGAGAACCCGAGTGCTTTGCCTGTTTTGGAAATCTCCAGGAAAGGATGGAGGCTGGCATCAGTGTTTGTTCTCTTTCCTTTAAGCTTATCTTGCTCTCAAGATGTGATGTTACCTGACGTGATGGAGGTAAAAGAGTGAGAAACAGAACTTTCACCAAGGATTCTATGTATTACAGTTTGTGATTAAAAACCTGCACAAACCATCTTTAATACTTTCCAGCCTTTCCTAACTATTTGGAAAATGTTGACAAGTTGTTGCAAGTCACTGCTATGTAAACAGAGAAAGCCTTCACTTTTATAACATTTTATTTTGTCTAGAGAGCCATTGTATGATAAAGAACATAACTGAATCAACTTTCTTTATTTAGCATGTGCTGCCATAGCATGTGAAAATGTTGGTGACTTCACTGCACTGAGTGAAATTAGTAATATATCAAACATCAGCTCATCTGTCATATTATTTCTAAAATAGTTTGGGTTTCTGAGGTGCTTTTGATGTGTGAGGTATATTCTGAATTCTGAATTAATTTGATCAGCTGTAGTTTATGCTCTGTTTGTTTGCAGATTATCAGATACATTTCCCCTGTAATAGCTTCCCCTCTTTATCCTTCCTCTCCACCATTAGAAATAGATTTAGATTAGTAGTTACTGGAAATGAGAAATTAAGTATCCAATTATTTTAAGTTATTTTTGTATTACCATATCTTTTAAGAAGCTGTAGGAAGATTACTGAAGGATTATTAGGTTGTAGTTTTCCAGTGGTTGCTGGTAATTCATTGTGAATAGCACTCTAACAACTTGTACTGACTGGCATAATTAAATGTTTCAAATTTGCCCCAGTTTTGCAAGATTTATTGCCAATTAATTTTCTTTTTTAATCTCACTCATATGCTTTGCTACTGAAACATCCACAGAAGTAGATATTGTCACATCACTGTACTACTTTTTATATGCTCTTATTGCTGTAACTTACACAGGTTCCGTATCTTTGTTTCATCCTTTTATCAAAACTTTTGTAAATACTGTTCTTGCTATAAAGTGAGGCCAGCTGGCCAAAAATATTATTAAGGTATTTTTTATTTCCAAATTTGCAAGACAATTCAAATAAAGCTATTAATCTTAACAAGGAGCTTTTGTTATAAGATCTAGTAAGTAATTAGATTTTTTTCTAAGATCTGATAACTTACTCTCTAGAAGAATTTGTGTTACAGAATTAGTAGATATGCTAAAAGATAAGTAAACTTTTCAGTGCAGACAAATCACCCAGATAACTTTGGAATTTGGAGCTCTGGTATTTTGGCTTTTTTTTCCCTTTTGAATCTTGTGAGTATTGGCCTGTTTTGTTATCATCTTATTGACCTGATTGTTGTCTACCTGCCTTTTACAAGTGAATTCTTGCTTTGTCTTAGGTGTTTCTATCAAATTAACATAGGGAAATCTTCTCTTTCCCTTTTATTCAGATTGCTAACTGAAGGCCGGAAGAAAGCAGAAAAATGTTTTATGTTTTATTGTTTTATAACAATATTGAAATATTTAAGAATAGGGCAATTGGAAAAGGATGATGAAGATTGGGTGAAGTGAGACATATCTGACATCATAAAAAATAGAGGCGCTTGGCCTGAGGAGGTTTGTTACTATATAAATAAATTGAATTCCTCTTTTCCAGTGTTTTGTGCTGCTTAAATATGCCAACTAAGCTGTTTCAGCACTTTGATCTTCTGCCATGATCTGGCCCTAGCTGTACTTTCATCCTTTTCAAAAGTATTCTCTCACAGCAGTGAATTTGGCCCAAGGAAATGAGTATGCAGATTTCCTTCCTCCATTAAATACTACGTAGATGCCTGTCTTTATTGCACAAATAAGCTAGTAAATTCCCTGAGGATTTAGGTTTTAAGCCACTAACTACAGAATACACAGTGTCACCTTAAAGAAACCCCTAGAGAGAAATACAGTATTTCCCAGCAAGGGAAGTGGTTTAGAAATTATGGTTTTGGGACCGGTACTGTAGGATGCAAAGCTGATGTATTTTATGTGAAATACAGTTTTTTGTGAAGATTTGAACATTGTACAGGATAGTAGTTATAACCATCATGTTTCATTGCAGTTCATCTGTGGTATTTTGTCTGGCTTCCAGCTCTCTTGCCCAAGAAGGCAAAGGGTTTGACCTGTTTTGTGTCGTGTGTGCCAGCCCTGAGCTTTGGAGACCCCCATATGGCCATGTCTGCTTAAGACATTGCTGAAATCTGTTTGCCTTTTTCAATTCACTTGTCCTCAATCTCTTACACATGGGCTGTACCAAGGGAGTATTTACTACTGAGGAGACTTTACTTTCTTTTTTTTCACTCCACAGTATAAATAAAGGCATGTTAAAGGTGTTTAGAGAGTCTAGGAAAACTGAGGTAGATGATGCTCATTAAGGAATCAAATTGCTTCCAATCATTAAGCTTTCAGAGTGATATTTTCCATAAAGATATCCCCATAATGATTATTTTATTTCTGCAAATTTTTCTGTGAATGGGAAATATTAATTAAAATTAATGTTCAGTGAACATCAACAAAAACTCGAATGCTTCTGTTGTTTCCCCTTGTGATCAACATACATTGAAATATTATAAAGAAATATGAAGTAAGAAAATATCAAGGCCCTGTCCATTGTCTTTTGATAGCTTGTTTTCAGAGAGGAAATTGTGATCATTGCCTTCAATAACATAATTCAGATTTTCTAAAATTCAGTTTTGTCCTCCTTTCAATATTACACAATAACTTCCTTATGTTGGTATACTTTTGGTATTTATAAATATTCATGGCAGTGGCAAATCTGTAAGTGACCATTTATAGGTGGCCACCATGACAATTTAGGCCTGTATCCCAAATCCCAGCAACTTGTGTTGAAATAGAATACAAATTTTGTGTTAGCTGAGCAGAGTTAAGAGTCTGGATTGACCTCATCTAATTGCCAAGGAGCTTAGCAGCTTCCATCCTGCTTTCACTGAGGACCTCTAGCAAAGGCCACCATTGCATATGTGTTCTTAATGGAAAGAAGATGCCACACTTGCAATTTTGTATGATACGTTATTCTGCTGCATTTTGTTACCCTGTGTAAATATATTTCCATTGCATTGCTACCACCAAAGCTATTAATGAAATGTGATTTGTATTAATTCTCTTTTCTTTTGTTTAACAGATGATGTCACTAATATTGCTCAGGAAGCCCTCCTTGATGATGAAAAGGAGAATCTACCAACAGGGCTAGGAGCTGCAGTGTGGAAAGTCCCACAACAAACATAACTCCTGACTTAGCTCCCAGTGCTGCTCAGTTGTCACCTCTTTAAATTAAAATCAAACACAACTGCCTCAGAAACCTGTGGACAAGAGCAAGGTACTGTGCATTGCCAGCATGTTGGTTGGGAAGGAAGAGAATAAATCTGCCATACAGATATGATGCTATCATTTTATTAGAGACAACAAAATTTGAAGCTTCAAGTTTGAAATTCTTTTTGTACTGAGAGAGACTTTTAGACCCAACCAGATTTTGTAGGCAATAAAATACACTGAATCTATATTAAGCTTCTGTCTTTTTGTGAGGGGCTTTGGTTCTCTTTACAGAGACACTTTCTGAATTCACTGATCAGATTCTTGATATAAACATGTTTTCACTTGTGATCTTTTCTTCATTAATTTTTTAAGTTGTTTCCCCACCACCACCTATGACATCTAAGATGTGCAGTACAGAAGGGTGCTTAGTGTGTTGTATTAATCATATGCTTGCTAACTTGACCACTGTGTTACCTTAGCTATATCTGTCACCATTGTAAAGAAGAGCTTTGGTCTCAGTCAAGAGAGCTAAGCTCCTTTGGCAGACTTTCCCAACCTTCTGTTGACTTTCAGGTGTTTAGAACGTCTGGGTGTTCAGCAGGCAGTTACATATGCTATGCATAAACCCCAACATAATATTCTGTTTGCTTCAAGGATCATCTTGAAATTACTTGATCCTCCTGTTAGAGAAGTATGTTAAGGATGACAGTTTAACCCCATGCCTAATTTTTGGTATTTTCATCCTGCCGTGTTGACAGAGCTACTAGATTTAGGAAATAGCAAACCCCATCTCTGTGTAACTGTTCTTTCTGTAGCAAAGTGTCATTGATCCCTAGAAAAGACATTTTTATCCAGAAAGATTGAGAATATAATTGAGGTTTGCCAGAAAACTGTAGTACAGAAAGAAAAGCAAAGCAGCAGTGACACAGGAAATATCCTTTCCCAATGGCTATTTTGTAGTTTGCATATTGAAATTGTTGCCTCTTCACTACTCACAAACTTTGATTTGAAATACACCTTGCTATTATATTTAGTATAGTGAATGCTGAACAATTCCTTCTCTAAATAGAAAAGTATGACACTAAATAAGGCAAGTGCTATGGGAACTGAAAGCTGTAGAATGCATGATCATTAATGAAATAGTCACAAAGAAGGAAAGAATAAAGTAAAAAATGTAGGATACAGAGTGAGTCTTAAGGCCCATCTGTTTTCTATGTCACTCAAATACAGCTACTACTTCATTGTAGTATCTTTGATTTTAACACTTCACAGGATTTCATTGTGAATATAGTCATTTTAAAGCAACATATAAAGAGTGAAAAAGTATGTCTAAAATAATTTAATTGTAAATGTAATTAATCTTTACTATAGAGAAATTATTTAGAAATATTTTAATTTTTAATTTCTGATTTGTAGCTAAGTTTTTTGGGGGTACAGCAGATAAACTGATGTGACTACTGAATTATCTCTTCTGTACCTAGGAGGGTAGTTGATCCTTTCCTTCTGACTGGGTTTAACACTTTATGGCAATTGTGTGAGAAACTTCAGTCATAGATTAAGTCATATCTACTTAATAATAACAGAAAGTAAAAGATGCTGATTTTGAAAATAATTAAAATGCTAAACCCTAAACCCAGCTGATGAGTATTACCACTTAACTTTCTGCGAAGGTGAATATATTTAAATTTTTTAATTTTGAAAGAATGCTATGTAAAGATTATTCTCTCCCTGTTGTCCCTTAGACTGTTATGTTCCTGTACATCCAAACAGTTGAACATAGATTTAAAAACTGATTGAGACTTGATAGTTTATTTTGCTGACTCTGCATAATAAAGATGAAGTGCCCAAAAATGAGTCTTCAACACCCAGTGTATTTTGGAAAGTGATTTTATCATGTGCAAATTATCAATATCTAATAGTCAGTACTACTTTACGAAAATTGGAGCAGTGGGTTTTCATCTTCTGGATTATGCACATCTGCCCAGTGTGACAGGAAAAAAACCTTACCTATCTGATTCGTTTGTCTTATTTGATTAGTCATATCTCTTGCATATCAATATCTTCTTATTTGCCTAGACTATTGCTGATCTTTTCCAGCTATCTCCTCAGAAAGGAAGTGCAAACACAAGCATTCATGCAGGAATAGGGCTGTTGTATCATACAGCTGGGAGCTGGCACATTGCTTTAGAGAATGACTGGCTGCTTCTGTGAAAATGTAGGATTGCTGCAACACGCCTGGCCCTGCAACAGGGCCAGGTACATTTTATAAATTACTCCTTCTTTTGCTGACAGATCATAAAATCTACCAAAGATTGTTATTTTCCCCCTTTCTTTGAATGGTGAACATTAAATTGAAATAAACTTCAGTATTTCTTATGCTTTCATTTTTTCTTAACATCCTTCGAACAAGCGATTTGTGCTGACTAATAATTCTCTGTACAAGTATTACTTATGATCACTGCCATTGGCTACAGATCCATTATTCTCCAAACACAGAAAACAAATACTATAACAGGCTGGTGTCTAAAGAGTTTTTCTTACTGGCAGATGTAACAAGGTAGAACGTTTGGGTGGCTGCTGGCAGAATTCCCACACACGTTTTGCCGTTAGATAAGACTGTAGTTGGTAGTGGTCATGTTGAGATAAGAAAGTGACGTGGCACTTCGTCATCTAAAAGTAATCTATGTGTTGAGTGTTTGCAAGAGGTCTTAAAAAGAAAACTAAACAAACTTTTCTGACTCTTTGGAAAGGGTTCTCAAATGCATCAGACTTGCTGTCCAGAATTAAGCACAGCAGATCTTCAGTCTTTTCTGAAGCTCCTTGTATGTTCATAAAAGAGTATGAATGGAAAAAAAAAAGGTATGAACTAGGAGAAACCTGTAGCCTATGTGGTGTGCATTCAATAAACAGTAGTGAGAGGCCATAAACTTGGCAGTTCCGAGAATTCCTTAGGATACACTGGTTTTGAAATTCCTGGTGCTTTTTCTTAGTAAATAGGCTCTCTCTTGGTTATGTTTGTCTTTCTAGCCTTTTGTTTGTTTTCTCAGCTCTTCAGTTATTGCAACACAAGACAAAAAAGGGAGATTTTGTAGTAGAAGGGAGGGGAGAGTATTTGGGCATTTCAATTAACTTCCAGTAACCAGTGTAAGAATTAAAAATGTACAATCTGGGACAGTGAAAGGAAACATATAACCTTGTTATATGTTAACCTACTGGTGAAAACTTCCATATCTCAAAGAAAACATCTAGTAATTTTCTATTCTTAATCCCTTACAACATTTGGGAAGTGTTAGTGAAAATCTTTCTGATGTTTCCAGATGTCTCTACTGCAAAAGAATTAATAAATAGTCTGTGTTTGTAGTGTAGCCATTTGTATTGGCATGCCCTGGGAGGGGCATGAGCATGGTTTCATTTAAGAACTTCCAGTTTTCAAGTTGTTCACTGAAACAGACAGCATTTCAGCATTTCCCCTTTCATGTGAAAGGGCAATGTATGCAGGTAACAGCTGAGTCTTAATTTATATGTAACTTTCAGTTTTGGTATTTAGTAGGTGAAAAATTGCAGGGTTACTGCCACAGCCATGCTAACCTTAACATTAAGGCAAAATCTTATTCACACTGTCTCCTAAAGTTTCAGAATAGTTCAGTATTTTTCCACTGACTCTTCATTAAGACTGAGTTTTTAATGTCTCTGCCAGCACCCTGAATTTGAGGCTTCCCTCTGCCACCTCTTTTAGGGGATGAGGTGGGAAGGGGAACAGAACTGAAGACTAAGATCAATTCATAACAGAAATGATATTAATGTATTTTTACACATATAGGGTTGCAACTGTGTCAAATTTACATGACAGTATAATTTGAATAAAGATTTTTGTCCATGGCCAGAGATGATTTACAGCCATTTGGACCTCCCAGAGAATAGCCTTCTTTGCAGGCACTGTGACAAGAAGGAGTTTGTGTTCTGAAGCAATGAAGCATAAACATTTTTCATTTACCCATTGGGACTTCTGTAAACTTTAGGTGACATGTCTTGGCCTCAGCTTTCTGCAAAACACTGTACCATCTTCGCAGTCTGCTCTCTGAAACACTGTAGTGAAACGAAATCCTGATTTCTCAGTGAAGGAGAGATATTATATAGGTAAAGAGAGATAAGGATGTTTTCTTCAGAGTGAGTAATAAATCACTTTTTAATTCCCCTAAATGTCCAAATCAGCTTGACTATGAGAGCTCTCAGCAGTTTAGGATACACTGCTAGCAATGCCAGCATAAATTGGATACCCCCAGAAACCGCATGCACAGCTTGCATACTAGAGAGCTCAAAGTTGCATGTGCAAGTAATCTGGTTCTGTCTAACAGTATCCCAAATTTAGGAAGCTTTTAGGAGGCTTTATTTCCATCTATATCTATATCTATGTCTATGTCTATATCTATGTATGTGTGTGTGTGTGTGTGTATGTGTGCATTGATTAATATCTGAGCTTCAGAATACTTTGTGACAGTCTAATCTGGGCAACAGAAAGTCTCACAGTCTAGAGTAGTGGTGTGTCACAGTAGTTCTGGAGTTTTGCTTTTATATCTACTTCCCTTTTTCTCTCTTTTTAAGGTGAACTATGATTGAATGTGTCTTTGTTTTTTAACATTCTGAGGGATGCTATAGTTAAAATTATGATGTTGATACATGTATCTGGATAAATATATTTTCTGCAAGTCTTCATGGCTGCTACATTCAACATTTAGTGTCTTCAGAGAGCTCATTGGTATTTCTAGTGGCCAAGTTGCCAACAACATTTCCAACAAATCTGGAATGGTTTGAATCAAACTTGCTGGCAGTTACCAGAAGGGTATTTTGTTTGTAGTCTTCTCACGGTGGTGAAGCGTTCTCAAATTGTGGATATTGGAAGATGGTTACAGAAAGAAGGCCTTTAGTTCACAGTTTCTCCCCTGGGCTTTTCTCGTGCTTTGTCTTTTTTGTCCTGTTTAACCGGAGAGAAAAACAAAAGTTTGTCTCCAGGCTCTTGCTGTGTTAGTATCTCGCTGTGCTTTTTGCTGCCTGTAGTTTGAAGCCACTGCACAGCTCCCTTTCAGAGAGCTGAGAGAGAAAAGAAGTTACTGTCTGGCTGAAATATCCAGTTTAAATATTTTGTCCCAGGTGATGCAGTTGCATCAGCCAGTTACCAGAGTGACTTAAACTCTGTTCCCTGCAATGAAAATTCACCCAAATGCCAGTATTTGAAATATCGGGTTTAGCTGGCACTGCTGTGAGAAAGTTAACAAATCTTCCGAGGGACCTGCAGTTTTGTGGGACACTAAATTTGATGATTCCTGCCAAAAAAATTTGCAAACTCCTTCTAGGTCTCATAAGTTTAATTTCTCATCACCAGCATCCAGTCTCTTGTTTCATAATTTTGTCCTTAGAGTGCATTTCTGATAGTCTTTCTGCAAGTGTAATGCCTACTTTACTGAGAGATTACGTGATTTGGTAAAGAAAATACAAAGCATCTGTGACAGAACTGTAGATGGAACCAAAATCCATTAAGCCTTAGCCTGTGTGTTGCCAGTAAGATAATAATTACTCAGTTAGATTTGAAATTAGATTTGAATGAGGGGTCCAAGAACATTGAAGTTGAGCAGGAGTCCTTGATGCAGTAATCAAGCACAAGGGTGAGGTCCTAAATTCCCAAGCACAGATAGGTGCTTTTTGGGGGATTCTATGGCCCTTCAAAATTTAAGCAACTGCACTGCCAGTTCTGTAGTGTTTATATTTACTTTGATCTCAGGAACTAGGGAACTTTTCTTTAAAACTTTGGAGAAAATACAGCATGTTCTTTTGTCAGTCTTCCTGTATTACTGGAATAGGCTGATATCTTCATTTTGGCTAAGAGTCCTGATTTAAATGAGAAGCTGTGTGAAAGTTGAGCTGCCCCTTGGTAGGTGAAGAAGTTTGGTAATTCTTTTTTGTGCTGGCTGATGTGCTCGAGCACAGAGCTGTGATCCTTCTGGGCTGGAGCAGTGAGGTGGGAGTGTGAGCTGCCTGGCACAGCAGGAGGTGGCTTGCAGGCTCAGTTAGGGTAGTCAACAGCACAAAATAATTATTGAGGTCAGAGGAAGTGGAATTAAATCATGCCCCCTCTCTTTGCTTCACTGTTCAGCTGGTAATGAATATCACATCCAGAAGCACCTTTTCTCCTCCTTACTCCTACCTAACCTCTCAAGTCAATATCCTATTGATTTACAAAATAAAAAATATTCAAGATGCAGTGAAGTGTTAGACTGCCCCAGGTTTTCTCTCACTGAGGTTTCTCCTCTTTCTTGAGTCATCAAATTAGGAATCTGAACCTCTTCTCCCAAACCTGTCAGTTGTCTTGTGCATTTTCTACACAGTTGCCATCCCTGAATTTTTAATTTTTCTAGTTTCAGGTTTTAGTTATTCTAGCTCTTTACAATTAGAAAATAATAATAATAAAAAAGGTTTAAAAAATACCTGAAGGAAACTTCCTGCAAAAATCAGGTGAGTAGTTAAGTAAAGGTGGTCCACTATAATCCAAAAGACTAAATTTGATAGCTTGATTACATCTATGGCATGTGAGTGATAGTCAAGAAAGATACTAGAATCTGTCTCTCTATTTTCCATTTATCTGCCCCTAACTAAGAAATGCTATAACTTGCCCTTTCTTCCTCCTTTTGTTTCTGCTCTTGGGTGTTCTGCTTTAATGGGAATGCTGCTCCTCAGTGAGAGCACAGGGATCTCCCAGCATCAGGGTGCAATGAGAAGGTCCAGAGGCTCATGCACTGTGCCAGACACAGGCAGAGGGTCAGGTCTCCTGTCCGTGCTGGAAAGAAAGGAATTGGCTCAGAGATCAAAGAAACAGCTCTGCCTAGAGCTGCCTCTCTGGGTGAACCCAGCACCCTAAACCACTCTGGCTGTGTAACAGAACTGAGTTGTGAAGCTTGTGGAGGGAGAGTTCTCTTTTACCATTTTTAGTTGCATTTGAGCTCCACCTTTCTGGGCTAGTGTCTCTTTTATTTAACAAACAGGACTCCTGTTTTGTAGCATTTTGTCTTTTAATAGAGCTAATTAAGCCATTTTAATGATTAATGATGTGATAAATCCTCGAAACGGTGCTATAAATGAAATTGGGTAAATATTAATAAAGAATATTCATTGAAGCCAGTGAATAGTTTTTATTTACTTAAAATAAAAAAGTCCTGGAATCAAGCTTGTAGCTTTCTGAGAAGGGATTCAGGTTAAATTTTTCGCTCCTCCTAGTGTATGAAAGTGCAGTGTAGTGCAGGATCCCTTCCTTTCCTCATGTCCAGTTCAGCTCAGACATTCCTTTTTACTTGTGTTAATTCCTTTTAAACTAAGAGCTAGTTTTCTGGGGATTTTTTGGTGGGCTGCTTATGTACTTTTGCTAAAATGAAGCCATTAATATACTGGATGCTGTCCACTGGTATGCAGTAGTATCACTCAAAAATAAAAATTCAGTGTCACATGGTTGTTACTAGCAGGTACACATACTTGTGTGTCTGAATGAGTTTGATATACTTATGGGTTTTTTGTTTGTTTGTTTGTTTGTTTTGTGGTATGCAGTGACTTGGATACATATTTTAGTTGCATGTGTTTTAACAGATGCACACATGTCACAGCCAGCCAATTCACTGAATAGAAAATGAATACATTGGTGAAATTAATTTAGGAACTTGACAAACTAGTTCTGTTAACTGCTGTATAAGGACTAGGAAGGCAGTGATTCATGATGGGAAGTTAAAACCTGAGTACTGATTCCTTAGGGCATTGGGAATTTTCTGAAGGACTGTGGAGTGACACAATCACAGACCACCTTTGCTGAGATGCCACTGAAAAAAATACGGAAGCAATTACTAAGCTGGACAGAAGAGCTGGCTGCCTTACAGATCCTGTGCTCATCCGCAGGACATCACCTGCTGTGGGAAATTGAGCCAGTGCCATAAAAGCCTAACTCATGCTACACTGTGATCTCTACCAAGGAAAGCTCTGTTCCACTTGGCTCTGCAGTATTATGTTACTATGAGCTCTTCTGGGAAAAAAGCAATGAAAAAATGCTTAGAGTTTCTTGGTGATGGCTTTTCATATAGTTTGACCCTATAAGGTGTATTCTTATAAAAGCAAGAATGGCTCAGGACTTTAGGCTGTGAATCTGAAAAAATGAATGTGGAGCTATTAGTTAACAATAAAGATGTTTCTGGTTTTATCCATCAAAAAATCAAGTGACATTTGCAAAGTCTTCCACTGTAAGGAAACTCTGTATTTCCCTAAGTGGACTATGATTTAAAATAACCCTCAAAGGTTCTACTGTTACAGAAATAGATCTGTCTTTGTAGGAAGCAAACAAAGGGTATCAGAAAGGTGAACAGTCTGCAATATAGCTAGAAAACTATACTGATAATTTCCATTTAGATTTTTTTGGCTGGGAAGAGTATTATTTTACTGTCCTGTAGAGGTTCTGCTTTTATCCATTCAGTCATGTTTTATTACATACAACTGAGAATTGAAGCAGTAAATGTAGGTCATCTGAACCTTGTGAGAATTGTGCCTTGGGCAGCAGCAGCTATGAATGTCTTTCTCATACAGTTTCTAGTTGGTTAACATTGTATTTTTAAACTATAACATAGGTGAACTGCAAGTTATTTCTGAAGTTTACATTGTACCTGTGTCCACTGCATTTACTGTTGTCAGATGCTACAGCAATAAAATTTATGTTAAACTTCTCGAATGTACAGAATTGTGCTATGCTGAGAATGTGCTTACATCTCATATCCACAGGCACAGAAAGGATTATGGGTATCTTGCAGAGGGCTCTGCAGAATTATAAGAGAAATATTGAAATTAAAAAGTTGAAGTAAAATGGTAAAATCGCTCTCTCTTTATGTGGAGTTGTAGTGTGTAGATGAAGAAGTTTTATTATTTCCTGTGTCAGAGTACAGTTTGGTGTTTCAGCTGAGATGACTCATTGACAATTTCACCTTCCAAAAATTGTGCTGCAACTGAATAACGTTGTTGAAGTCTGAAATAGGGCTGGAATGCAGAATTTTTGTTGATATAATTTAGTAAATTTTTTGTGTTATCATGTTATCCATATTTATTAATTGATTTTATAGCTGTACTTACTTTTCATGTTTGTTACTGAAAGACTTAATCGCTAAAGATATAGCCCTCCCCATATTTTTGTGTATTTCACACAGGATCATGCTTAAAGACTTGCATTTCTTTAAAGTGACTTCCTTTTCAACAGAAAATATTTGGTTCCTTTTTTCCTTACTCTCATGTAACCAAAATTCTTTGATGCTACACTTTCATTTCTTTTCTATTAAGTTTTATTGATATTTGACATCTAGAATCTTCATATAGTAATTAATTATGTGGTTTGAGGTCTTGTTTGATAAAACCAGGGAAGAGATTGAGGTACTGATAAAAAGCATCCTTTAAATCTATTAAGCAAATAGAAGAGAAATCGGAAGTTAAGACATTGTTCAGCTGATTGGTTTTCTAGTACATAAAGAATTTAATGGATTTCACAAAACATCTCCAAGACAAATATTTTGATCTTTTACACACCAATCCCTGAAACTATTGAACAGTTGGTTCAGATCCAATCAAGTTTGTTTATTTTGTTGTTTTTCTTCAAGTTACTTATCAAGTAAAGCGAGAAACTTGGTTTGCTCCAGAGACTGCTGAAAACGTGGCTTGTGATTTAGAATCCATTATTTAGTCCTATCCTTTTTCCTGGTGTGAAATATAAAATACATTCAAATGATTCCAAGGTTTGCAAGAAGTGGGTAGAACTCAGAGTGCAGGAAGTGGCTATTTTTGATCACAGAGTGATTGTGGGACTGTATCCCGGTGGCGTCATGAATTTGCCTCTCAGCAGACATATGGTGAGTTAATAAATAGGTTGTTGGTTGAAATGTCTGCGTCAGTAAAATTTTGTTAGAGTGGAGTATTTTTTTCTTTAATTTTCATTGTGTTTACAAGTTGTTGCTGTTTTGGTTGTTTTTTGTCCTGACCTTTATCCAAATATTAAATGTGGGTAGTCAACTAGAAGGGAATCTGGGCACTCACTGGTTCTATCCCTTTTATTTGGGAATCAGGATGCACTCTCTGCTTCAGCCCTTGTGTGTCTGGGCTTCATGCCTCATGAGTATATAGTTAGGCTTTGTGTTGCCATAGTTCCTGCTTTTGAAATAGGTAGGCTGGAAGATGTATCTAGGGAAGAGTAAAAATGGAAATTTTTTTTATAACCGCCAATGCAGCTTGACGTATGGTTGTTTCTTGGTTTGGGGATTTTTTTTTTGCTTTGTGGTTTTTTGCTTTGTTTTGGGTTTTGTTTCTTTTTGTTGTTGTTGATTTGGGGGGTTTTTTTGGTTATTTCTTTTAGGGTTTTTTTTGTGGTTTTGAAGGGTTTATTATGTTTGGTTTTGTTGGGAGGTAGTGTTTTTGCTCCCCTCCCCACTCTCCTTCCCTCAGGGCCTAAAAGAGAAGAGGGTGATTTTCTTCAGGTTCTGGGTCTATGCTTTTATTTTACTTGAAAAGTAAAATTTTACAATGTTGAGAGTTAAAGGAAAAGGATTAAGAGCAATGCCTCGAGAATTTTTTAATTCTGAAGAGTACTTCAAAAAGTAATATGGAACTCCCTAAATTTTAAGGCTAATTTGAGTATTAAATGTAATTTGAGCATCACAGAAACTCCACAGATTAATATCATGCAATTCCTTTATTAAGAAGAGTAATTTCTCACATTTCTTCTACTCACCAAAGACTTCCATTTTCTAAATTTACTGTAATATTGCCAATTTATTTTTCTTGAATCAACTACTATGTGTAAAACCACAATAGCACCAGTAGGTTTTTTTTTGTAAGGTAGGTCTGATACATAGTAAAATTTAAATGTATTTAAGTTCCTTTAAGTTTTTTCACAGGTTATGTATTAAAATGCTTCATATAATGAATAGAAGAGCAAATAGAACTTTATTGAGTAGGGTAACTTGGTAGATTATTATATTTTGAAGGAAAGATGTCTGATATTACAGAGCAAAATGAGTATTTCACTTGAGTTATTTTATCAAATAATTGGTAAAGTTCATCTTTTCTTCGATTGCTTTTTTATGAATGAAGGAACTCGATAGGAATATCACCAAATGGATTGAGATTTGGTGTCCTGATTTCTGTTTGCTTTTCTTCTGATTTGACTTGTCATTCTGAGCAAGATGTTTAACTCACCACCTGTTCACCAGTTTTTGAAGAGGAGAATAAAACTGAGGTGTTTAGTTTGTCTCTACACACCTGAGGTGTTGGTCACTCACCCTTTAGAAAGTATGTGCTAAGGAAAGCATGGGATTTTCATTATAATGCAATTGCTAAAATAACTCCCCATTAGTAGTAGGTTGGAAAGAGCAGCTTATTGTTTGAAGGCAGTTTGATAGCAATTTTCTTGTAAATACAATACTCCAGTAATGTCATTCAGTTTTAAAGTAGGAACCTTTCTGCTTTCTTGAAAATTTAATGATGAAATTATGTGCATATTTAAAATGCACACAGGACATGGATTTGGAAACTAGTTCAGCATTGATAGCACTTGTTCCTCAATTCATTCTTGTGGTGTACCAGGTTATTCTTAGAGGAGAGCTGAGATGAAACTTCTATAACCAATTACTCATGATGTGAACTAATAATGGGATTTCCTAATTATCAGAATTGGTGTTCTTTGTCTGCTATCGATATTCTCTTTGAATATTACATAAAGCTGATTTAAATAATTGAATACTTTTTAAGCTTAGAGCATACTGGGAAATGAAAATGAAGTTAAATATCTTCTTGTTTCCATTATAGCTTTTCAAACAGTATCATCCCTGAACATAAGCAGGTTACATATATACTATTTAAAGAAGTATTTTCAAATGTTTTTCCAGTTTTTGATACCTTATTAATAGATGCTGATGGTGTGAAACATGATGATAATTATGAATAATACAATTACGCATTATAACTGATACATTAGGGAGAGAAATGCTTTCTTCTTACTATAGAAAATAAACTATTCCCACTGAAACACTACCTCAATTAATTTATGGTTATCTCAGTGCCTCTTGGGAATCCTGAGCATGGTTCTAGTCAGGTCTTGAATAAGATATAATTTCTGTTTATATGCTATATTCATCATAACTGCAAATACTTTTATTTCTGTGAACATCAGAATACAGTGGATAGAAATGGTAAAATATTGTGTCACTACTTATCTGCTTCTTTCAAACTCTGGTACACTGTGCGGTGTATGGTATAATTCAAGAAAGTTCAGTGTGTTTTAAAAATTAATGTTAACTCTGATGTTTGAATCTGCTCAGTGCTGTAGCCTAATTCTGTTCCCATCACTTTGCTTCTTCCAGGCCATGAGAGACTGCTCCCATGATGGCAGAGATTTGTATGAAAGGTTTTGTTGACCACTGCATGACTCTTAAATGCTAAAAGCAGAAGGCACTAGCTGGTAGCTCAGTGTGGAGCAAAAATTTTATTTTAAACTTCAAAAACAATTATGTCAAAGAAAAGTCGTGCCAAGGGAGAGAAGTCCGACATGGAGACTGAAGCCCTGCAAGCTGCTAATGAGGAGCTGAGAACTAAACTAACCAACATCCAGATAGAATTTCAGCAAGAAAAAAACAAGGTATTTGCCTATTTTGTGATCATTCTTGTAACAGCTGCACTGTTAGAAACCAGCAGAGTTTGATACTAAAATTTGTTAGTTGTGAAAGAAAAACATGACGGAGCAGGGAATTCAGAAGAACAACTGATAAACTAAAATTGGTACCAACTCTTTTAAATAGTGTGCAAAAGGAACTAAATATCCCCAAACACCGAGTCACTGAAATTTGCAATCACAGCAATACAAATGGTATTAGCTTACTGAGAAGGGAGTTTTGTATTTGATCTTACTGAAAATTGTACGTTGTAAAAAGAATCATCTTAAAAAATCAAACATCAGCACCTTATTCTAAGCATGTCACTTTAAATGCCTATGAAGAATATCAATTAACTGGAAACTGTGTAGGAGTCCTGATTTGATTTGCTGAGGTCATGTGTGGCATTGTTCTGAGGTATTCAATGATTGCTAATGAAACAGATCCATCAGTATTTGTCTATCTAGCCTATGTTCAACAGGGTAATCAAGAGGACACACAGGAGAAACTATTAATTCATCAAATACATTCATATTTTTATAGATTAGTGGTTACTTTTATATATTTCCCTAGGTTGTTTAAAATATGGACAAACCAGTAACGTTATTTCTATTCTTTTACTTATTAAAATCAGTTAGTGCATTTGGCTTTGCACAAGGCAGTTCTGGATATTAATCCATGTACAGGTGGATTTTTCTGTGTTTGACTGGGGATGCTGGAGTTACAAGAGTCTCAAAAACTTACCAAGTGGAGCAAGTATGCACTGAAAATGTGTTCTCTTTCTATAACATATCTTTGTTGTAGCCTTTTTTTTTTTATATCAATGTAAAATGTGGAACACCTGAATAACAACATTTATATAGATTTTAGTTTCATTATTCATTCATTTTCCATTCATTAACATCCATGTGTGATACTAAGTATGAAAGGTCTTATTTTTTACATTTTAGTTTACAATGTAAACCAAAGAAGCACCAACAAATGCAATCTTATTTCTTACAAAGAAAACATAAAGCCTTAATGTATGTTTGATTGATGCAGTAGATTCAGAATATATGAGCCAACTAAATTTATGTTGCCTTGGAAATTTTTCTTCTTCACAGACTAAAACAAAAAGTCAAATCTCTTACAGGTCAGGGGTATTGATGAACAGATTAAGTCAGGGGTTTTGCTATTGGCTTCCTTATCTAAGTTCTCTTGTTGTTGATTGATATAACCACAACATATTTTAAAACAAGTGGCACAAACTACTTGTGCCTTTTAAAATTGCACACCTTGAAATTTAGTGGTGGCTAATACGCTTTATAATTTATTGGTCAATTAGCATTGCATTATTTCAGTGTCATTTTTAGTGTCTCACTGTTTCTGTTTGGAGACTTAAGAGTTGATGGTAGATTACATGAACATTAGTAAATTTTTCTTTTTAGTTATCTTATTTCCTATTTTGTTCTGTATAATTTTATATGTAGACATATGATGTGAATTTTACTATTATTTTAAAAATTGCATTAAAGAGAGCACATAATTATAAAATTATACCTTGGACATAAGAATGAATTAATTTTGAGTCCTTAAATAACTCAGATTAAAAGAAAATTCCATGAACATTAAAAAGAGTTTAGCCCTGATACACTTCCATGTTTGATTCTTTACCAGTGATAGCATCAAGTTTAACTCCTGATTCAACTAAGAATGAGGTGTAAGTAAAAGACCATGACAGCTGCAGGAACATTTTCAATAACTAGTCTTCTTACATAATTTTCAGTCTAGGAAGATTCGCTTCTTTTTGTTTGGTTACTTGCTCACTTTTCTTCAGCTTAAAAATTTAATACTTTCTAGAGTATTGAGGTTGTTCCTGGAGACAGATCTGTGTATTGTGCACATATGTGTGCAGAGGAATGAGTGAGCTCACATATGAAATCTGTGAAAGAGGAAATTACAGCCAGAGTGCTCTAAAATCCTGTTAAGTGTACATTGCAGTCTGAAGCAAATTCTGCAATGTGTTGGAGTGCATTTCTGTGAGGATGCAGATGGGGGAAGAGAACTTCAGCCTCTTTCCCTCATCTTTCCTGTGGTGCTTGCTCTAAATCATTTAACTGGAATTGAATGTGTAATTTATTTCCCAGCCCACTCTTGGTCTGTGCAGCAGTTGCAGGATGCCTTGACTGACAAGATGGGTAAATCAAAGCCATAGAGATTTTTCTTGTTTAGATTGTAATTCAAAAATAGTAACAAAACCAAGAGAAGTTATTTCTTGGTATCAGAAAAGTAAAAACACTACACCTTGAGAATTCTAAATAAATTAGATATCTTTACTGGGGTAGAGGTAAAAGAGAAGTATTGAAGCTGCTAAACACGTCTGTGACCCATGGGATATAAACTGTATTAGGAAAGGTAACAAACTCTTGTGGGGCCAATTTATTCAATTTAATTTTCCTAAACTATTTTTTCCCTCATGTGTGTGCCTATATTAATGATTTATTTGAGAAGGAACCTTCTAATTGATGAGAGACATCACAAATGGAAATTAATCTTAACATACTTTTGGCTGCAAAATACTGCTTTCTCTTAAATAAAATTCCACCCAAGAGACATTCAAAACTTTGTGCATATTTTCCTAGTTCATCTTGTTTCATTGGTTTTTGATCCATGCAAAGAAGTTTCTTCTGTGAAGTTGTTCTCCTACATGCTTTTGCAATACCTGATCCAAAACTGATACATTTGCATGTTTTTGAATGTGTATCCACGTTGATCTTGCTGATCTTGATTTGGCCATTGGACATATGAGTAGCTGGGTTCATTTATGTTGCCTAAGGGGTGAAGCAAAGTAGTGGCCCTGCCTTAGTTCCCATGTACTGCCTCTTGTTTTGGGAATACCTGTTTGAATAGCTCAGTCTTCACTTCTCTGGACTAAACAGGCCCATCTCCCACAGTCTCTCCTCATAAGAGAAATGCTCCAGACCCCTTCTCATCTTTGTGGCCCTCCACTGAATACTCTTCAGGAGCTCCTTTTTTTTTCTTGAACACAGTACTCCAGATGCACCTCACTGGGGCCAAGGTCATTGATAAACAAGTTGACTAAGGCTGGGCCCTGGTGCTCCCCAGCCTCCAGCTGGATTCTACTTGCTGATCATGATGCTCTGAGCTCTGCCATCCAGCCAGCTCTTGATCTACCTTGATCCACTGTCCATTCCTCTAACCCCCATTTCCAGAGCTTACCTAGTAGGATGTTATGGAGGACAGTGTCAGAAGCCCTGCTGAAATCAAGCCACACCATTGTAGAAGGCTGTCAGATTGGTCAACCATGATTTCCTCTTTTCTCCAAGAGGAGAATTGCCTTCCTGATTGCCTTCTCTTCTTGCACATGAAGTTTGCAGCTCCTGACAAAAAAAGCAGTGGAGAGTATCTCTTCTGTGATTTCCTATTGTGCCACAAATCAAAAACCCACACAGTTAAATCCAAGAGAAAAAAAATGAGGTATCCTGAGTAAGTTCTTATCATAACATTTTTACTGGGGAGTGATTTGGTAGCACTTGGAACCACATACAATTTAATAGCTTATTGCCTTTTAGAAATGAATAGTTTTAAAATTATGCCATCGACTCTGGTCATAAAGCTGAACAATTATTTTTCTATCTCAAGTGTGGAAAACACCTTGTCATAGAAAACAACACCAGATGCAAATTTCCAAGGAAAATATAGTTATATTGTTTTAAAGAAAGTTCTGCTTTCAGACACTTTTTAGATATAAGAAATGAAAGAAGCAATGGTGCTTAGCATTATTTTATTGAGAAGATAACTTCTGCTATGACAACAACATTGTATTAGTGTGCACCAATTATTAAAATTTTAATTTGGGAAGTAGAAAATTTCTGGTTTATTGGTGCCCTGATATCCTGCCTGACTTTGTTTCCCTATTGACTTCATTTCTTGGATAAAATGGCTGTCTTCATATTAAAAAACACAAAAAGAGTGCCCAAAATACAAAAAGAGAAATTTCTTTAAAATTTAGGTTGATTTGGAAAGTGAGACTCAGACATATGGGAAAATGCCACACTACTATTTTCATTCAGTCAGTTTCTCTGGAAGCCAGACATGTACAGAACTGCACAGTGTGCAGGGGAGAGGGACTGAAGGGTGCAGAAAGGAGAGATTGTGGCTTTCAGGGAAGATCTAACAGATAGATTTAACTTTCCATCCTCTCTGACAAAAAGCAGTGATAAGAAAAGACTTTTTAAAGACCTTGGGAATTGGTATGCATCTTTTTTTCTGGGTCATGAGATGTAATAAGTATTTCAGATGCTGTGTAAAAATCCAGGGTATTTTTAAGGATTCTAATTCTTATTTAAATTGCTCTTGCTGAAGCTTTTAGGTAAAATTAGTAGTGATATATGACAGTACTCAGTTACTCTGAGTTGTTAATACGTGTTCTCACAGGCAGCAACAATGCATAGAGGTGCTGCCTTGCCTTCCCTTAATTCAGTGAAAGATGAAAACAAATGAGCAAGCATGCTAATTTGTGTGACTCAGTGCTCCCCAAAATGTCAAAATCCATTTCTCTTTTATTAAAAATGCTTTTAGTAAGTTACACTCATGAATGTGTTGTATTGAAAACTGCCTTTCAGTTGTGTGCTTTAGGTACAATATGACTAATTTAAAATTACTGTAATTCTTGAGGTATATTATCTGTGTTTGTATGTGCCATTATGCAGTTTGTTTCCCCATGTTGTTATTAGTAGGTTTCATTGCTCAATTTCATTTCAATTTTCTTGGCTCATTAGTCAGGCAATAAGTAAATAATGAGCGTTGTTTAATTTGCAAATTTATCTATAAACTGTCTGTTTACTTCTGATAGCAGTTAGGTAAGTAAGTGACTTAGCTTTGTTACAGCATCATGGAATTATTTGGCTTGGAAGGCACCTTTAAAGATCATCTATTCCAACTTCCTTGCCGTGGACTTCCCTACGGAATTGGGTTCCCCAATGCAAGCACTGAAAATCACTGCTATCCACTGCAGGCTTGGAAGTAAATGTCATCCCACCAAAAGAAATAACACATGGATATATCCCGCAGATAATTTCCAATAGCCAGATTTACCATTTGGGGAAAAAACCTCAATCTCCAGCTCTCTTAATAAAGATACATTCTCAGAATCATCTTGTGACAATATCTATAAAATCTGCTTGTGACAGTGTCTGATTCAGAGCTATTACCTTTTCCACAGCTGTAATTATAGTGCTCTCCCAGGTGGTATTTAGTCAACAGTGCATCTAGGTTGCTTTCATAAAAATATGGATACCTTTCCTCCCTTTTCTGCTCCCAGTCTCTTTCTTTAAATCGAAGTTAACTTTGAGTTGTTTAATTCTCAAAGTTGCTTTCAAAATAAGAGGATTGTAACATCTTCTGCAGGAAAAGTCTGCTGTCCCAAGCTGTCTGAAGACTTCAGGTCAAGTTGTGGTAGGTTGATCCTGACTGGACACCTATCTGACCAAGTTGCAATTCTAGCTTAATTTAGTGTAAATTGAATGCATTGTATGACTACAGACCACAGCTTTGTGTGATAGAAGCAGATGTGGCAGTGACTTACATCCTGCTGCTTGGTTGCCTCCTTTCACCATGAAGAACTCTTTGCTATGTATATTTGTATTGACATTCAAGTTTAAAACACAAGTTTTGAAATCTCTGACTCTCATAGAGGTTTTGGCATTCTCTGTAATGGGAATAGTAGAAAGATGTTTCTGGAACTACGAATGATGAAACACATTATAGCCTTTCTGGTATACTGCAATAGACAAGTGAGCCTTTCTCTTTTTTCCCCCTTTAGTCTAAATTAACATCTAATCCCATATGGAAAAAGCATTGCTTTCCACGCAGCCTGCTGAGCATCGTTTTATAATGAGGTTTCATCAGAGTGGATGTTACTATAAAAATCTATAACACTTTTCCTCTACTCCCTCCTCAACCCTTAGAGTCACTGGCCTATATTTTCTGAAATGTCTGGGGACATGAATAGTCTCAGTTTTGGAGTGAGATCTGGGGTCCATTGAGTAGACTTGATTTTTCAAAAGGCCAATTCTTTTGGCTTGTCTTTAATGGGACTTTCCCATTAAATTATCTAAGAAATTAAGAAATCCAAAATAAAAATATTCCCAGAGTAAACACAAAGTCTGTTTGATTGCTTTTCCATCTGCTTGTAGAGTGCAGTAGAGGGGTTGTGAGTGAGAATAGGCTGGAGTGGTTGGTAAAGGAAAAAAGGAGATAGCTAGATCGTATGTTGCTCAGTTTTATTTTATTCCCTAAATCTGTGAGAACTCATGACTGGTTGCACATCCCTATAGCAGATTCCTTAATGTGCACATGGCCTTTTTCCAGCCCTGGTTCTCTACTTTTTTACTGGAGAGAGGTGTACAGTCTTTGCTTTTGAATATTTAGGATAGGTTTTTAATAACCACTTAAAGGAAGCATCTTCCTTGGTGACTTTTAAAAGTGGAGTGGTGCTTGTTAATCAATGTTTTATGTTTTATTCCAGGTGGGTAAACTGAGAGAAAAAATCCAAGAGGTGAAGCAAGAAAGGGAGCAGGAGCAGCATAAGCACACTGCCTATGTTTCTGAACTGAAAGCCAAGCTCCATGAGGAGAAAATGAAGGAGCTTCAGAGTGTCAGAGAACTCCTGATCCGGCAGCACGAGCAGGAGGTGGCAAGAATGGTGAAGATCAAAGATGGTGAAATTCAGCGTTTGCAGTCGACAGTCAACGTGCTGCGGGACGGGGCGGCTGACAAAGTGAAGACGGCGCTGCTGAGCGAGGCAAAGGAGGAGGCTCGCAAGGCGTTCGACGGGGAGCGGCTGAAGCTGCAACAAGAGATCCTGGAGCTCAAATCAGGCAAAAAGCAGCTTGAGGAAGCTCTGAACAACATCATGCAGGCAGATAAAATGAAGGCTGCGGACCTGCGCACGGCCTATCAGTCCCACCAGGATGAGATCAATAGAATAAAGCGGGAATGTGAGAGGGAGATCCGCAGGCTGGTAAGTTCAAGTAATGCTGCTTATTTCAGTTTATAGGAGGTATTGGTATATTGCTGGATGTACCCATAAATATCAAAGCAGCCTTTGGCAGTACTATCTTCCATCACTGCTGATTGCTACAACAGGCCACTATTTCCACTACTTTCCCTCCTTACAGCAAGATGAACCTTGGCTCCACAGGCTTTCCAACACAGCCCAAAGCTTTGTGTCCCACCAATACAGGTCAACCAAGACTTTCCAGGATGAATTTTCTCAAAATATCAAAGAAATAGAGTTTCCCTTTCCTAGCTGGACAGCTCTAGTCCTGGTGACCAAAACAAGTCAGGGATTGTTCACTGGACAATGCAAGAATGCCTTGTGAGATGGCAAGATTAAATTCTCATTGAGTTTTTATATTTAACTTGGAGGAACCAGTTGTGCTGAAGCAATATAATCTCTTTGCTTCTTCTGCATCTTTATCCAGGTCATTCAATTTTAAGCATTGTTGCCCTTTCAGAATTTCTGTGTTTTTTCTACAGTAGCAGAAAAGTTAGGGCCTAGGACAGCAGGCTTTTTTCACGCTTCATAAACCCTAGGACTTCAGCACAGATGGCAGATTATGCTGTTTGTAAAAAAATAAAAATCCAGGCGATATTTCATGACAGTGGGCGCCCCAAATTATTCAGCTTTGTTAAATGTAAATAATCTAAGATGGGCTGTACACAGTAATACCTTTAGAGAGGTCTTCATCAAGTGACACTTCTGTTTGGTAATATGATATTGTCTGCATATATATGTATATATCTAATTATTTATCTGCACAAACTAGCAACTCAATAGCTATGCAAATAAGATGAAAAACTACAATAAGCATAATATTTATGTTATGTCAAGTAGTATAGACTTTGAATAAAATGAAACATCATTTTCCTTAGGAAAATACCTTGTTGGTTTGAATTTGCACAGAAATAACCTCTTATTTCTTGTATTCCGTAGGAAAAACGGTGAGGAAAAGCTACAAAATATAGTATTTGTTTAATGCTGGTGATTTTCTGTCTGATACAATGAAAGATTTTAATGCAGTAAATATTTATGCTTTAAATTAATTGGCTGTTGATTGAGTCTCAGGGGAATCATTCTGTTCATTAATTAAGACCACTGCAAAGACCAAAAATGTGGTGTTTCTGCAAACATAGTTTCTGTCATGTTTTTTTTCTGTATTAGAAATGTAAAATTCTAAAATCATAGCTATGAAGCACAGGCAGTTATGAAAAGTGTTAAAGAAGAGAGAAGGTTGATATATTCTGGCATGTGTTTTTCTGGAGGACATTTTCTAAATGAATTTAACCTCCTGCAAGAAGGGTTTCAAAGGAAACACTTAAATCCTCACTTTCAAGAGTAGAGGTTTTCAGCCTGCTGATGTGCAAGGGTGATGAAGAAGGGCACTCTGTTTTCTGTCTGGCACAAAAAGAAATTCTGTGAAGTCATCCAAAATTTTAATTGTAGCCTTGCTGGGCGTCTGTTACTGAGTGTGTCATAACTCGTTTCCTTTTCACAGCACCAGGGAAGCCTGCCACTGGTCTCATGGGCTTTCTCAGGAAATGTTTGTATCTTCCTCCAAGAGTCTGGTGCTGCCTTCTAGTGCCTCCATTCCTTTCATTAGTGACTTTCAATTATTCTCCTTAAATTCAGTGGTTTGTGGGTTTTTTTTGGGAGAAGAGTTCTTCTAGGAATTCTTAGGAATTCACATAGTTGTTATTGCACAGGGCAGTCTTCAAATCTGGGATGAGGTAAAATATACTGCAAAGTTCCTAGATAGGTTCTCTTTTCCTCTGAGAGAGCACATGGGATTAAAGAACCTGATCACTGGGATATTTCTCCCTCCTCTCACCTCCATTTAATTAGTTCAAGGAATGCTTGCTTTCAATTTCAGATTAACCCTGGATTTGGTGTTCTTGGTTGGTTTCTACCCTTGTGGGATGAAACAATAAGGATGTGAAAGGCAGTGTTATTAATATTAGCACAGTTCTATAACTGAGTTTCAATTAATGTGCTCTTTTGTATGCGTGCAGTGTTTTGTGGCACTATTAAGAAACCAGCATCTTTGGGATTAACGACTTAAATGAGCTGCCCATACCGTAATTCAAATTTAGATAGAGTAATTCAGGATGCAGTCTGATTGTCTTGTCAGATATGGGTGATTTATTTTTCATTTCAGATCACAGATTACTTTTGGAAATGTATTTCTTACAGATATTGCAGCTAGAAAAAAAGAAATCTGTATTTTTGTCATTAACTTTACTAAACTGTAACTAAAATCTTATGCTTCTTGGCTGTTATTAAAAAATAAGTTATAAGAAACGAAAACAGCAAAATCCATTGTCTGTGCCCACATGGATACAATTATATCGATCATATAAATGGCCATGACTGTATTGTAAAAAAGACAGTAATTTAAAAATATGATGAATCGATTTGGAGATTGTTTTCATAGTTTTGAATTGAGCCATGAAAAATACCCAACAAACCTCAACAGAAACAAGACTGAATGGCTAAGGTCCTAGTGCTTAGTAAGAGAAAGTAAAACATATCTTTGGCAAAAAAATATAACACACTTTTTCTCTGTGCAATATGAAATTATATTGGAACTTTTCAGATCCCATAATTTAAACAGTGTTATAAATGTTTTCATTCATTTAAGAAATGCTAATTGCTGTGGATTTTATTCCCTCATCCTCCAAGAAAATACATCCTTGTTGTATATATGCGTCAGCACAATGTACTGGCAGCTATGAAAGCAGAAGTAAAAATATCTAGTAACAAACTGGAGGGACAAATGAAACAGGTTTCTTGAAAGTAAAGAGGCACCTTGGAGAATAAGAAAAGAAAGCAAGAACAGCAATTACTTATTTTGTTCAGCCCATATTTTCTGAGTAGTTGAGTCTGAGCAGTTGTATTGTCCCATAGAATGAAAACTGTACAAAATAGCAATTTCAACCAATTTTTCTTAGGCCTTGATTAAGCTTGCAATTTAACTGACTTACTTGGTTTGAAAATCAGGTTTAAAGTCAGTTTTCAGAGATAAGTAAAGTTGCTCTCTTTTGCCTGACTATCCTGAAATAGCCTGTTCTCATGGTTGGTGATCCTTGGAAACAGATCAGCCTTACTCTTGCCAGCACAGGTGGGAAGGAAGCCATGGCTCTGACTGTAACTCTTAGTTAGAGGTTACATTCATTCTGGGACCACTTGGACACTGTTTTTAAGCAGACCCTTACATTACAAGGCACATTTCTCTAGGTACTGTTTTTGCAGTGGTGAGATTAATGGACGTTTTGCAATGCTTGCCTTGGAAAACAAAAGCAAAAGCCCAGTCATTAAAAGGATATTGAATTGTGACATCACTAATCTTCTAATTTTTAGTATTGGTTGAATAAGAAAAAACCTGAATGTTTATTTTGTGAACATTTAATATAGTATTTGAACACTTGATGTAATATTTAAACTTTGGAACAAACAGATGACACTTGCACCCTGCATTTTGTGGTGGATGTTTTAATAACACTGTTTCTTTTATTGGAAATGTCTTTAATACCAAGCCTTTTACTTGTTTTACAGCTAAATACCATTCTACCCTGTTAAAATCTTGACACATATGGTCTTCCTAAATATTCTTTTACAGCTTGGATTGAAATTAATTGAAAGACTTCACTTTAACATAAAATAGACCAAATTTTCTTAACCACAAAATCATTAATATTCCACTGATTATATTAGATACGCAATAAGATACCTGTTTAAGAGGGCACACAGCACACCAGATGAATTAAATTTGCATATTTCAATCGTATTTTCAAGTAGCCTTGTAAAAATTGTCTAAAGAGCACTGTAGATCCATACTTGCAAGGCAAAAAATCCTTTTGCTGCTAAGAGAGTCAAAGTAAAAGAGACTGTTTTCAAGGGGTGATTTTCAGAAGTTCCTGATCAGCTGTGATTTATGGAGACAGATGCACTATTTAAGCATCCTTAATCTCCTTAGTCCAAATTATCTTGCTGCGAAAATAAAAAACTCCTTCCAGCGTTGAACGCCTCTTCTGTCTGGTGTTTTCCAAATAGATATAATGCAGGACATGAAAGAATATAATTCAAACTAAAATGTGAAGCAGTTACTAAAGGTAGAAATCCAGGCAGTGTCACTGAAACTTCTCTTCAAGAGAAAATCTCTCTTATAGAATAAGCTCATGTACCATTTATATAGATTTTTTAAAAAATGCTATTATTTCAGTCTTGTGTCTGTGTGTAACACAGCATCTCATAATTTAAGTGAAGGCTTCTGAAAAATGTTTTTTCAGAATTAAGAATTAGGTTGCTCCAGTTCAAGACAGCCCAAAATTTCAACTCACATTCTTCACAAATTCATATTTTCTAACCTTGCACAACTCTTAATATGGTTGTCTATCTATATGCTCTTAGTATGGATTATACTAATACTAATAAGGTGTCTATGCCTTTAGTATTATCTAGCATTGGAAGTATAATACAATAATGGAAAAATTTAGATGGTGAGGGTCCTCTTGAGGTCAGCTGGTCCAGTGTCCTGTTTGAAGCAGCACTGCTTTAAGGTTGGATGAGGTTGCCTTGGGTATCCTCCAGTCCTGTTTGAAAACCTCCCAAGATGGCGTTCAACTAGTGCCCCAAAGCCTAGTCACTCTGAGATTTCTTTCTTCTTCTTTTGATTGTTACTACTGTCCTTTTGATGGGAATCTTGAAGAAACATGTGCTTTGTTCATTGCTGTATTCCCATTTGGATGGCTGAATGGATATCTGCTGTTGTAACACATCCTTCCTGCTTCCTTTGGCCGCCTGAGCAAGCCTGGCACCTTCACCGTTCCCTCAATGCTGGATGCTGCAGCCCCATAGTGCTCGCACTGGCTTTTCTCCAGGTATATGGTACTTAGGCTGGTTTGTAAATATCTTCTTTTTTTTTTTGTGCTGGGGAGCCTAAAAGTGACCTTGGTGCTCCTGGTGTAGTTTCAGATATGTTTAATAAAAGGCTGAATCTCCTTTGGTACACCCCTCTTGGTTTGGCCCAGTATCAAGTTAACTTCAGTCATTGTTAGCTCTCACCACTGACCCATATCCAACTTGCCCTACAGGATGCAAAAATCTTTCCCTTTGTCTTTCTATTTTTCCTCTGTTCTTTCTTCCTGTTTCAAAACTGCCAACTTCAGTTGGCATCCAACTGTTGCAGGCACTTGAGCTCTCCCAGGGGCAGGACATTGAATCTTTCTTAGGCAAACTTTATGAGGGTTTCTTGGCTCATTTCTCCAACATGTCAAGAAGTTTCTCTGAATAGTGTTCCTATCCTCTGGTGTGGTAACAGCTCCCCCAAATTTGGTATAATCTACAGATTTGGAGAACAGTGCATTCCATTACTTCATATGGAACATGAAAAATAATAGAAGCAAAAGTTTAACACTCCACCAAACCCCAGATTACCTATTGATGGGAACAGTTTTCTGATAACATTCGTGTTCTGCTGCATTACCATTACTAGGATTTTGCCATTTTAAGGCAGTGGAATTCATGTTTTTATGTTACTTCCATCACTGGGGGCAATGCAGAGACATTTGTCTCTGAAGATTCTGGAGCAGAGGCACAGTTGGCTGTTGGCAGGGGTGTTCCCTGACCCTCTGCTGGCCTGAGGAGAAGGGTGGAGCCTGGCTTTTCCCGGTTCTCTTGTGCAATGGCATGTGTGCATGAGCTTTGATTCCTAACCAAAGTCTCAAATTTTGAGAGTGGAAAGCTGAGCTTTGAATCATCCAAGGCAGTCATGCATGGTTGGGTAGAGCTGCACCGCACTTCTTCTTAACCCCGCATGTATTTCACACGCAGCTGCTGATATCAAATTGTAGGCTGTTCCCTGGATTTTGCCATCTGTTTGAGACACGTGTTTCAGCTGCATTCCAAGGCTGAGCTAATCTGCAGCAGGGACCCACCACCTCCAGCTTTATAGGGCTGCAAATACTTGGCTTTTCATCCTCTGAAGATTTATGCTTTTTCTCTTAGGAGCTAACAGGGCAGCATTCCAGCCAGTTGCTGTTTTTCCATGAATCAAGCAGATCTAATGAAACCTTTTTTATAGTGCAGGCTCAGCATTTTGTATTTGTTCTTAATACTTTCTAAAAAGTTGGGAAGGTTACAGATTTGACTTCTATATCTCCTTACAAAATTTGGAACACTATTAAATACCACAAAAGTTTCATATGGTGTAGCACCCGAACAAAAATCGAGTGAAGTTTTATTACTTAGTTTTGCTGCATTTTTATCTTTTTGATTACACGTTCATTACAGCTCTGTCAATAGGATAGATAATAAGAAAAATCCAGTAGAAGAGGTTATAGTTGGCTTTTGAGAAAGAAATGAGCAACCTCTTATCAGTAAATTCTGGAATTTTCTGCCCTTGTGGTGTTTCTTGTATAATTTATCAAAACTTCTAAAGAGATTTACACACTTCAAGAAAAAATATGTGGGAAAAGCTACTGGAGGAAATTATTGACTGTTGTTTTAGAAAAATTATGGATCAAATTAAAAATAAGTCCTATACACTTCTGTCTGTTACCCTTATTATTCCACTGAATGGTTAGCATCTCTTGTCCCTTTTCCCACTAAATTTCCCAAATAAGCAGCAAACATTTATTTAAATAGCTGACCATGTCTGTTATAGAGAATACTGTACACAAATCTGGAATATTTTAATTCTTTTCTCCATATGGGCTTTCAGCTGGAGGTATTGTTGTTAGATCTTACTGTCCCTTTATAAATGTAAAAGATGTTAATTCAGTTTGGTTGAATTTTTACCTGGTTTTTTTTTTTTTTTTGGTTGGTTGGTTTTTTTTTTGTTTGTTTGTTTTGGTTTGGTTTTTTGTTGTTTTGGGGTTTTTTTTTGTTTTTTGGGGGTTTTTTTTTTTGAGTAGTATCATCTTTTTGTTCTTCATAATAACCCCCAATCCCTCTGTCATGGCAGCCATATTTTCAGTGTCAGGCACTTAGTATAAAGGTCAATTAAATTTCTTCTGGAAAAGAGCACTCTAGAATTTTGTTCTGCAGTTGGCTAGGAGATAACTTTGACAAGAACGGGTAAAGAGGAAGGGCTTACACTTGGCAATGCAGCAGCTGACTTTTTCCACTTTGGAAACTGAATATGTCATTGCCTTGATAGATGTGGCTTTTAATTCCCTGGGAATTTCTCTTTCAACTTCATGAGAAGCTAAAGTTCCCCCAAAGGTCTCTCACTTTCCTTTAATGTAGCTATTGAAGTGTGGCATAATTGGCAGGGGATGCTTTTTCCAATGACTGGCTTGGTTCTCTTTCATATTTGATAAATATTATTAAAAGGCTAATTTTTGCCCATTTTTCTTAGCTGTAAGGGGGCAGTTAGATACCTGTTCCTAGGAATCTGGGTAATTTTGATATGGGCTATAAATGCTGGCTCTTCATTGACATAATGCAGTAGTGTCTCTGTTCAGCATCTAATATTTGACAGCACAAAAGCCCTGAAGAAATGATATTTTAAAAGCTCTAATTTTAACCAAGAGCTCCAGAGTTACTTATGCTACTCAAGGTGTTTTCTCAGTAATTTGTCTCTGCAGCTGCTTGTGAATGATCTTATTTTCTTTAAATCCTCTTTCAGGGGGTATTTCTGCTACTTTTCTTCTCAAGGCATGTAATTGAAAATATCTTATAACCTCATGTTGCTCTACTGCCTTCCTACCGCAGACTTTTTGTACTGACTTGTACCACCCTTAAATGCATAAAGAAAAGTAATCACTGTTCTAAAGTACTTTGAAATCCATGTCAAACAGTATATAAAAGAGTTCATGTGACCCTGTTTTACTTGGTAGCTGCAAAAAGTGGGTAAATTTGTTTTTAAACTGAGAACAAATTTGAAACCCAAACAACACTTGGAAGGAATTTCTGGGATTTTACATTTGATTTAAATAATCTGTGTGAATCCAATGCGTGATTGGGATGTCATTGTGCTAAATATGTTAAAAGAAAAGATGGTATCTGTCCTCTGTATCTTACTGAGAGGTCTCAAACGAGTTGCAGAACAGGCAGGAATCCTTGAAAGCAGTGGTGAGAGTTTACATGCAGGTTCCAGTTGTCCTTCAAATACAATGCCATGGTAGAAAACATGAAAAAGCTTCCTAATCTGATCTGCTGAAGGGCTTCTGTGCCCCTGAAAGCTTTCTTATCAACTCTGTTACTTAGTCTAATAAAAAATACTCCTTCTCTTTAAGACCATGTAGATTCTTAGACTGTCTTGGCTATGACAGTGTTGCTTCCACAACATGTGCTTGATTAAAATAGCAAGCAACAGAGGACCTGGATTAATTGATTTTCATTTGCCTAATGGAAGATATGCTTCTCCCCACTAAAATAGAGACCATAATACATATGTCTACTATACATACCTAATTCATACCTAATTTCATTAGGTTGTTGGCCTTTATGCTGCCAAATTTTTTTCCCTTTATTTAACAAACTGTGTCTCCAGTGGGACAAAACTCCAGTGGTTCTCCTGTGGGACAAAATGACATGGAGACTTTGTTTGAGCTTTTGCAACTTTCAGAATATGTAATACTAGGTTAAACGAAAGTCTACTTCTATGGCAGCTTATGTTCAGTTTAAACCTAAATAATCTCTCTATTTTTTCTATTCATGTACCTCCTATTTTGTTGCCTCCTGGGCCCTTGACATGCCATCTCTCCCACATGGAACTGAGGGAGGTTGCATTGCTGTAAAATTCCTTTTTTTCTCCACTCTGGAGCAATTTGTACTCTCTGTTTAGAAAGCAGGAAGGTAAGATCAACAAATTTGCTCTGCACCATGCAAGGCTGAAAAAGATAGTAAGTCTTTGGGTCAGATTACAGTAGATGTAAGATAATTGAGACATTAACTAGGTTGGTGCTGCTACACTGGATAAATAAAAGGTGTAACTGTCCCTTTGAAGAGTGCAAAATTGTATTGACCTCATGATTCTGAAGCATGATTTGGAGGCATTCTTGCTGCAGTTCTTTATCAATTTATGGTAAGGCAATTACTTAGAAATTCTTTATTCTGGTGGTTAGTGCTTATAAAAAACAAAGAGCTGTTGCAGCATTCCATGTATTTGTGTGTGTGTGTACGTTTACATAAGTAAGAGATTCTCTAGTGCATACCTGTAAGTTAAAATAGAAACCCAAAATAAAAAAGGATTGCAGTCATTACTATTATATCAGTTTTTCAAAGACTTTTATGCTCAACTTAAACGTGGGGCATTTGTTGTTTTCTGAGAGTCACCACACATAGATTTTTGTGGTAGGAAAAAGAGTAGTAGGAAAAAGAAGAGGAGAAATATGCCTTCCCTTAATCCTTACCTCAAAGCCATGCTCTTTCATGGCATTTCTTTCTGATTTGTGTGAGCTTGTGTGCTTTGATCAATGGAACTGTGGGAGGAAGGTGACATGGGTGTGACTGCACTGGTCACATCTGTTTCCAAGGATCAGTTCTGTGGCAGTTCAGCAAGAAGCAGACTCACCCAGAGTGTTGCTTTCCTTTTATCTTCCAACTTGAACCTGATGTTATTGCATTTACCATTAAGTTGTGAGAATAGGAAGAGTATGAAAAATGCAACTAATTTGTTATCTTAAATTGTGCTATGTAACCTTTGGTCTTCTTATCGAATGCGTGCCTGGCCTGGGCAAATTCCTGTGCAGTTATGTGGTGTTCAGTGGGAACACCTGTGTGATTGAAAGCGAAACTGTCTGCAGTATTTAGTTACATGACATTTTTTCCTCCCGAGGGCTCCCTGATAGATCAGTGTGCATGACAGATAGCATTCAGTAAATGAGGCAGCTGCTTGATTTTTGTCATTGTTGTTCACTGCACAGTCCTTCTGAAATCCTGCATGTTGCAAATTCTTTCACTAATAAAGACTGCATTCTTTCCCTGCAAGTCCTTTTTTGGCATACTTGAAAGTCTCACAAACGCAAGTTGACATACTGGGAAGTACTGTTTTTATTTGCTGTACAAGGATCGAGACACAGCAACTTTTCTAAATCAGGGAAGAAATCTCCATCAGAACCAATCCTCATCAGTTCCAGTTAAAACTTCAGAGTAGTCTAGACCAGTTTATTCATTTCAAATCTGACCTTTTTGTCTTTGATCATGGTTCAGCCGGGCCATCTCCTGCCACACAGGTTCTGTACACAAACTAATATCACGTGCTTTTTAGACTTTGAAAGGATTAAGGCTAGGATCCTGAAGAAGCAAATTGCATCCAATCATGTAATCTCATTGTGTTAATCCTGTAATTCGCTTTGATTGAACTATAAATTACTTCTAGCATTTTTTTCTTTTTCCTTCTTTCTTCTTTGGTGTAACTTGGCATAAAGGACTTCTATTGAGGTAAGACTATAATAAACAACAAATGTATGATTTTAAAAGTTCATTATTTTATTTTTTCAAATAAGATTATAATACTCTTCCTTCCAAAATTCCATGCACTTGTGTTGACCAAGAAAACAGTTTTGTAAACTGAAGGAGATACAACACAGTTCCAACAAATATATTGTTAATGGTTAACATTCTTGTTAAGAAATCTGTTTCTATAGTAACTGCTGCAGATTTTCACTTCCTCTAGCATTTGGAATAGTACCAAAGTGAATTTAACACTGACACTGCGAGGCACAAATCCTATGAGAGCTGCAGCAGATCACTGCAAGCAATGTGCTTTATTTGGTATGGAGATGTGTGAACACACAGTTCAGTAACCAGAGAGGGTGTTTAAGAACCATTTCTTCCTACTCTTTATTCTAATGGTCTGTGTGCACTTACTTTTGTCCTTCTACACAAAGACTAGTCCTCATTTGAATCTTATAACAAGGGTATATAAAATACATAGGTATGCTTAAGATTTCAAGTTTAAATATTGTGCATGTATATGCTACTAATTTTAAATGTCTGTGAAGAGATTCACCACATGTGATTTTCACTAATAAAGAGGGAGTCAACATGGGGCAAATGTGTGTGGCTCAAGGTTTGAAACAAAGCCCAGGTGAGTTTTAAAGGGTGTGTTTGTCATATCTTGTACTATCTGTGTTTCTTTGCTGAAACATAGTGAAGGCAGATTTTTCTTCTCCTTATAGGAGTGTGTATCCTCAGATGAAATGGATGTTTTCTGTGGCTGTGTATCCTGTTTCACTGTATGTTTGTATCTGCTTTTGTTTGTCTCTTGAGTTGAGACTGGACCAAGGAAACTCAGGATCAAGTGAAGGCTGAACCTTTTTTAAGGACAGAGAGAAAGACTACAGAGGAGATATATTTTCTCTTTGGCAGCCACAGTTTTAGTGCTGGTGTAATTCTGAGAGAAACACAACTTTGTTTTGCAAATTTGCATGTTTTCATGCAGCGAGCACGTGGGGATGCTACAGAAAGTTCCTTCATGAATTATTTCTTTTCAGATGGACGAGATAAAAGGCAAAGACAGGGTTATTCTGGCTCTGGAGAAGGACCTTGGTGTGCAGGCAGGCCACACACAGAAACTGCTCCTTCAGAAAGAAGCTTTGGATGAACAGCTTGTGCAAGTGAAGGAGGCAGAACGGTACCACAGTAGTCCTAAGAGAGAGCTTCCTGCAGGAGTTGGGGATATCAGCGAACTGATGGGAAGCCCGGTAAGGAAATGGTGTTTTCTCCAAAGTTCAGCTCTGGATAACTGCCCGGGTGTTCACACTGCTGTTGTGGTTACTGCTAGGACCAGTTAATGGTAAATGGCCTGGTGCTGCACTGTGCTGTTTCACCAATGATCTTAAAACTTCTTGGACCTCTTAAATTGCAAAGAATATTGAAAATGGGTATAGAACTTCTGAAATGTTCACTGTGATCTTCAGCTGTGAACCCCAGTATTTTCTCACCCTTTCATTATTTTAGGAATATTTTAACCATTAGAAAATAGGTACCATACTTCTCAAAAACTGAGCCATGAGATTTTAATCCACATCCTATACACTAGAATTATTTTAGCTGGGAGCAAGAAATCTGATGACAAGTAACCTGCTATTTATGAACTATTATTTACCTAGATAATTGGAGTTTTTTAAATTGTTAAACTTTACATGCATTTAACAAGAGTAGCATTTTCACAGAATGTTATTTTTTAGTGTTTCAGTTAACTAAAATAAGTTTTCCAGACACTGATGTACGAGTCTGTTTTAAAATTACACAATGCGCTTGCTAAGCCATGATATTAAACTATGGATAGTAAAATATTTTTTAAAAGTTAATTTTATAAATCTATATGTTGTTGATATGAAGGAACAGCATTTGGATGAACGAGATGTGCGAAGATTTCAGTTAAAAATCGCTGAACTGAATGCTGTAATAAGGAAGCTGGAAGACAGAAATACTCTCCTAGCAGATGAAAGAAATGAACTGGTAAATTAATTAGTAATAACACAGATGGTGACTGGGAGGGCATCTTTATGGCAAAAGATTTAACGTTGGAAAGTCAGCATCATAAATAATTTACAATTTAGTCCTGGTTGGCCTCAGTCAATTATATCTAAATATAACAGAAATTTCTATAGAAATTAATCTTATGACCATAGAAGACATGGATGGAATCTTTTCTGTTCCACAAAAATAAAAATGTACAAATTTATTTTGGGGTCATAGTAATTGAATTAACTGATGTATTGCCTGTAGCACTGTGTAATGATGTTGTGTAAAACATGCATAATCCATGCACTTAAATTGCTGTGTTCATCCTTTTGAAAATTGTTTTTGTGACATGCTTATGCTAGCTAGGAGTTAAAAAAGCTTTCTTGAGCTAGTGATGAAAAATCTGCCATTTCTCAAGGGAAGTCTCTTAAGTAGGTGAAATTATCCTAGGAGAGGGATAATACCTTATGAAAGAAAGGACACTACATGAATTTTAAGAATGAATTTCATAGCCTTTTTCAATACTAATTGCTTGTACTGAAGTTAATGGTAAAACTCCCATTGACTGCGATGGCAAGTGAGTTTTACAATAGGAATTTTTACACTTGTCCTTTAATGTCCTGATTGTAGTGGCAGTAGAAAAGACTTTTCATTCTAAAAAGATGGAACCTATATATCTGATTCTAAAATTATGCAGAGGGCTGAAATGGTGCCATATGTCAGTCCTATAGATGAGAGAGACATTGACATCTTTGTGAAACATTGGCATCGTCCTCTTTGTTAATCCTTTCTGTGGGCCTAAATAATTCAAACCATCCCTGAAGAATGCTGAAGTATTGTGACGTATCCTTCAGTGTCTCTCTAGATTCAGGGCATGTATGACTCAGTCAAGTGCTCTTCTTCATTCTAGATTCAGTGGCATAAGAAATACATTTTGAAAGAGATGTGGAGCAGGTTTTATGTTGAGACATAGTACATATAAAATCAGTAGTATCAGCACTGTGAAAAACAATTTTCTCAAGAATAAGAGAAAACCAAATACTCAGTGAATTTATCTTGGAAAAAAAAATATTATCTCTTTCTCCTTTCCAGTTAAAACTCAGCAAATTAAAAAAAAAATTTACTAAGAAAATTAGATATTTTTTTTTAAACAAAACAGCTCATGAAGTAAAACTAGTGAAATATTGAATATACAAAATGCAAGAAAGAGCAGTAATTTGCTTCATGTAATTGTCTAACATCATAAAACCACAGGAGCAAAATTGAGCAGCTTGAAAATGTCAGCAGAGTGCTGAAATTGAATCTGTGCCCTTTGGCTGACTTTCTCATTGCTCTAATTATGCATTAGGTAAAGGGGTTTTTTAAGTAGAGGAGGAAGAGTGTCCTCCTCTTAAGAGATTACTAAATTGGTGAAAACAACTTGTCTAGAGATCTAGGTGGTCACAAGAATCTTATAAATATTGAGATTAATTTGTAAAGAAATCACTATGGGTCATCATAAGTGTTTGCCAAGAGCAAAATCCAGTGTCCAGATTAGTGTTCTGGCAGACAATAAAAAAATGTTACATCTTGTTTGGACTCCTGTAGTTCTGAGTTCAGCAGTGGTGTATGTCGATGCCATTTAGCAGAAGAGCTAAACTTTTTGAATTAAGAAAGGCAAGTGAGAACACACCTATTTCTTCTTTCCTTCAAAGGTAAACCAAAGCACAGCTAACTTCGTTACTTTGTCATTTGCAGCTGAAACGTTCTCGGGAGACAGAAAGTCAGCTGAAGCCTTTGGTAGAAAAAAATAAGAGGATGAGCAAAAAAAAATGATGATATGTTACAATGCATCCAGAGAATGGAAGAGAAAATAAAAAATTTATCACGGGAAAATGTAGAACTGGTAAGTAACCATCTCTGGTAAGTAATCATCTCTGACGTCATGTTATGAGAGCACACTGCACACAGTTACTTTGAGGTGGAAGTGCTTGTGAGGCTTTTATTGTAACACAAACAGATCAGTCTCCACAGTGGGATGGTGCAACTGTCAAATTCAGACAATGCAGCTGAATACTCATATTCTAAATTCAGAGTGGCATGTGCTTTGTATTATATCAATTCACACTGATTAAGGGAAAGGAGCACAGATAGATAAAATGTTTTTGCAGGCTGTAAAAAGCTATGACTAAAAATCAGCTTTAATAAATACTGCTTTTATGATTAGAAGTCAGAACTGAATTAGAGTGCATAGACTATGCTAGGTCATTGAGTTCACTTGTCTACTAATTTTTTCCTAGACTATGTTCTTTGATTCTGTTTTAAAATATCATATGTGAGAGATTAACACAGAGGCATATAGAATGTGGAGGGTTTTTTTGTTGTAGTGGAGTATGCTCTGATGATTTCAAAGAATTCTTTGTTGCTACAGCACACATGAGAATTTTTCTCCTCTTGCAGCATGACACTTTGAAACATTCTTTATGTTTTTAATTTTTGTAGAAAGAGAAGTTATCGGCACAACCAGCACTGAAGAGGCACACGTCATTGAATGATCTCAGCAGCACACGAGAGGAACAAGAAATTGAATTCCTTAGACTGCAAGTCAAAGAACAACAGCATGTTATTGATGATCTCACAGTGGTAATGTTTATGACTGGTATACACATGTGCATGCACACACATCTATAGGCAAGCTAAAGATTTGGGAGGAATGTTTTAACTCCAGTTGTAGTAGTGGTCCAGAAATAGTTCTTTGGTGTCAAAGGGTTCTTGTTATTTCTCAGGTAGTGAATGAATTTTTTTGGAATGTGTATGAATCTTTGTATTAAAAATATTTATCTATTATGAGCTGCTTGTGAAGAAAAGTGCATCATCAGCCCACTGACCTTACTTGCAAAACTGGCTGTCAACAAATGAGGAACTTGAGTAAAGGAGACTTTCCAAAATTTAATGATTAAAATGTGTTGGATGCATATCCTGGTACAAATCCAAGCGCTCCCCTGGTCTAGAGGTTCTCCTAAAAGAAAGGAACATGATGGCATTGATTTCACCTGTCTAAGCATCTCTAGCTGAGATGCCATCTCTAGCCATAAAAATTGTGTTTAAAACAGATGGGGAGAACTCTGTGTGGTTCATCAAACCAAAGGCAGCAGCATGGTTTAGGATTAGAATTGCACAGCTGCTGCCCTCTGACTCCCAAAGGCTTCTTAGAGTGATGCTCATAGATGTTGCAGTGTTTGATCAGGAATCCTTCACGATGTGTTTGATGAGGAATCTTTCAAGTTGTGTTAGAGGTGTCTGGTGCTATTTAGTGCAATTTGTGATAAATCCTTCTGGTGCTGCCGAAATTATACATAATCTCTGACAGACCTTTGCCATTCTGGAGCAGCATCTGGAACTCAGGCAGACTCAGACATCTCAAATGGCACTACTGACTGCTACAAAATGATAAAAAGAATTTAAGAGCTTCTGTCTAAACAGAAAATTAAACAATTGGATACATCATTGAAAATAAAAAAGAAGCTCCAAAAGGAAAACCAAGGAGTGTGTTATTGCTGTATCTGGAACATTGTCTAAATTCCTGGCAGTTCCTCTGATATTTTGACCCGGGATTTTTCTCTGAAATCAGTGCCAAACTTTGATGTCTGTGTGCAGTGTCGCAGTGTTCCAAGCAGTAGGATGTTACTCAGATGCTATGATGTAGGGTCTGGTTCACAGAGTGATGCTGCTTTAGCTTCCAAATAAAAGTGCATAGGCAGGGATGGTGATATAGCACATTAGATGTGCAGTATATAGCAGATATAGCCTTACTTATATTTCAGTGCAAAGTGGGTATGAAAGGACTCTATTTTTACTGTCTCAGCTAGTAATATGAGGAAATATATTGTATCCAGACTTTGGACAAATAATATTAACTTGTGCTTAGTGTGAAAGTAAAATAAATAAATATTTTAAAATATTGATTCATTTTTGCTTTGTTTCCTATTTATAGATACTATTCCACTTGCAGAAATTAGTTAAATTTTTAACTAGGAAATGTCTTGGTTCCAGTACATACTAATTGAGCCTTTACCTTTGACGTGAATGCAGTGGAATTCTGCACACTGTTGTGCTTTTGAGCTCTCTTTTCTGGCCCAAACTGCACCTCTACAAAGATATCACAGTTACCAAGAATGACCCACATGTCCCATATCTGATTAATATAAAAATCATCAGCTTAACTCCAGCTGAGACCAGTATAATGCACGGAAATAAGAACATTAGTCTTAGGCAGTAGAGCTGTCTGAACTAATTAAGTGTCATCTGTTAATGATGATGACAGGGTATCTTTGATGCTCTTGAAACCTCAACTTCTCTCACAACAGTGGTGTTCTGGTCAGTTCTTAACAGGAAAGCTGACAAGGTAAACTCAGATCACTGCAAAAGATGCTAGTGGCTCTTAATTGGCATTATTAAGTTCTGGTAGATCGATTTATATCGAGGCAGAAAATTAAGCATTCTTCTTACAAACAAGATTAGAAACAGGAAGGACTGGGATTTTGGAAGTGTTCATTTGCAGTGCATTTGTTTGGACACCTGCTTGGGAGGTAGGATACCCCAGTTAAAGCAGGGGCTATGCCTTAAATAGGCATCTGAGAGGAGAGCACTTTTCTTTAACACTACAAAATTCAACTGTCTGGTTTTGACTTTAGCTTAAAATATTATATTATTCTGCAGCTTGAAATACCTGCACCATTATACCTTGGCAGTCATTACATTTCCTTATTTTTCTAACTATATGTATTCAAGGTGCTATGTAAGTTGTTGTACTTCTCTCTGTTATTTTGCCTTTTCCAAAATTTAATTTCTGGAACAATGTGCTGATAAATAATTTTATTTTGATTTCTACTGTGAGCTTCCTATTTTTCCAGTTTCTGAACTGAATGCAAAGCAAATAACTGAATAGAATAATACCATGCAGTGAGCAATAACTGCTAAAGAAGCACTTGGAACTGCAATCTGTCTTTTAAAAATAGAGGTACTGCAAACAAAGATGCAGAGCTAAGGAAAGAATCAGAAAAACACCAAGAAGACAGAGCACCTGCCTCCTGTGTTGTTGGGATTTTTTTGCTTGCTTCTTCGCATTTATTTTTACCTTCTCTTCCTCCTCTTCTCCTTTGGAATTTAAGGCAGTATTCTTGGATTTAGATGAACATAAATCTTGCATTTCCAGTCATGACCTCCTCATTTTATGGTGTAGTTTATTGTGATCTTGCACCAAAACCGGAGTAGAGAAAAGACAGCGACTAAGTTGGCACAGACTGAGTGAGAGTGCCTTTGGATTTGAGACTTTTGCCCTACGAGGATAAGTCAGATGTAACACTGTATCTGCATATGCATGCTTGTGTATCAGAATGTCTGATACAATGACTTTTAATTACTAAGACTGGACTATTTTTTGGCTACTGACCCTGCTCCTCAGGATGGTTGAATGCTGGAGTGAGACTCTGAATTCTGTTTCCATAGTGAGCTTCTTGGTAAAAGAGTCAAAAGAATTGTCAGAAATCTGTGCTCAGTATTTAACAAAGCCTTTTCTTGCCAACTTCCCATCAAATGCGTGAAGTACATGGCTGAAGGTTTGTTTGCTAAAGGCATAAAGCTGCAGTGCAGTGTGGTGTAACATGGAGTTGCTCAAAAGGATAAAGACATCGTGTTAGCTTTACCAGAGGCTTTAAGAAAATGTTAATGATATTTCTGTGTTAGACATATCTAAGTATAGTTTTAAAACAAACCCATACCAAAATGTTCTCTTTCCTTCTAGGAAAGAGAACGGTTATTGCGGTCTAAAAAACAGAGGAGGAAAAGTCTGAAGCCTCCAAAGGTGAGCAAACCTTCGGTTTTTCATGCATTTCTGTTGCTGTGAACAACACCTGATTCAAATACTGCCTGAATTTAAAGGTCTACTTAATGACAAAAATTCATATAATTCTTCTGCTGAGTGCTTCATTTTTTTAGGGTAATTCAAGAGTTTTGTACTGCACATAGGTGATGTTTTTTCGGGGTTTGTTTTAAATAAACAATGAAATTAAACTTTTAGCCACTGTAGTCTGAATATCCAAGTGGCTTGAGGCATACGATTTAATGGCTTGGAACAACTAGGATTTCAAAGGACAAATATTCAATCTGTTTTAAAGAACATACCACCTTTAAATTACTTGTAACTACACAGAGCTAAATCACAATTAAAGGATCACTCATGCTGGCGATGTTGCTGGAATAATATTTCTGTATGTGATATATAAATAGTAAGATAATTCCAACTGTTATGTTCTAATAACTTTTCTGCTCTAGGTTACAAGGTTCAAGAGAAAAAATCAAATTATAACACCAGAAAAGTTGTGCTTCAGAAAATACCCTTAAAGTTTATTGTAACATGCTTAAAGTAATTTGCTGAATAATGTTTTTTGTGAAGTTGAACATTAGCAGCCTGGAAATATGTGTGGGAGGTGGGAAGTGGAGTAAGAGGGGAAAAAATGGAAATGAACAGTGGAGATATCACTATCATCTATACAGTAGATTAAGATATATTCTGTCATAAATGGGTGCCTTGTGTCAGTGTGTTCTGCATAATCTATTCCTGGTAACCTCCAGGTGGTGCTTTTTTATTGCTCTGCACTCTAATGCCTATATTCTGAAAAATTTATCCTTTGGGACTCTGTTTCACTGGTAGTTTCTTCAAATTCTGTTTCTAATAATGATGTGTCTTTTACATAGGAAAAAAGAAAAAATCAGAAAAATAGATCCTGTCAAATATATTTGCAGCAACTGTAAACCATCGTTTCTTGATGTAGTATAACTGGAAATTTGTGTTTTGAGACCAATTTTTAAAAGAATGCAAAAGGAAGTATATATGTATGTAACTTATACTGTACTTTTTATAGTTCTCTCTAATTATTAGACTTTATCTGACTGTAAGTTAAATGTGTAAGATCATTTGCTAAACTGTGAAGTTTCTCATGAAACAAAACTAGTCAAGTCAACTTTTAGGTGTTGGTAACTGGTGATGAGAATTTCTGTAGGCTGACAACTTCAATAAATATGCAGTTGAACTTCAGCTGACACAGGCTCTGCACCTTTCCTATTTTGTTTTGGGCAACCTGATACTTTTGTGGTCTCATTCTTTTCCTTATTGACCAAAGAAGGAGTTGAAAAATAAGAATTGGAGAGAATGGGCATAATACTATTAAAAATGTTGTGACAATGCTGTTCTCTGTTTGCTGAGACTGCTACGATGGGGGAATTCTGCAGAGTTAACTTCAGGAGTTCTATGCAGCAGAGTTAGTTAGGGGTGTTCTTCTTATTTAGGGTATCATAGGTGCATAAGAAACAGCAAATTAATCAGTAGCAGATGTTTCTTCTACAAATGATTCAATCCCCTGTCCATTAGCTCTTCAGTGGCTGTAGTGATCATTTGAAATTCTGTGAGATACTATCTCCTGAAAGGAGAAGCAGGACTATATAACAAAAATAAGTGAAAAAAGCGCAAGTTGTTAGAGAAGAGTGAATGGGATTATATGTCCTATAGTTACACTGTACATATGCACTAGTTAATGTATAGTTAATATATAATATATTTAAGATTTCCAAATAAGCTAATTCTCATCTCTAATCCTTCAAGGAATGAAAGAAGTAATCAATAATGCTACTGTCTCATTAACTGCCATTGGATAAACCTGTAAACTATTCCCTAATACACAGTGTTGACTCAGTGTAACTGCTGTTGGTGTTAGCTTCTAAAAATCCAGTTCTGGCATACAGGATTCCTTCCAGGCCACCTGGGGTGTCCAGTGAGGATCAAAATCCTCAAAAGATTTTGCATTTCCTACAGTTTTCCAGGAGTTTTTAAATTAGACAATCTATGTAGAATGGATTGCTTACTCAGATGGGTTGGGATTTTGCCATCTTCATCCTCTCTGTTTTTACAGCCTGTATCAGGAAGCCAGAAGAAAACTGTAGAATTTATTTAACTGAGTGTCGCAAATGTTGGTTAGATGTCAGTAATGGGCATGAGATACAGACATATCACTCTGGATAAAGTGGTAACATTAAGTGGTTGGAACAAGATATCTAAATAGGACATATAAGTTTTGTCCTAAAATTGCTTATTTCTCTCCACAGACTATAAAGACAGTGTAAGATATGTTGTTTTATATATAGACATGCACAGCTTAAGTGTACTTCTCTCTATTACCTGTGCAAGATTTTTATTTCATACAGTAATATAGCATGCATAGAATAGTAGTGAAATTACTGTTAATTAATACAGTTAATCTGTCCCAATCAAACACTCAGAAAAAGAAATTGCTGTTCTCAATCCTTGGCTTTGCTTTACTAAGGTTTGTTAAATGTAAAATTAGCATTAACACAGTGAATTAACAAGCTTGGCTGGTGGAGTTGTATCTATTTCCAGATGTGTCCCATTTCTTGTGACAAAGTGAAAGAGGAAACAACTTATGAGAATGAGGTTTCATGAAAGTGGTCAGATAAGCTCATTCTGGAAGGTATAGAAGGATTCCTTTTTTGTTCTAATAATCAAGAATGTGGTACCCAGGGTGAAAATTTACACTCATCTTCTGTTGCAGATTTTCCTAAATGGGTACTTTTACACTCCAGCTTCCTTCATTCCTGAAATAGTCTGACTGCAGAGAGTCTGTGGTTGCTTTTTAATGAGTATTTTTCTGTCACTTGTTTGTGTTGTCTGGATCCATGGAATGCTTTTCTCCATCTTTGAGACATCTTGTGTGAATGATCTGCCAGGCTGACCCAGTAGCCTCAACACCAGTTCAGCTGAGAAGCTTCTGAAACTTTTATTTTTTGTTATTGTAATTTGATGTGGGTGTTATTTCTGGAGCTCTGTAGGCGCTCTAGGTTACTGTTGCTACTGCAGCTTTCACTGAGCACTCTTTGACTTCCCAAGAGGCAGAGGAGTCCATGGAACAATGTTGGCAACTGCTCTGGGCTCCCCAAGGAAAGGAGCAGCAAAGTGGGCTGGACCTCTGTGCTGGCAAGGTCTTTAGAGGAGTGACTCTATATAGTCACTCCTGATTTTTTCAGTACCTGATTTTTTCAAAGGTGCTTTTTAGGTTTTTTTTTCCAATTTTTATTGTGAAATAACCAAGAAACTTCAGAAACAGTATTTTTTATGTTTTGTTTATTTTTTGACATGTGGAATGGAGTTACATTCATTCCATGATGGATGGAGTCAGGCATTTGAAAGTAAGACATATTTACACAGCTTATTTGGTAACTTCTGGACTCTATGGATTTGTGCCTTTTTTTAAACTTTAAAAAATTTACTGTATTTGTGGTAGTGGAAAGCCTGCACACTGGTGTGATGGAGTTCATATTTCTTGTTTTATATTTTTTCCTTTTTTCTCTGCCTCTGTACTTTGGTGTGCCTGTATTTTTCTGGCTGCCAAGAAATGACATATAAGCATGAAGGTAAGAAGTTACTGAGAGCACATCTGATTGAGTTACAAAGAAATATATCTTGGATCATTTTCATCATGTTTGATTAAGTCCCTGAAAATGAGATACTTAAATGTAAAATGCAACTATTTTAGCAACAGAGAAATCAGAATATATTGAAATTTGCCTATAATGTAGTCTGAGTGTCACTATTGATTTATAGTATTCTAAACTTAATGTTGATGTTTACTGAGCACCATACTTCAGTAGAAGCATTAATACTTGAGTTATAAAGACCTAATGCATAATTTTACTTTAAAATTATGTGAAAACATTGCTATAAATCCACATGAAAAATGCTTGCTATTAAATGCATGGCAGTAGTCAGTGGAAATTAGAATTCAGATCAGAATTTTTCAGCAATTTACATGACAGTTTACTCAGTTAAGAAGTTGTGATTTAGAAATAAGAAATGTGCAAACAAGTATAGAGGCATCTCTAAGTTGTTAATTGAGAATGTTCCCATTTTCAAAAGAAGTTCGAATGAAACTTGAATAAACATAGTTTATGTAGTTAAAAATCCAGTGAGCATTGTGCATTTCTATACACTTTTCAGAAACCATTATGGTTCAGCTTTTGAGCCATGTATGGAATCTCCCTTGGAGTTAATATATTTATTGATGCTTTAATATTTATTACAATGTTTATCAACAACTGAATGACTCACATGTCTTTCTTTTGATTATTTTTTCTATTTTTTTCTCTCTCTACAGCTGGTCTCTTGTGAATTAATTTGTTTTGTTTTGCTGTGAGTCTGTTCTTGTAGTTGGCTGTGTCAGATGATCAACAATAAAACTGTCTATTTTGTAATAGTGTCATGAAGCAATTCATACATATGCAAGTAATATACAATAATTAAATACCTAATCTCTATTGCTAGGAAAATTATCTGCTCCACAAAATGATAAAAATACAGCTCCTCTGAAAGGAAGGAGTCTTAAAAATAAGTGGTTCACTTGTAACTCCAAATATTACAAGTCTTTATAGCATTTAAAAGTTTTTGACTTTTAACTCTCCTTTAAGTGTTGGGGTGTTTTAGTGATCTGGGAAATACTAATTTTTTTTCAGAATTTCCTCACATCTAATAATCAGTTGGTTTATTTATTGATAAATGCACATTATTTCCCCCTATGTTTGCTAGAAATGCAATATTTAAATGCGAGTAGTATTTTTCACAATAATGTTATTGCTTTATTTATCTTCTCCAGCCTATATAACTTTATTCAAGATCAAAATCACTGTTGTTTTGCTAATTTATTTTCACTGCTTGGAATGACATGAGTGGGTGTGTGCATGGAGAGTTAAAGGAAGACACATATTTGACTTGAGTTACCTAAAAGTGTCTGTGCAGCAGAGGTGTAGAAAAAAAATCCCATAGGTATAGTAGGTTTTCCTGTCACTTCTATCTAAGCTGCTGCTGACCCTCATGGTACTGTGTTCTCTGTGCCATATGATAATAAATTTGAGTTTTGTTCTCCATCTTTTAGAAATCCCTTCTGCCAGCCTTTTCAAAGTCAAGACTTGACCCTTACTTTGTTTAGTTGCCAACATCTTCTTTACCTTCATAATATGTACTTTCCTGTTTCTGAAACTGTATCTGCAGATGATTTTGGAGTCAGGAAAGTGCCTTGAGCTGGCTACTCAGATTGCAGATTTGTCTTCCTTACCACTTGAAACAGCACCATTTCTTTAACCCTGTTTTCAACCTCCAATATTTATTTGTAGTGTTACTGTTAGATGGTTGTAAGCTGCAGCTAGTATTCAGTTCAGGAGAAAAGCTGGATGGGCCATCTCCCAAGGACTAATTACACCTTGGTTTTTGTGGTAAACCTTCATATTTAAGAAAGAGAAGTCTGACATGGTTTTAATTCAAGTGTGAGCAAATACATTAGCTTTCTGGATAAGTCTTTGTATTTTTAGAATAGAACTTAAACCTATTCTGTGTGCCCTTTGTTTTGTTAAGTAGGGCAGAAAGGTGAACTGATGAATGCTAGAGGAAAGGATTAAATTATCCCAGGGAACTGTTTGTCCTAAGCACCTAAACTCTGCCTGGTGAAAGGATCACAGTGCTTCCTAAATAAGAGAGGGAAAAGTTTCGTCCTTCCAGCACTGTAGCACTGTAATTGTGATCATATAATGCCCAAAGTAGTGGTTTGGTAGCTTCCAAAAGGCAAGTTGATTCTAAAGGTTGTTTGGAAGCTCTCTGCCTCTTGTGCTGCATCATTTTTATCTGCATGCTTATGGATAGTCTGCTCAGAAAAGGTATGGCTTTTTGGTTTCTGAATGAAATTTTTTAAGTACTGTTTGAAGGGCTCATCTGAAGTGAAGCAGTTGAGTGATCCAGGACATGACCTCGGAGCTGTCTTTGGCAGTTTGAGAGGAATTAGCTGTACTGTGAAACTATTATGGACTTGTTCAGCTTAGGAGTGATGAGGTTGTGACCTGGCAGACTGTGGTGACCAGGGCTGTAAATGGAGCACATGGTGTCAAACATGCAGGCAGAACGTCACACCTGCAGCTTGATTTCTTGGCACCCCTTAAATCAAGACAGGGTATTTTGACTACTGATGAGAGCTTTGCTGACAAAAAGAATATAGTGAACATTTTGGGGATTTTGTGAGAGAGACAAGACCATACTATTGTAGATACTCTAGAAAAATCTCTAAGGTTAGGTAAGTCTGGAAAACTGCAAGGAAACATAAATATTTGGTAATCATCATGAGATAGGGCACTATAGGTAAAAACTTTCAGAATCTTGTGTAAATTGATAGATCACAATTCCACTCAGGCAGTTTGGCTTTGCTGAAATGATGTTTGGAATTAATAACAACTGATAACTTTTTTAATCCTTATGATTATTTTAATGAACTAGCTATTATCTTCTCATAGACAACCTGTGATTTATATTGGAAAAAAACCCAAACAACAAACTGTGACATCAAGATCTGTGCTTCAGTATCAAGCAGTGGCAAAAAAGACAGAGATGGATAGACATATCTTTCTTCATCTTCTTACAGCCACCTCTCTCGTCTACCCTCCCTGTCTAGGCTGCTTCATAACCTGAATCCATTTTTCAGCAGTACCCTTTTAAAAAATATCCTCGATTTTCTTGCTTCTCTGAAATTGTGTTAGATTATTAAAATACTTGGGAGGTGTAAAAATTTATGCTTTCTATTGAATAATAACAGTTAAAACCCCGTTTTTTCTAGTTAAATTTAAAAGCAACTTTTTAACAGTTGGATTTCCATGGAAATTTGCTGCTTTCTATGACTATATTTTTAGAAAAAAATCACATTTTTCAAAACACTTCCTATTGTATTCTACTTGCTACTAATGTTCTCTAGTTTTCTCTAAGCTTGCATTTAATTGATAATATTGTGTAAAAATTTTTAAATCTGCAGTGCCCTGCTGCTTTTTCCTAGACATGTCTTTTTGGTTAGGCGTATTATTGGAGCAAACTTTTGGAAAAAAAAAAAAGAGATTGATGACATTGAAAAAATAAATGGCAAGCATTAATTTATACTTTTAAGTCGGGTTTTCCAAAACAGACTTTTTTTCTTACTGCAATTAGTATGAGCAATTAAATTTGTTCCACATTGGTCTCCAGAATAATTTTTTTCCTTTTGGCTGCATGTCTTATATGTTGCATTGTACTGGCTTGCTTTCTTCTGAATGGATATTGGATTTCTCTACTGTGAATCTTGTAAGGACTTGTGTGATTTTGGTAATTAGGTTTTATAGGTTTGCTAAAGCATTATTCTTTTGGCATTTACCTAATCTCTGTGCTATGTCCAGTTCAGTTCTTGGAGGTTCTTACACAAATGATGTTGAAAAAGTAGCTCATTTAACCAGAGAACAAGAGTTTACAATGGAACCATTTTTTCTTCCTAAATACTAAAATAATCATCAGAGAAGGCTCTTGGTTACTGCTTACTGGATCACTGGGGCTTTTTATCTGTTTTACTAGTAATGAAAAAAAAACAATTTTTCAGAGGCATGTTGTGGAGACATTTTTTGGATTTGATGAAGAATCTGTTGATTCAGAAACATCATCTGTAACTTCATACAACACAGATAAAACAGACCGGACACCAGCAACACCAGAAGAAGATTTGGAAGATGTAAGTAGGAATTGGTACATTCTTCTTTCTGCTTCTGGAATAAAGACAAACTTTTATTCAGCTATTGTACCACATTAACTGTGAAAGGTTTGGTTTTTTTCGAGACTGGTAACATATACACTTTGTAACAAAATTAATAAGATAATATTCTACCTGACAGATTTGGCAGATATTGGGCTGAGAAATATCATTGTTTTCCTCAAACTCTTTCTTATTAGTCAAAAGAAAATAAATAGGCACACTGCTTTGCCCAAAGTCAATACTTCCTAGACAATAGTTTGCCTTTCAACCTTATAATTTATTTGACTGTTTTGATACATTCAGGATTTTCTTTCTTTGCTCACAATACTCAGAGAGGCCATTGGAATTCATGAAGGCTTAAATGATCATAGGTAGTAAATACTCAGTGACATGTTTTGTCTCAGCTCTGTGATATACAGTGCTGCTGGCCTACTTTGGGAGATTGCGTGCATGAGGACAAAGCACGAATTAGACTTTCTTTTTCATCTTTCTTTCTTGTTCACTAACTTCTGGCTAATACTCCTCAGTCAGAAGCAGCTTCCTTTTTTCCTAGGTTTAATATCTGATAATATTGTAATCTCTTCTCCTTAGAACTCGAGTTCCTGGAGCAAGAATTAATTAAAGCGGAGGACATTTCTTGTCCCCAGCAGTATAGGAAAGACCTTAGAAGTGTTTAAGTCAGTGGCTCAAAATTTAAAGAAAATAAAGACTTTGAAAACACTTGATATTAAATGAATAAATTTAAGAAAATATCTTTTGGCTTTTGAAATGTAACTTCTGTGTCAGTGTAGTTTACCCTGGCATTGTAGAGGAAAGGTGTAAGGAGGGAAGGATAGACAGCATGAGAAATAGAACAAACACCTTCTGAAGCCCCTGTAGCATGGGAGTTGCTGAAGACAGTGTTGCCCAAAACTGTTTCCTCTCATCTTTCTCCAGGCAATTTCCTATTTCTGTACATTGCTGTCTTACATGGCAACTTGCACTGTCCCTAAATGACAGTTATTCATCAGCCTTCCTTTCTTTCCGCTTGTTTTAGGATTTTATACCTTTATTAAACTTTGAGACTTAGTATGAGTTATGTTGCTTATTATGTTTCGGAGTCTGTCTTCTATGGAGACAAGCCCATTATTGCATATATTTGTACAAACTCACTTTTTCCCCCCTCTTCATTAAGAGCACGCCTAAAGAAGAAGCTGAACTCAGGTTTTGCCAGCTAACAAGAGAGTATCAAGCTTTGCAAAGAGCATATGCATTGCTCCAAGAACAAGTTGGTGGAACCTTGGATGCAGAGAGAGAAGCAAGGGTAATTTTTCAACTGAAATTCTTTTAACTCTGAAATAATAGAAAAGGCTTAAACAATTTGTAATAGCAGGAGGTATCTTTTCAGGTCAGTGAAATGCAAAGCCCAATGTTTCTAAGGATTAAAGGATACCATCAGTAAGATGACAAATTAGTTTTGTCTGGTGCAATCTGAACAAAGGTGTCATTATACTTTATTCTAGCTGTCTAGATGTAATTCTAAATGTCTATACTTTATTCTGTATACTATATTAAATATTTCTATGCTGTGAGAGTGATAAGCCATTTGAACCTGCAATTTGGATAGTGACATGATGGATTTTAAATGAATCACAGGACAGGTTATTACTAGTACCTAGGTGCTTTCATCATATATTAAAAATCTGACCCAAATCTAAGTCAAAAGTCTGACCCAAATCTTGGTTCTGACTTACTGAAAAGCAGTTTTGTACAAAAGGAAGTGGGGGCTCTTGTTAGACACCAAGTTGAACATGAGCTGGCAGCTAAAAAAACTCCTTACCTTCTTCCTTCTACAATTTCCCCAAACCCCAAAAATGGGAAAACATATTGAATACTGTGAATTACATGTTGCATTATATGTTACATGTTACTGCCTTGCTAAATGTGGCCTTCACTGTACTGTGTCGCTGCAGTGAGTTGCTAATAATGCTGAAGGATAATGATTTTAACATGTTTAAAAATTACTGGTGGGAAAGGACTCAATCAACCTACATTTCTTTGTTATTTTTTCCTGTGAAATATAGTTCTTAAAATAGTAGAATTGCTACTTTATGGCTTTATTTGTTAAAATTTCAGCATCTTACAAAAGCCTTGTCTTTATAAGTAGGACACTTAGGCAAGGAAAGCAATAAAGACTTTGAAGATCACTTCTGAAGATATAATTAGGATGGGGGGCATAATTCCATCTACTATTAAAATAAGATTTCAGGGGCAGTCGTCTATTTGTCAGTTATGAGAGGCCATTATATATTTTCTGCCCTCATGGGCTTTTTTAAATTTTGTTTTGCAGGCATTTGCAGACTCTATTTTCTGTATACTTGGAAATTGCTGCTATTTCATTTTAATGGCGTTTTGGTTTTTTTGTCACATCTCTGCAAATCCATCTCTTGAGTGAGCCAGAAAGTAGTTTTTTGCATAGTTCATTTTGGTGGGATGAACATTTCCTATTACTTTTAGATGAGTCTTAAGGTAAAGAAGGACCCAAAGAAGCAGAAGGAAATCCCTGTAGGAATATTTAAACTGCTGGGGTGAAAAAGTAGGGTGAAAAAAATCCAGAAGTAGGGTGAAAAAAATCCTTGGAGTAGCTCAAGGAGCCTCAAGGCTGAGGATATCCAGAGGCATGCTTTATTTTGTATCCTGTTTTGTTTAGTACCTTGTGTGATCCAGTCCCTTTTAGGGCATCACTGGACATAGGGGTGATACCTACTGTGGTGTAGTCGTGAGTGTGATAATAGTGTAAATGAGGAAAACTGACCAGTGTATGCTGTTTATGGGATACATAAACTATTTTGGGTCCATATATTTTATTTACCTAAAGACCTTTTTCAGTGTTTAATGCAATTGTCTTTCTCCCTTGTCCCTTTTTCTCCAAATGCCTAATTGCTAAAGCTTATGACTAGCTTCTTAGAACTATTTCAGTTTCTCAATTTATATTTTTCTTCCCCTAGTAAGAATTTTGTCACTGAATTTGGGATGTTAACATCTTTTTAGGCTAGGAAGAAAAAAATCTTGTAAAATTGATAGCTTCAAATATTTTGTAACACAAACACAAAAGCAACTATTTTAATGAAAACATTAAAAGCTGACTGGACAGCCCATAAAGCAGTAGAAAATATCTTTACTTTTGATTTCTTCCCATTCCTCCCAGACTCGTGAACAACTGCAAGCTGATCTTCTCAGGTGTCAGGCAAAAATTGAGGACCTGGAGAAAGCTCTAATCGAGAAAGGACAGGTAAAAGGCTCTCTTAATGTCCTCTACCACATCATGTTCTCTGCTGCATGCAGTGGTGCCCTTGCCATCTTCGTTGCTTACTGGTGTGTTGGTGTGAATGATGCAGCTTAATTGCAACTGCAGCAATAGATCACCTAAATAAAGGAAAAGATTTTGCAGTCTAAGAAAATGTCATTACAGACTCATTCTCCAACACATAACACACTAAAGCATAGTATCAAAATAACCATGTGTACACGCACATTTTGTTCCCATTGTCATTTGGTGAAGGCCTTTCTCCTCGTTTCCATTTTGTTCATATTTGTTATAAATTCTAATAAAACGAATATTCTATATTTGTACTGGAAAATATTTTTGGTGTGTACCAAAGAAAAATTTAAACCGCCCCAAATTCTAGACACACTGGAGATATGAACACTGAGCCTGTCAGGTTGCTGGAAGCCACTTGTGGTGGTACACTCCTGGGTTTAAAGTCTCAGAGGACCCAAATGCTGTCAGATCCCCAAACCATCACACAAAGTGAAATCATGCCTTATGCTTCAGTATACATAATATATGTAAATACTTACCAAAGATATGTCTACTGATGCATATTTAATATTGTCTAGGGCCCTCAGGAAGTCTGATTAAGGGTTATGAGCATGCATTTGCAAGTTGTCCAGTTGAGTGACTAGACCACACAGTAGAAACTGGGGAGATGTTACTTTGTGATTTATTGTTCGAAATAAGAATTTAAGATTGCAGGTGGCTAACAGTAATAAAATAAGATAGAGCTAGCTATAGATACACACTTCAAAGGCTGATGATCCTGTAGCAGTTAACACAACCTACATATAATGCCAAATCAATGATAACACTATTTTTATGGTTATTCTTTGTAAGAAAAATTTTGTCTAAGATTCTGTATAAATTCAAAGGTTTGGGGACCATCTTCAAACTAAGGACAAAAAGAATTTATGTACACAGAAATTGCAATTTGCTTAGTGAACTCCATGTAAATACAATATTACTAAAAATTGAGAATATGTTAACAATCTAAAAACAATGGCCCACTGAACTTCTGGAAGAATAAATGAAACCAAAGACCTCACAGGCATCTACTGCTGCTGTTTTGGTGTGTTGATGAGAAAGATGTTGTGGGCAAATTGCTGTGTAGTTGAAAACATTAGTTGACTGTTACAGTGTATAATGTAAGAACTGTGTATGTAAATAAGATAAATGAATTTGGATACCCACTTAAGGAATTACTTCTGTGATTTTTCTTCAAGAGTGTTCTGTCAAAAAGGTATATCTGGAAATTAGAATTTATTTAGTTATCACTTTGAGATTCAGAACCATGTTTTCAACTTTGTATCTCTTAGTAATGGTGAGAAGGTGAACAGGGATGTGGAGCAGCACTATGATGTTGTTTCTAGTGGGCTGGTTTGTACACTGAGCATTAGCTTTCCACAGAGGGGATCACAATGTCTTCCTGGGTGGGAGCTCTAGCACTGCTTGGTTCTCCTGACCTGTTAGCATTTGCATTCAACAAAATAAATGGTTGTGATGATAAACTGAATTCTTTGTGCACTATGTGATTTTTTTAAAAAATTATTTTATTATTACTTTATCATCTAGATGATCATGATAGTAATGATGTTTTAATAATAATTGTGAAATGTTCATTCTGGGAGCCAGCCTCTAAAGTGTGTTTGTAAAGGAAATAATGAATCAAAAGATCCAAGTATATTATTGCAGAAAATTTTAGTTTTATTTTACAGCTTTTGGAAATAGAAGCAGCAAAAATCTTTACAATTTTCCTTAAGTCAACTTCAGAGCATGAAATTAGAAGCTTATTGTTAAAAATTTTGTGAAGTTTGAAATTATAACAACAATTATAACAACTTTTATGTAATTTCAAAGTAACTGTCAATGGCTTTTGTTAATCTCTCTTCTGACTGGACTTGTCAGTATTTCCTCAGAAGTAACACAAAACTAATAATCCATTTCTGCATGGCACATTGAGGTGCATGCATAAGAAATTTTGTATTAAGTGAAGAAATTTTTTTTTTTTAAAAAAAAAAATATATATAATAGTAAATAATAAATCTAAAAGTATTGGCGTATGTAATGTGCCAGAGGGATGAATGCTCAACTGTCTCAGTGATCTGGTGAGGAAATACAATTCTACTGGAGTTCAGGTTTTTTCAGAAAGTGTAGTTGGACTCCATCAAGAAAGATACAGAAATTTATTATCAGTAGAGCAGATTGATCTGTTTTTTCTGCTTTGTGAACTGCAGTAGTTGAAGCTGAGGTCTGATGTAGCTGTTGAGCCTTACCATATGGGTATGTGTTCCATATCCATGCATTGGGAAATCCACCCTAAGTCTGTGCATGCAACTCTTCATTCCTTGACCTTAGTAAAATGCTAGTTAAACAATAAACCAGATACCAGATTTAATTTTCAACATTTCTTTCATTTGCCTCAAAAATTCTTGACAAGTGCAATGCCTTTTCAGTGCTCATTTTAGAATGTTATTCTTACAACATCACAACCAAAGCTTGTTTACTACATGACATGCATTTTTGTGTGTGAGCGGAAAAAGGGAGAGAGAACAGTAGAATATGAAATAGTAGTGGAAAGTAGGTAGAAAAACTAAACTTTAAAAAAATTCTAATTGGACTGAATATATCATAATACTTTATACTGACATTTCAAGGATATTTGATGAGCTGGGATATCCAAAATTCATTGATTACTTGTGCAACATCAATGTGCAAATACCTTCCTGAAAATGAATGCATTGTCCTTAAGACTTTAGGAAAGGCACTTACATTTCAAATAAATCATCCCTTGAACCTAGAAAATAATTTTATCTAGAGTTAGTATGGCATATTAAGTGTTGGATATTGTTTTGTTGAACTTTTTAGAGCAGTGTGAGCAGGGTTATGTAAACAGTTTTACTGCAAGGGAAAACAAGCAAATTTGGCTGTTACAATCCATTACATCTGAATGTCCAGCTATGGCTGGCCATGAGTTTTTGTAAATTGGTTTTTTAAAGGTATATTTGACAAGGCCTTTTGAAGCCATGGGAAAACCTAAAAGGAAAGAAGTGTCTTGGAGCAAGTGATTAATTATAAATACAGTTTTCAAATTGAGTATACGATGCCTTGCATCACTTCCCTTCCTCCTCAGCCTTGAATTTCTTGTCACAAATACTGTATTAGCCAGATCCTCAGATTTTTAGTAGAAGGTAATAAGCTGAAGCTTATTTTCAGTTATTTGGGGTAATTAAAGCATTTTCTTCCCTTTCTCCATTTGGATTTGCATTGTACCACTTAAAATGGGAAGATTTTGCAATAAAGTTTCCAAACCTTGGCAATGGAAAGCAATAGTTTTGAGTTCAGCTGAGTAAATAAATGTTTTAAAAGTGACATAAAGTATGTAACTGTGGTGCTCCACAATTGCTACATGTGAAGATTTTAAAGTACATGCTAGGTGGAACACAGTAGGAAACAAATGACTACTACAAGAAATGTAAGAACCTTTATTTTCACTGTAGTATAAAATCCTGTACATCCTTGAAATCTTTAAGAAAGCTTTATTTTTCAATATGTAACCATTTTACACTTGAATGTAAAATGATGTCTGAAATCTTATTATTATTGCAGTCATTCATTTGTCTTGTTTAACAAAACATATGTATTTTCAATCCTCTTCTTCCTCGCAGGATTCAAAATGGGTAGAAGAAAAGCAACTGTTAATTAGAACAAATCAGGAGTTGCTAGAGAAGGTATGTGGGAATATTTTCACCATTATTGCCCTCTATTGTAAAAAACATTGAATGCACTAAGTACTGTAAAATGAGCGTGAAAGTGCTTTATTTCTCACCAGAAACAGAAATTTAAGTAAAAGTTTCTGATTAAAGAATCAATATACCTTTATATCCTTCAGGAATTGAAGCTGCTCTTTATTGTGCAATTACATGTATGGCCACCAGATCCCAAGCTGGCTGAGGTTTCTTGTGTCCAACAAAATATACAGTTACACAAAGATTAATATTGTCCTGACCTCTAACAGAATTGCCTGCTCCTTATTATTTTTTTTATAGTTTTTACGCACATTAAGTAATAATGATTGATTTAAGGCTTTTTATATTAACTGTCTGAGATACTCAGAGCTGAGCATCTGTATTGCTCTTTGTTGATAGTGATGGGAAATTTGGCTAATACTCAGGAAAGAACTAATTTTGCTAATTAGTAGCTTAATATTAATATGAGTAAGATAGCCAAATGAAAAATCATAGCTAAAAGTAGCTACAGCCAGGTTTAATTTATTTGGAAACTTACATGGGCATTATAAATGTTAAAGTACATTATGCCAGATGTTACACTTCTATTTAGTTTCATACGAAGAAATAAGATCACCCAGTTAAACCAGACAGTAGACCAAAGCTATTAGTTGGCATAATTAATAGCCAGTATTGCATTTCTGTTTTGTCATTCTGTTAGTGTCCCAAGGCAAAATTCTGGCAAACTAAAAAGTAGTCATTAAAACTACTCCATTATTGTCTTTCATATACTGTAAAGATTAGATGTCTAATTAGGCAAAGACAATGAGAACAGTCTACCCAAAAGTTAATGTAATTCAGTTTCATTTGCTGGATTTTAAAAGAAAACTTCTATTGCTTAACTTATTTCAATACAATATTGATATCACTTCTATGCTACTTCCAAATTATTACTCTAAGAGAACATTGACCATTTTCTGGAAGTTCTCACAAATGCTTTGTGTTCTGATTTTCCCTTTTTATCTCTAAGACAAGCATAATGTGTAATGAAAAATGGAAATAATTAACAGTTTTGTGTAAACCCCTGGCTTGTAACTCTGTGCAGTATCCTTTCTAGTGCTTACAGGGGGTTATTGTGTTGTGTTTGCCTCACAGATTTACAGAATGGAACAAGAAGAGCATCAGCTGAAGAATGAGATGCAAGATGCAAAAGACCAGAATGAGCTGTTAGAATTCAGAGTGCTAGAGCTTGAAGTAAGAGATTCTCTCTGTTGCAAACTCTCAAATGGAGCAGAAATTATGTTTGAACCCAAGCTGAAATTCCTGTAAAGATTACTGATGTCTGGTGCATGTTTAAGGGAAGTCACTTAGGTATCTATTTTTTAAATGTTGTATCTTGGGATAATGAAATTGATGCCACTGCCTTAATATGTTTTGGAGAGAATGCTCACTAATGTTTATAAAGATGTAATATAGCTAATATAAATCACATATAGTTTGATTTTCATCTAATAAAATATTTTGTTTTGCAATATTTTGCCTTTTTTATTTGTTTCATTTCCATAACTGCTCCTTTCCTGCATGTAAAATCACTTGGTATGTATGCTACAGCCTTTGCTGGCATTGATTAAATTAACACACCTTCTCACATCTTGCATGCAGTGATCTGACTAAAGATCTGACACATCCATCACATGAATGTATAATTGCTTTAAATTACATTGATTTAAGACTGACAACATTCAAATGAAGTAAATTTATCTTTAAAAGAACACACTTTTAATAGCATCTTCCAAATAGTTCCTCTTACCTTAGATCCCTTTTCTCATGGTTTAAAGTAGTCATGGACTGGAAATAATTGGCTTCGGACAATGAAAAATGGAAAAAAACCCCCAAACCTCTGTCAATGCCAAAGAAAAGTGATGAAGCAAAATATAACTTCTGTATGTTTAACTAATATGTTGCCTATAGCAATCAAATTTTATACGTTGCATAAATGAAATAAGCAAAATTATTTGTTATTAACACTTTGAACATGTAGCCTGTGATTACAGTAGAAAGCAACAGTTCTTATCCCCTCACAAATTGGGCTCATGTCGAATTTAGTAACACCAGAGTAGCTGTGTGTGATGCACAGCTGTCACATGGTTGTATTGCCTGATGACACATTGTTCAGTTTCAAAGATCACCAGCATTCTTAACACTGCTTAGAATAAACCCTCCAAGACACCTGTCATTGTCACTCCTTCATTTTTATCACCCAGCACGTTTCACCAAAAATCTCGGCATGTGTAACTTCTCTGGTAAAGATGAAAATGTCGTGTCTTCCTGTTATGTGGACGTTCCTTTTGTCTGACATTTCTTAATCTTTTTTTTCATCCTTTATCAACCATATGTTTTGATGTCATAGCCCATTATATTCAAAATTATGAATTTAGGTTGTTAGAATTTCAGTAGATGTTCAGAAAAATAAATATGCTTTCTAATACTTATTTTTATATTTTATTAAAGGACTGTAAAGTAAAATATAGAACAATTTAGCATTTGAATTGGCAGTTGCACTAGAAACTGCAGTTGCACTAGCAGTTTCTAGTGGGTGTCCTTAGAAGTAAAACTATCCAAAAAAGCTTGCTTAGGAAATGAACAAATATTCTTCAATACATCTTTCATGAATGTATTTTTCACATGGAAGAATCACTTCAAAAACACCTCGGTGTGTCATGAAAAGTTTTGTCATGTGCCAAAGCTTTGAAAACTTCTTTCACAGAATAACAATGGAAGTTATTTTTGTCTGATTGCAAGAAAAGATTTTTTCCTTAGTGGACAAGCACGTAGACACAAATGTGACTGACAATGCAATGCTTTAGGAAAACCACCAATTCTTCTGGTAATCAGGACAGCATTTTTTAGAGCAGTTAGTTATTTCAGATGAAAATTAGGTAAAGTATAAAACACAATCATTTATTTATCAATTAAAGCAAACAAGTTTAGGTGAGTTGAATGGAATAGCAACTGATGAATTTTTAACAATATCTAAAATAATAACTGAATTTGGATAAGAATTAAAATTCTGGTTTTGGTTTACAACAGCTAAGTCATAATTTAAGCCCATTTCAGAATCAGACTGTTGATGTAAATATTATTTAAAACAAAACCTCTGAGGGGGAGAAATGCAGAGATTATGGACATTTTTCTCTCTACTTTGTAGTTTCAAATTAGGTTTAACCTAGTTAACGAACAAGATTTGCCATTCTTTATAACTTGCTTAAGTGAATGGATGCAGCTTGCCTGCTGTATCAATTAAAGCATCTCATTTGTGATTTAGAAAATGAAGTAATACATGGATGTTCATAGAAACTGAAATATTTGTAGTAGTCCTCTCTCAGAAAATGAAGCTAATTTTGCCAAAGCATCCCCTTATAATATAGAAATGAAATATGGTGTTTCTTGCTCATGCTTTCATGGCCAGAGAGAATTCAGAGTAAGACCCAGTGCCTTGGTTGCCCAGAGTATTCAGCCCAGTCATTTTTCACAGGCACATTAAAATTTAATTTAGGTTAAATTGCTTGTTTATTGTTTTATGTTATTTCTGTCTTCTGAAGAAATAGTAGGTTGGTATTTTGAAGACATGCATGGAAGTCATATACATGGACTAGTTAAGTTTTAGATGTACTGTAGATTTAGATAAGTGGGAATTTATAATTTTTAGGTTTGGCACAAAGAATATCATAACTGTAGAACAGTGTTGCCTTTCATATTCTGACATTCCTAGTTGTGCAGTGAATATGAATGGGGATTTTAAATGCTCTAATAGGAAGGTTGACTGTAGAATAAACAGGGAGCAGACACACAGATTTAATTGTAGTGAGAAACTCTTCTCTAATACTATTTCATGATGGAGTCTAAATTTTTTTCTGCATATTCTTCTTTCTAAATTCTTTTATTGTTCCATGAAAGAAAACAGTGGTTAAATAAGGTTATAATCAACATAAAAACCTGCAGAGTATTTTAGGGCTCCAGCCAATTAGGGCCAGCATTACAAGGGTTCTGCAGCTGGGGAGTGTCAGGTAGCTTTGCAGAAACTGTGTGCATGGGATCAGCTGGCAGCCAACATTCCTTTTGTATTTAGCCAAAATTCTTCAAATATGGTAAAAGTAAGAGGAAATATCATAGATTTGGAGTGAGAGCAGGTATCTGCCTTTTTAATGTACAAGTATGCTTTGTAAAGGTGGGGAATAATATTAACGCATAATCACAAATGTTGTTTTTAAACAAATCTTTCCTCAGGAGAGAGAGCGAAGGTCGCCAGCATTTAATCTTCATATAACCACCTTCCCTGAAAACAATGGAAGTGCACTTCAACTGTTCTGCCACCAGGAAGGAATTAAGGTATATGCAGAGCACTAAAAACAGTTGGATGGCTAGGGATCTTCTTTGAATGACCAATCTAATATCCAAACAAACGGTTTGACACTAGCCAGGGAAGAAAATGTGAAAAAATAAATTCAGTTGAAAAGGTATTTTTAACTGGGAAAATGGTTCCATAAGAATGTGTTCTGGTCATCTGTCAGGAATTCCTCAGTGAAACTGAAGACTGGTCAATTGAGATTATTAGTCTACGGAAGAATGTGGATGTTGGTATGAATCATTGTCAGGCTTGCAACAGTGAACAGTTCATGATATTAAATTTTTTCATCAAAGTTTAGAAATATGACATTCAGTTCTTATTTTACATCCAATTTAGTGAAGCTGTTTATTTGTTGAATGAATATGCTTAAGTTATTTGCCATGGCCAGGGCCTTGAAGCATGAGGTGCCTGATCCAGATATGTGAAACTCTTTTAGAACAAGAAAAGATAAACATTTTGATTAGCTTCTAATATAAGGAAACAAGAATTACTCTTTTCCCTCTTGTTCCACCATAAGGTTATCTGTGCAACTTGATTTTCATACTGTTCACTTAAGATTGAATTCAGACTGTTATTGTCAGTAATGTTGCACACCAGGCCAAGGTAACTTTTCTACAAGTAACTAAAACATAATCTCAGTGCCACTCATTAGTGATTTATGGTGGTCTTTTTAGTTGTGTTTACAAGTCTTATAGGAGGCTGGTTGCTATTCAGTGCTTTAATGAGCACAATATGATCTCTACAGGAAATAAACTGAAATTGTTGGCGGCATATTTTTAGGAAGCTGAATAGTCTGAAAGAAAAAAGTTAAAAGTTGATTCTTACCTACAGATTTGGTTGGATACCCATCACCAAACCACACCAAGAGTCATCAGCTAGCATATTACCTAGAAATAGAGCCAGACCCACTTTTATATTATCTGTAATTTAATCTGCAGGTTGTCTGTAGCAGGTACAGTGCACCAGAATCCATCATTCTTACTTTTTTCCATTGTCATCTGTGATATGCTTTAACAGGTGGGTTCTTTTCAATCTGCCTTTCAGTTCACTTACCTGGAAGGTGGGACAGTCACCTAATATGGGTCAGACTAAAATAGTTGACCTGTTTTCCGTGTTTTTCAAAATTATTAGCTATCAGTAGCAATGTTGATTCTAGAATGGTGCAAAATCTAATTTGGTTTCTGATTCTTCCTTTATGCATCATATGGCAATAAATTATTAGAATTATTATTTCTGGATCAATTGATGCAACAACTTGCATGTTTTGGTAAATTCCCTTTTCACTAGTGTAACTGGTTGGCTAAAGAAGTTTCTGTTCAGCATTGTCAATGCTGATCATAATCAATAGTTTTGTTGATCCAAACACAAGTGTATTATGATCTGCACCATTCTAGAGTTAGTGATGTCCACAGTAAAATAGTTCATGTAACTTTTGGGAGCACTCCTGAAGTTTTTGAGAAGAGAGGGAGGGGACTTCTCAGGATGGAATAACTTGAACACCACACATGGCCCTCTGACGCGTTGGCCTTTTCTAAGTGCTGAATATGAGTAGAAGTTGAGGGTGGCAGCATTTAACAAGGCTCTCTTGCTTTATGTGTGTATTCATCATTTTGGACTAACATGAACTGGTCTATTCCCATGCTCTCAAGGCTTCCTGCCTTCAAATAGCACGGCTGCATACAAGCTGTCAGTGGAAATGATCCCTGGTCCTGCTAACTTGCACACCCAACTTGGGATAGTTCAGGAGAATGAGACTACCGCTGGTTAAACAGTTCCATGGCATTTTCCAACTTCTTAAACTTAAATAGAGTTCTGGGGCCTGGGAATGGACCCTGGCACAGTGTTAAATACAGACATCATGTGAATTTTATCAGGGAAAGATTCTTCACCCAGCAGGTGGTTGGGCACTGGAACGGGCTCCCCAGAGCAGTGGTCACAGTGCCAGCCTGATAGAGCTCAATGAGTGTTTGGACAATGCTCTCAGGCACAGGGTGTGACACCTGGGGAAGGTGATGTCCGGGGCCAGGAGTTGGACTCGATGATCCTGATGTGTCCCTTGCAACTTGGCATATCCCATGACTCTGGGATTCCATTAATTTATTCCTCAATTTTTTGAACCAGAGGAGTGGTTTTCTTTATTTCAGTGCCTGAGCCTTAGGAAGGATGGGTTGTTCAGTTCATTATCTGAAAGCTGCATGGCAGAGAAATATGGCTTTCTAATGAGAAAGATGATTATGAGCTGTTAATATTTGGAGGAGCATGTTCAGCCCACTATGCACATTCCCTTCTGCCACTGTAAGGCTGACTTGAAACTCCATAGTTTTATTTAACAAAGAAAATAAAAGCCAAGCACCCAGCAAACCTTCTTAGCAATTATTTGTTCATGCTCTCTGCCCCTCTAACTTCTGTAGCTTGATCTGGTTGATGCCACTCCAAAAAAACAAAAAGAAGATTTTTTAAGCCATTTATCCTTACTTCTTTTAAGCCTGTTTATCAGTTTTGATATTCCCTCTACACACATCAGCAGGATGATAAGTGTGAATGGTACAAGAACATTCTGCCCTCATGCACAGACATCCAGATTGGTTATTATAATTGACGGTGATTTTTTGGTTTTGTCTTTGAAAGTATCAATAACACTTTTGTAATTGTGATGCAAAATTAATGTTTCCCTTATTTACATTTGAAGTCTTTTCAGATGCAGAAGTGAGTACATAAAGGGTACATAAAATGTAGCATATAAAAACTGTTTCTCCCCTACTTCATAAAAAATAAGTGTTGAACATCTTTTTCAGGACGTGAATATATCTGAACTTATGAAGAAGCTAGATATTCTTGGCGATAATGGGGTAACAATTTTTCACTTTTAAATATACCTCCAGTTTCATGGTTAATTTAAAGCATTTTTTTCTGCAGCTGATACTAATATCCAAGACAATGCACAGGGTGATTCTCATATGCTTGTATTTCTATGAAGAATATGAATGGTTAGGAACTGCTTTTACAATATGAAATTTTTTAGTTAAACTGATCACAGTGAAAAGTGTATTTTTTCAAGGTAGGATTTTGTCTTAACTGAATTACATGGAAAAAGGCACTGTAATAGCCAAAGTGAAAAGATACAAAACAGAAGTCAAAGCCAGACTAAGCGAATTTTTGTGAATTATCCCTCTGAATAGTAATTGTAGCACCTTCTGCTGTGAAGGCTGTCACTGCCAGGTGTGGATTTTCAGGAGAAAGGCAAGGATAACTGTCTCCCCTTTTTTTCTCTTTGTTGCTAAATAAAGTATAAAATCTTGGTCTCATCTTTGGGCGCAATCATCCAGGGCACTGAGTCCAGTTTATACTAGATTTAACAGATTGAGATCTTTATAATACTAGTTAAAAGTTATAGATTTGAATGTTATTTTTCAAGTCCTGTGGAGGTTTCCAAGGTACTTACTCTTTGCATTGTTTTCTTTGATTGGAAGTCTGAAGTGTATGAAGGGGAGAATCACTTGCTGCAGGGCTTAGTCCAGTGAACTGGCAAAAATAGGAAAAAATTGCAAAATCCCTGACTGAAACAATTTAATTTTCACTGAAAGGTTTGTTTCATTGAATAATATGTTGAAAAAGTGTTCCAGGGCTGGTATGCTGAAATAGAGTGGTAATAAGCACCCTTGGTTTAACTTTCAGTACTTTCAGTCCTTTTTTGGTTATGTCTATATTCCTAAATGTTATAACTGATTTATTGTTTGAAGTACAGTTAAAACTTACTGCTTGTGTTAGAGGATGAATTTTTAATCCAAATTAAAATGCATCTTTTTGTATTTTAGAATTTGAGAAATGAAGAGCAGGTTGCAATAATCCAAGCTGGGACAGTGCTTTCCCTCTGTGAAAAGGTAGAATTCAAGAAATATTTTTCTCTGCTAAAAACTGACTGTGTCTTCTAAGATACCTCATAATGTTGCCAGGGAAGCACAGCTTTTCTGTTCAGGTCATCTGGATTGGAGCATGTATTCATCCTTACATGAATGTTGCGACTGTGATGAGGTAAAGCCGAACCTAAGAAAGTTAAGATCGTTAAGAAACCCAGTTTAAAAATAAAAACATGTTTTGGAGACACTCCCTTAGCATAAAGTACTAAAAATCCACTTAACACAAGAGACTTCATTAATTCCCAGTGGTGTCCTCAGTGCTCTGGGAACAGATGTAAGGTGCCCTCTGTAAGGTGCCCATGGTCCCTTTTGGGCTCTTTTCTGCAGATGACTGAAAAAAGCTCAGAGTAGTCAGTGCTCCTTTCCTCTGTAAATTAGTGGACATAGAGAAAAAGTAGTTTGCACAGGGTAAGTAATCAATCAGGTCACTGATTTCTGTATGGCTAGTTCTTTACTTCCAGAGAATATAATCTGTGTATGAATAGAAGTGACATTTAGAATTAAGAAAGACTTGCACAGTTCTCTGAAGAAGCTCTGTCCATCCTTTTCATATGATTCTATTAAATCTTTCCTTATTGTTGAAATTTAGAATCTGAGATTTTAAAATAAAATTTAAGCAATTTTAATAATTGCTTTAATTGATATAATTTTGATCATCTACTTACCTAAATCCCTTAAAGTAAATAATCTACCTTAGGTAATTTAATAATCATTAATTTAAGTGAGTAATTGCTATAAACAAAATAAAAATGGGGAGAAGTGCTAAAATCCCTATGATTTTCACTGTGTTATGGCATTAAAAGATGTCCTGGTTTAGGGCAAATATTTAGGAGGAAACCTCTGGGGGGTGATGATTTTAGCACTTTATATCCTAAAAGTGAAAGGGGAAGAACCCTATTATAAAAGGCTAAGATATAAACTCCTAAAAATACATGGTTGTGTCTCCTGTGCCTCTTGGTTGAAAGGCTAACAGGCAAAGAAAGATAAGAATCAACATTTAGTTCTCCATACCATTTGCATACCTTCAAAAAATTAGACCTCTAATTTTTGCAAATAGCCCTTCACTTGATTGAGGGTAGCTGTGAGAGATGCTCAGGATTTCCCATTTCCATTGATTTCAAAGGTTCAAAATGCTCACGGTCTTGCTGGATATCAGTGGGTATTTCCTTAGGAATATCTTCAGCTTGTCACCTTTGAAATGAAGAAAATGAAGATGGTGAAAATAGAATCTCTGTGGAATATAGTTTTCCTGTTTTTTTTGTTTTGTTTTGTTTTGTTTTCTGTAGAAAGCTAACCTGCTAAGCAGATAAAACAAATTTCTATTTTTATTCATCAGTCTCTTAAATAGAGGAAGGTTCAAAATGATGAAGTAATGAATTCACCTTTTGTTTAGTTGTAAACTTATGTTTGAAATTTCCTATCTAAATCTTTGGGAGAAAAGCTAGTATGTCATTAATTGCTTTGAGTCTGAGCCCTAATGAATGCACCAAAACACTAAATTAAAATAGTTGATGTGCAATGGTTACCAAAAGACTTAAAGCAGATATGATAGTCCAGTGTTAGTAAACAAGGCATTTGAGGGAAGCAATAGTTATCAGTGCCAAAGCTGTGGTTGGTTTGAATGTGGCTGGTGCTGCAAAAAGAAGCATTAGTCTAAAATCTGCTCTCTGTAAGTTAGTCATAGGTCCTTATTGTAGACCAGTAGGGAAATGAAATGAAACAATTCAGAACTGGCCATTGCCATCCATTCCAATAAACTTTAATTGAAATATTAACATAATCCTTCTGATGGTTAGTAATTTAGCAAGAACCTTGTATCCATGCATTTAGCTGTTATGATGTGTAATTTTAATGTTTGGAATGCAATAGCTGTTCTTCATTCTCACTGTTTTGAATGTCACCAGAATGGTGAGGGATTCATGGTAGCAACTACAAGAGCTCTGTATGTCTGTCTGCCTGTTTTATCTTCCCCTCTACATTACCAATGTTTTACAAGTGAGTCTCTTACCACAAAGAGAAGAGCAAACTGTGCGGAATTATGTGTTGAGTTTTCCTACTTGACTTTTGTTTAAATTGCCCTCTGGAGAAATGCAAGTCTGGAGGCCTGAAGTCAGATGATTTCACAAATCAGGCCAACAAGCATTTGAGTAAGAAACAATTAGGTTGATTTTGCATTCTTGACCCAAATCTATTTTCTCTCTCGAACTTTACAGGGGAAAACCCCATTTAATTTACTGTAGGAAAGCAACCTGCACTTGTTGGTCTTTAGTATGTCTCTGCAGTCTTCCATTCTGCCTGTGCACTCAGAACCTGTTTATCCTTTATGTGTGTCTTTAGAGTGAATAGATAGCATAGGAGGACCATATACCTGGAAGTGTTGGCAGCAAACCTGCAAAATGTTTGGTAGAAACTTTTTCAAAAGCACGGTTCATTTTCTGTTTTTCTCTTCACACTGCTGTAGTGGTTGAAACAGATAGAGGGGACAGAAGCTGCACTGACACAGAAGATGCTAGACCTGGAGAATGAAAAGGTAAGAAACAATAGCTAAAAGTATAATTAATTTAGCTAAAACTCATCTCAAGGGAATGTGCATGTATTTCATCCCAGATTGGTTTGCTGCCTTCATCTGCTTAACAGAGATGGCTTAATGGTAAAATAGACAAATGGTTTCTAGAAAAATCTATTGCTTGTATTCTTTGGGGTGAGACAGAACTTTCAAACCTATATAGAACAAAAATAGCAAAATATATACAAGTTAAGGCACAAAGGCATAACTGGAGGCACATTAACCAAACAGTGTGAAATTGTCTCTGTGCTTTTTTTGTGGATTAATTTGTCAGGCAGCAGCATCATCTTTTTAATGTTGGAGTCATGCCAGTAGAATTGGCAAGGATGTTTCTTTGCTCTCTGGCACTCAGCTCTCAAGACCTCTTACTCCAGATGACCTTTCTTGCCCCACAGTCTTCATGCCTAAAGACAGAATGTTTTCTCAAAAAGCAGTTCTGTCTTGAAGAACAAACTGACCTTATTTTTCCGTATGTTGAACAGTTTTAGAAGGAGTGTTTGGTTTTAATAGTTTACCATGCATGCTGTGCTTCACATCTTCAAATGGCTTTCCAAACACTGGTTAATCCTCACCACACCTTTTACAGGTAGATAAATAAGCAGCGTTGCATTCATCCTAAAAAATTGGACAATGAGACAGGGAGGTTAAGTGATTTGCCCAGGGCCACTGAAGAAGTGTGTTTGAGCCTCAAACAAAAATAGAAGTGCTCACACTGGTTCTCTGTTGAGCGTAACCTGTCATATTGATTGTACTTTAACACAGATAAGAAACTTTCCATGTTTAATATTTCTTTATTTTTAACTCGTCTTATGGAAAATTACAAAGGCTTGGAGAAGGGAAAGTGCCCACAAATACTAGATTCTTTTTAAAAAAATGAAAAAATTAAGGGTTTATAACTTGATATATTATATTCCCCCGTATTATCTGTGATGTTTTCAAGTCTTACTATGGATAGCCCTTGCATCTATTTGTTTAGCACAGCAATCTGAGACTCTGCATCCCTAATGATGGACTCAATGATTTGAGAAATTATACTCTAGCATGACATGTTTAGAAGGACTTAGCAGTGGTTTAGTTGTCCTTGAAACCCATGTTAAGGATTTGAGGTCCTATTCTTGTTTCCTTCCTTCTTGCTTTTTTTGTGGGCAGCTTTTACTATCCCTTTTGTGAAGTAACATGGTCAGGGCAGCTGCATTGCTATTCTGGGGTCTGGTGGTGGCTCTGACCTACTTTATAGTCTCAGACAAGTCAATCTACCTCTGAGGTGTCAGACACTTGAAAGAAAGTCACAACTTTCTTGAAACATCATGTTTTGGATACTGAGTTCCACTGAAACCTCAGTCTGTTATCTATAAAACTGTGAAAGTTGAAGAGTTTGATTTTTTAGAACAAAAGTAAACAATCCCTGTAAATCTTAGGTATCTTGAAAACTTCTTCAGCTAGTCACTCAACTTCTCTGGGCATCACTTCACCTGTTTCAAATTTGCCTCCTGCCTGTACAAGCTGAGGACTGAGTTGTTACTTCAGCTGCAGTAACACGTCACAGGATGGTGCTGCAGAATCAGCTGTGGCCCTGCATGTTCACGTTTTCTCCCTAGAAGAACAGATTAGACAACAATTAGACAGAAATTAGAGCTTGCCCCTTGATTTCCTTATGACCATGCATGGGATATTTCATAAAGTGTCCTCTCTTGTGATTCTCTTTTCCCTCCCTTGGCCTGCCCTGTGCAAGTTACAGCTATTGGACCACATGCATGTACATCCTCACTCACCTTTAGCTACTCTGTGCACTTCCACCAGGTCCAGGCAGGTTTGTACACTGGTGTAGAGGTCAATGCTTTCTAGGAATAACTTGTTAATATGATACACACATTTGAAGTGCTAATATTGTTGATTTGATATTCCAAATATTCTTAGGATGCACATGGTCACTTGCTACAGGTTTTCTTTTGCTTTCAAGTGGAAAGCTTGCATAAAAATGATGGCATTTATGATTCTTCATGAATTAGGATAAAGAACAAACACTCCCTTGTTTTTATTTATGCTCAGGACCTGTTCAGTAAACAGAAGGGTTATTTAGAGGAAGAACTCGACTACAGGAAGCAAGCTCTGGACCAGGCATACATGGTAGGAAAAGAAGAGTCGTTAAATTTTTTGTTTGAACAAATTTGATAAAATGCAGGGTTGGTTTTGGGTTTTATTTGCTTTTAATTATAAATAGGGCTCTTTTTTAATTTAGACCATTTTTTTTCCTGCCAGACTAGAAATCAACTATTTCTTAAACAAAAGTTTAGGAAATGGCTTATAGTACTTACAAGTGTAACATTTTTTGCATTGCATTTTTTATTCTATGATATGCAAATATCTTGTTGGTACATCTGGAATGGGAAAAGCTGGTTTACATATGAACAAAACCATGACTGCTAAAATACACCAGAAATTACTTTATAACTTTTCCAATATTTCTTTTCCTGAAGCATTTGTAAGTATTACTGCTGCTAACCTATCCTAAGTCAGAAATGCCTGTTCTTCCTATGCAATTCCTTCCTGCGTGGTCCTATCCAACCTTACCCTTCCTTGTTTTCAAATGAGAAGCTGTAACCTTGCCTTTTTGCAGGCTAAACAACAATTAGGAATTATCCAGGCACTGGTAAAACTGCACACAAAACTTTGCTAATAATGAGACTTTGGGAAATCAAAATATAAAGGCCTGAAGCACTATTTATAAAATGTAAAGGTTTCTTATGTGGAAAATGTTTTCAGAGAAGAAGCAAGGTCTAGTGGTCAGAGCAAATAACACAGATAAAAGTGAGCAGGCACTATTTCTAGCACTGTGACCTTGGGCAAGCCATTTAACCTCTCTGTGCTGCTGTTTATGCACCTATATGGATGGAATTACCTACCTCACAAAGGTGTTATGAGGGCCAAGGTCATGTGGTCAGATGCTCTTGATCCAAGTATTGTCGGTCTGGATACTGGTTTTTGGTAGGATCATACTAACCACAGTAATGAGGGAAACACTGGCATGATTCCCTCCTTTCCTCTTGAGAGTACAGTTCTCCATGTGAACCTGAAGTTCTCCTGTGTTCTCTGCTTTGCAAAGTACGGCAGTTTTGGTCAGTGCATAAGAGTCGTGTTAGGAATCTGGCAGACAGCAAGAGATGGATGAGTGATTAGTGTATACAAGTGTTCTCCCTTCATTGCTTGTGGCAACTTGGAACTAAGCCAGTGACGCAGACTGTGAGCCATGGATGTCAGATCACAGATCTAGGGCCACAGAGAGGGAGAGCAAGATTTGTGTTCACAGTTTTTCCTTTGGGCTTTTTATTTTATAGGATGGCTTAACAATTCAGTTGCAAGTGAAGGAAATCTGTTAGTTTTCATTTGTGATGTTCAGCATCAGCACTGGAGTTTTATCAGGTGTTGAATGCAGACCTATTTTCTGACTCTTTCTTCAATGGAAGAATGAATCCCGAGCTAGACTGGGAGCCGTCCCGGGTGTCAGTCATGCCAGGAGGCTGCGTGCACTCTGTGTGGAATGCTCCTCACCGCTCACGCTTGCTGCTTTCTGTCTGCCTGTCTGTGTCCATCCTGCCCTCCTGCCTCGGCCTTGGCTTGCTAGCCTTCCCCTCTAGCTCTTGGTGGGTCGTTCGCTTGCTGGATTCCAACGTCAGCCTGTCTGTGTGTGATTTGGGTTGCACTAGAAAATCCAGGAGCTGGAGGCCACGCTGTATAATGCCCTGCAGCAGGACCCGGGCAGGCGGGCCAGCGAGTCGCTGACGGAGGCACAGCGGGAGGACCTGCGAGCGGCGGTGGAGAAGGTGCGGCGCCAGATCCTGAGGCAGAGCCGTGAGTTTGACAGCCAGATCTTGCACGAGAGGATGGAGCTGCTGCAGCAGGCCCAGCAGGTAATCCCGGTTCTCTCGCCTCCCCTTGGTGTTGGTGTTACCTCTGTGGTTGCCGCCACTGCCCGTACGACAGCATCGCTTCACCCTCACCTCGTGGAGTTCTGTTCAGTCTGGTCTCTGTACAGCTCCCGTGCCAAGGAGACGTGTGGTGTCAGGACCTGGTTGTGCTGGGCATGGTGCACACACAGAACAAGTCACTGTCTCACCACAAGGTGCTATTGCACAGCCTTTCATGTGTGAGCAAACACACAGTCTTCCATGGGACTCCAAGGGGAGCTTGTTGCAAGATTAAGGCCTAAATTAGAAAAAGTCAGAGTAGAAGGTTGTTAGAGTAATACTATGAAAAGAGGAAAGGCAGAAACAGTATAGGAATCCAAGTTGGTTTTTTTCCCCTCTCTTTTAATTTATTTTTGCTATTTGTAAAATCTTTTAAATAAAATAAAAAATACGAACTCACAGGAAGTCTTTTAAGAGGCCATTTACAAGCCTTCACACCTTTAAATTTGTTCAGAGAAGCCTTATCTATCCAAACTGCTTCCTTAATTAACAACTTGAACCTGGCAAGATCCTGGCCTATAGAAGTGTGGTAATTATTTAGTACTGGTAGCATTACTAGTGTTTCTGTGCAAATATATAGTGAAAGGAGAGAACTGCATGTCTCAGGGTATTAAATATTACCACAGAAATAATTGTTTCCAAGGATTTTGGTTCTCCTTTTTGGCAGACTCTGGAAATTGCAGGCAGATGTCTTGGATCTTGAGGACTGATTGGTTACTTTCTGTTCAAGTCTGAAATCACTTATTGTAAATGCCAAAATGTGCTATGCAGATGTGTCAAGAACATGGTTGCTATTTCAGGTGCTGATTCAGGTGCTGGGGCAAGAACTGCTTTTAGTTTAGTCCAAGCCTCTCTCTGTTCAGGCTGGCTTATCAGATCAATGTAGATGAAATAGATGCAGTGACCCAGCACTGTTGTGATCATCTCCTGTCATCCTGAAGTGTGGGAGGTGCTTATGGCAGCAGTGCTAGACCTGAGCTCTGAGTTCCAAGAAGTTTCATTTCTCTACTCCTTGACTCTGTTCCCTTTGTTTGGAATGTGTAACACTGAGAGCAGGAGATGAACTTGTTTAATGGGTGTCATCTATTTCTAGTCATCAGCAGTGGTGCTCAGAAAGCTGGAGAAGGTAGGTCCCAGCTGGCACTAAAAGTGTGAGAGACAGTAGAATAAAATATATTAAATTTGTTAAATAAGGATGGAGCCAGAAGTTTTCATTTCATGTTATTAGTGTAGCAGAAAATTAGTGAGAATGAAGGTTTTTTCTAGTCTCTTAGGCAGTCCAATTTCCTAGCCAGGATCTTGGTGTTTCACTCAGAGCAATAACACAGTGCTTTTCAGTTGAGTACATATTGCTTGTTGATGACATTTAATGGGTATGAATGACATTGTGTGTTGAGTTATGCTTTTACACCTAAATAATTGACAATTTCAGATTTTGACATCAGACTAGATATAGTTTGGTCCTTTTCTTTCACCAGGGATGTGGTTTGACACTGTTTGAAGGTCTGCTATTGGATAGAGGCTTTTTGTGGCCCTTGTTAGAGAGCACTTTTGGGGGACTGGGCAGACCCTCTAAGTTGAGCTCATGTAGTAGTGACAAATACAAAGGGAAAAATAGGATTAGATTTGTAAAGCAAAAGAGTTGTTCCAGAGGACTAAAAATCCACATTTTATGTGTATCTGGGATGTAATTTAGACTTTGCTCCAATTTGTTCCATGGCCTGCTTGCTATCAATTAGAACACTGAATATGCACATCTGGAGCACATCTTCTGTTAGGCCAACTCATGTATTCACAGATTGCTTCACAATATAAGGTTAAATATGATGAGTGCATAGGAAAACAAAAATGCTAGCATAATCATAACTTCATTAGCCATAGATGTTTATGTACCTGTCTCCAGATCCATTTTATAGGGTGTCATTAGAGTTCTGTGTTGTGCCCATCTCATTAGACATGCTAATGTTACAGCCCTGCAGGACATGTTAAACTGAATTCCACTGCTTAATAAGCAGCTAAGTATTTTAGTCATCTATTTTTCACACACACATGCCCTCCCCCCCACACACATACCCTATTAAACAGGAAAAACAAAGGCAAAGATGCTACTTAATTTGCCTGGGATACTGGAGGGCTAATTCTCACTGGATTACTTTCATCTCACTAGCAAATGACAGAAGCTGAATGTTACACAATGAAACCACACTCGTGCTGACAGAATCCTAATGAATGGATGAAGCTGCACTAAGTAAAGTACATCCCTGAGAAGTCTCATCCTTTCCTCGTATGTTTATGTCCAGGAGAAGTTTTGCTGACACTGGGACATCAGCAAACACCCATTGCACTTTGTTCTGGCAAAACTGTAGTCTAGACCCGGTCATATTTACAGTCTGCAGTGCCTCTGCAGAATGTGCAACACTGCTTCCTCTGCTGAATGCAGGTTACAGAGAATGATAAAACAACAAGAGGGACCTGCAAGGGTCTCCTTGTTATAAACATTCTCAAACTTCCCCTGAAACGGAAACCATGTTCTAAAGTCTCCAAATTCTATGAAACTTTGGAAGTTCAATCACTTCCAAAAGGCCTGTTTCTTTGCTTCCATTACTTACTTTCTGGTCTGCCTGATACAAGGGCTTCAAAAGAACAACTCTGCTTATCTGGCAGGATGGCAACAACCTTCTCTGAGTCAGAGTTTCTGTGTCATAGAATGAGGGTTGAAGGAGGTCTGATGATGAGGAAGGAGTTCCCTCCTTCTGCCTGTAGGTGCTCCTTGGCCATATGTGCAGGGGTGCAGAAGTGGTAAGGCATGTGGTGGAAGCTATAGTTTGGTATGCAGGGTTTCATTATAGATTAATTGGTCTATGCAGGGACTTTGAGGATTTAGTATGTGAGGTGCTGTTTTCACAGAGCTGGTAAATGTCCTTCCTGGACAATGACTGTCTGAAAGGGACAGGGATGGACATAAGGAAATGTGTAAATGGCTGCCCAGGTGCTTTGTGTGTTCTTCTTTGTCCAGATGTAAAGCTTGAGTTCTTAGCCACTGGGTATTGACTTTGTTCCAGTGAGATAAATATAATTTAGGATGTTATGCTCTGGATTCCATTGTTAGGTCTGTTCTTCTTGGGCATGTGCAACCTCACATTATTATTGTTCATTAGTATATAAATTGAACCATTCATGTATATCCATTGTGCGTTAAGGAAACCAGGCCTCTGTGGAGCCAAATTAGACAGACTGTGATTAGATCTGCTTGCTAAGGCACACAACACTTTTATTAAACCCAGAGTGCAACATGCAGGTCTGGGGGACAGATCCTCAGCTGAAGCATGTTGGCAGTACTCCTTCTAAGTTGGAGAGGGTGCTCTGATTTACACTATCCTCTCTATTTGGAGGAGGTAAAACATGTTAATTAAAAATCTGTCATGAGCAGCTTGTGATATTTGCTTCCAGCAACAGGGCATGTGCAGTTCAACCACCGCTGCTGTGGATATTGCCATCAAAAAATCTCATTGTGCTACACTGCTATTACAACCTTTTGTAAATAAATGTCTGGTTTGTTTTCAGCAGGACTTCATTCAAAAGTAACTCTTCTGCTCTAGTCAGTGCAGTGGCATGACTTTTCTGCTTTTTATGAAAATATGAAGGTCATTACTAGCAGGTTCTGTTAAGAAGAGTAATTTTTTATGTATATATTTAAATCATTTCTAGAGGGAGAGAAAAATGTGTTGTGTAGCTATAAAATCCATCTCTGAGAAAAGATATTTTAAACAGAACAATACAACACATTTCTGAAGTAGTGATATCAACTTCCTAATTAAGCAAACTGAAAAAAAAAGTGCATAAAACCACAAACAAAAAACCAACAGAGCCAAGAAAGTCCCAGTACAGAAAATCCACACAGCATCATGGTTAGTTCACCTCAAAAATATATGTAATCGTCTTGTCTTCTAAAACTAGTAAATATTTAAATGTCAAATTATGCTTTATATAAATAAAACATATTAAAAACCAAAATATATTCCTGTCGGTTTTACTGTAGCTACTTCTGGAGTATGAAACTTGGGAAAGTCATTAGAAGCAAGCTTTAAATTAGGATAGATTTATTCAAATTGCGATGTTGGCAGTATTCAAACATGAAGAAAATTTATAATGGAAATGTAATTTATTCTGATTTCATCTGAAGTTATTTTAAATCCAAAGAGCAGCTAGGAAATCCTTGAAGGATAGCATATTGACACACACTCAGTTCCAAAAATGGTTGCTGCCAGTTAGAAGGTATATGAAAAACAGATTTTATTACTGTAGACCAATAATTTCTCAGAACAGTCTTATCTTTCTATAAAATTGTAAGAAAAAAAGAAAGATAAAAGATATGTTAGTTCATTGTGTCATCAAAAAGAGTGAAATTTCTTTTCCCCTAAATTGCACTATAGTACTGTACTAAACTGAGTGTGTTTTATTCTAACTTGAGCTGGACTATTCTTGGATGAAGCTTAGTTTTACAGAGGAAAATAAATCATTACTTCAGTTCTAGACCTGAATATAATACATCTATGAACTGCTGAAGTCATCCAATTACAGCTTTAAACAGTTGGAATATAGCTCTAATTTTGACTGTTTTCTTTAAACTGGGGCATTTACTCTTGTGACCAGACTGGACTATTAATCAGTAATAAGAACAGAAATCACCACTTTATTTGCATGTTTTAATAGAAGAAGGCAAAGCTTTAGGACAGAGCAGGTACTGACCTCCTGTGTCACTGCCATAGAAGAGAATTCACTGCTGGTGCTCTTTTCATGGACATGGAGGAAAAGTCAGAAGCAATGATGTCATTTTTCATCCTGAAATGTCAAAATAGTGCTTGAAATTGAGAAACAACAAACAAACTTTCTTCACTAAGTTTCTTCATTCTTTTTTCTGACCAGCAGATTTTTCTGAGGGCACAGTGCTTCTGGCTTAAAGGCCAAACAAAGCTATGGCAAATGCCATTTCTCCATGAGTTCTTCCTGATCTCTTGTATATGGACAACTTTTCCATGCTGGGAGAGTAGTTTGTTTACAGATCCATAGGGTTGGATGTCACCATATCTATATGATATTGTCTCAACCATTTATAATGTGTATTGTTTGGATAGGGGTGGCATTTGGTGTTTGTTTCTCAACCAAGGAGGATTATTAAGGCTTAATGTTTGACAGGAAGGCTTTTGGGGGAGGGAGAGAGGGAGGGAGGAGGCTGTGCTCAGTGCACCTCATTGACAGGCACAGGAGGTGTTATCTTAAATCTGCTGTCCTTGGCACAATGCTTTGTGACAGAGAGGACAAGTTAAAGACAACCCCTCCTCTGCCATGTGCCAGAGAGGCTGGCTTGGTCAAAAACTCACAACTGTGTCACACAATTCAGAAATTAGGTAGAAGTATTACTATGAACCTTGCTATAATAATAATTGGGGAGGCTCAGGTAATTTTTCCTCCGAATCAACATAGATTTAATGGTTTAATGCTTTTATTTTGGATCTAAAATGTTAAGGTGCTAGCTCTTTGCGTGCAATATGAAGAGGTACACATAGACCAACCACTGATTTTTCATTTTTTTTTTCTTAGTATTATTGTTCTGTACTTTGTTATTCAAAACGTTATAGATTACTGCTGATAATGTGATATTTGTATTCATGAATCACTCTTAAAAGCATCTGATACCACAGCTGTATCACTGTCATCAATATTCATCAAGCACATCATGACTAGGCTAATCATACTTGATCTGTGGTATTGATTTGTTATGCAGGAGTGAATGTGGAATCTTTCAGGGCGTTATTGCTGCTATAATGACAATATCACAGTAAACTTCTGTGATTTCCCACAGTTAACATGCATGAGACATGCATGAGATGAGAGTTAATTTCAGAAATTTCTAGATGTTCATCTTACATTGTTTCCCTGTGTATGTTTTCTTTATACAGTCTTTAACTGTGTCTGCTTTGCTTATGGCCTTAATGATGGTATTTGTCTGAATAAGTAGTGATAGCAGGTACCTAAAAAACATACTGAAAGTTCTGCTCTCTTTCTCCTAAATAAGGTGTGATTGAGGTTCTGCTCAAACTCTATGCCTTGCAATAATATTAGTATAAAGAAAACTCTTATCTGAAATTTTGAATGCTGAAATCCTCTGATCCTGAATACCCTGTTTCTTAGGAAAAGCCAGTGGGAGCTGAGGAAAGGCAAGTCTAAAAAAGAAAATGTGTGAAGTTTGTAACAGAAGTTAAGTGTATTTTCATATGCACAATGCATACATATATCATTATAATTGTCTATGTGGAAATTTTTTACTTAACTGTCTGAATAAAAAATAATCTAAATTTAATGCTAAATATTAAATTATGCTTCTGGGGTTTTTATTTGCCTGATAATGTGTCTAGGCTGTCACAGAGTCAGTTTTAAGATGTTAAATGTGCTTTTTCTTTTGGGCTCGCATAGACTTAGCATAGCCATTCTGTATTAATATAAATCTAATAAGGCTTAAATTATCGTTTTTCCCTAATGAAAAGCAATAGGACTGTTGATATTCTTCTGTTAGATATCAATGTATGTTGTTGCATAAGTTTAATAAAACCCAGTGTTAAAAAGATTAATCAAATTTACTAATAAATACGTATAATGATTTGTATCAGGTTATAACAGATGGTTATTTGGGGCTGAATGCATTTATAAAAATCACTGGTTTACTATTACAAATGTGACTGAATACATATGCTGAGAAATGCATCAGTGCAGCTGCTAAGAGGTTCATTCTCTTCAGAAAGGCAAATAAAGAAACAAGAAATGCATAATAAAGATTAAAAGAACAATTCATCTATGTCAGTAACTATTAATTGGATTATAATGGTTGAGACTGCAGAACAGAGAAAAGAATGAAATTTTTACCTGGTGTGCAAACAAAATCATGGTGAGAATCAGAGAGGTACGATATATCAAAATTATCTATTATTGTCATATGCAATTGGCTGAAATTTACATTAAGTTTTCATTCAAGAAGTAAAATAAGATGTCAACAAAACCAGCTTAAGCTGATGCTGTTGCAGTGGTGTTTTTGTTTCCTTTTGACCATGACACAAAATCACATTCTAGGAATATGGGATTAAAAGGAACATTTGGATTTCTGAATACACACCCCTTCCAGCTGCAGATCCAACAGTTTGAGTAATGCATGTGACAATTGCCTATGCAAATTTTACTGTTAAAACACTACAGGCTTTTAAACAGCTGTTAAAATGCATTAGATTTCAAAAAAAGCCCAAGAAAAGAATATGTTTATCCATCACTTGAGTGATTTGAATAATAGCTAAAGGCAAATCAGTTTATATTCATCTTTGTTTAAATTTATACATGTAACTTAGTTATGCTGTTGAAGATTTACATACCTGTGTTTTAACAGTGATGAGAATCTTCTTAAAATAATGAAATAAAACAATATTGATTCTTCCCTCTGTCAGACTGATAAAATATTTCCCATGCTAAATTTTGCTGCAGAATGAGATACCTTCTTGATCATAAGATGGCTTCAGAGATTCAAAACAAGGTTCCTGTCAGATATAGTCCGTCCATGGTGCCCGTCCTGTGAATGTACCTGAACCTTTCCAACATTTCAGGGCCAGGCTCTAAGCAGCTTAGCAAATCCTTCTTTGTCTGCTTTGTGCTAAAATTATCAAATTGTTTTCTTGGATTTGCTGGTGAATGTAAATCCAATAAGAGCGTGTCACAGGAACTGGTAAGGTGATTTCTAACCTCCCTGATTAGTATATTTTCCTGTGTTTTTACAAGTGCAGTAGCATGGCAAGGAGCATATTTTGCATCTAGATTAATTGATCTTCTTGCTGTTGCTGTCTGCAAAACAGTACATTTATATGGATGAGCTCTTTACTTATGGAGGGAACATCAAGTCTGCAGTTTGACACCTAAATGAAGGCTGATGTGGTCATTGTTGCCTGAAAGATGAAATTTGTCAAAAAGTTCTTTTCCTGATAGATTTTTCCCCATTTCACAAGGCTCCTTGGGGATTTGAAGCCATCTGAGATGTTGGTTCAGGATTGTGAATGTCTGACCAGTGCTGTGGGTAGAGAGGACAGAGGCTTGGATGAAGAAGTGCACATCATCTAGCCTGCATCACTGTCCAGTAGAGAGAATATGCAGAAATTCTCAGAGTCTATGTCTGCAACTAAAAAGGCAGCTGGGACATCAAGTTAAAAAAAAGCAACCCAAACAAACAGAATCTGTGAAAGGCACCATGTAATTTTAGAGTAACACAGTCCATTTCTCATCAGAACATAAGGTAGCTTGAAAGACAAGTTTGATCAAATGAGGAAGTGCACACATTTTGGCTGCTTGGGGAAGAAAATCTGGAACTGGCATTTAAGTGCAGTGGAGCACTTCTGTATGTCTCAGATCAATTTTCTTTGTTTGTATTGCTGAGGTTCCTCCATATCTAACTCTCAAATTTATGGGAAATCATTACTGTGCTGATAAGTTACCTCCAATATAAAAATGATAGTTCTAAGGCTGCAATCCAGGGCTCACTGAGCTCAGCCTAAGCACTTCCATTTATTTCAGTGCTCCTGTACAACAGGCTCTGTATTAATGGGAATGGTACTTAATGTAGATGGATTGCTATTATAACACAAGCTGGGCACACATACTTCATGTGTTCTGTGTGGGAATGCCATTAACCTTTTTTTTTTTTTTGGTGGAGCAATATTTTCATTTTGACTAAACCACAAACTGAGTCTTCTACTGAAATGTCTCTATTTGTGAAAGTAGAGTAATATATACGGGCACACATCTGCCATCATGCTGCTTTCATTTTGCCTAAACTTTGAATCCTCAGACTTCCCAGAGATGTAGCTTGCACCCTTGAAATTGTAGTATAGCCACAGCCAAAGTGTGCTAAAAATTATAGAAATTTCCCTTTTGAAATAAATACCTGGCTGGTTTTCCACTGGCAGTGTATTAATATGATTTCACTGGACTCCTTGTCATCAATGCAGTTTTAAATATTGCTTTATCCTTTTTGTTGCAGCCTCATACAAGGGAGTAATGACAATAATCAATCTGCATCCAAACTCAGCAAGAGGTTAGAAGACCCTGGATGAAGATTGATTATTGTCATTGCTCCCTTGTATGAGGCTGCAACAAGGGTGCTGAAAATTTTCCAGCTTTTGGGAAAATTGAGCTGAAGTTGCAGAGACACCTGATTGGTCCCACCAAAGCCTGTTCAGGTACCGTACAGGCTATAAGCAATGCTTCAAGCAAACTTAGGCACCCCCACTCTGTAGGAAGGTCAGACCTGCTGGGAGTAGGAATTTGCAGTCTCATCTTGGTGCCTCAGTCCTCTGCTACTTGAGAAAGGAGCTGACTTGTCCTAATTTGCCTGACAGTACTGGAAGGCACTTGCCAACCAAGTTTACCAAGGAGAATTGCTTAAGTGAGTCCCTGCACTTCAAGGAGTGCATCCTGTTTCCCAGAAAAATGAAGTTTCTGAAATGGTGAAAGGTAAAAGGAAATGGAGAGTCATGAGCATTTTTGAGGAATCTTCTGCACATTAGGAATCTTCTGCTGAAGAAAAGTGCCAGATTTCTTGTTCTTTGGAGCAGTCTAGCAGCCCTTTGTGTCTGGGATCTCTCCAGGAATTAAATTGGAGAGGCCTGCAGTCTGTGAACATATAATTTCTATAACTGTGGTTGACTGATGGTAAACCTCCAGTTTGCTACTCTGGTAGTAACATAATGTTATATGTAGTGCTTGCCACGTTAGGGACAGTCTTTGCCTGCCTTTGCATTACAGACTTCCAAAGGAAATGTGTACTTTACCTGCCTGATCCTTCAGCATATTCTCTGCCTTACCTAATTGTAGCATTTTTGGGCTGTTAATCTGTGCCTCCTGCCTTTCTACATGTGTTGCATGCATAACTACTATTAAGAAGAGTTTTATAATGGAACTTAAAAGTCTGTTCACATCGCAATTTAGTGATAAGTAAGGCATCTTTAGCATCTTTTTTTTCTGTGTGTCCGGCAGCGCGGGTGGGTCTGTGAGCTGAGCCCCTCTCCTGGCAGTCTGCTGCTGCTGCTCACACATATCCTGGCCAGCAGAGCCATCTGCTGATGGCTCCACACAGGGAACGCCTCGGCCCGGCTGCACCACGGCTGCTCGGGAGCCCCGAGTGCTGGAGAACTTCACCGCCAGGGGACTGGTTTATTTACCGAGTGGGTGCCTGCCATGCTGAAATGGGGCTTGTCCCACCCTCTTTTGTAACTCAGGGAAGCTCCGTGCAGGTGAAGCCAGTTACAGGGGGTATGTGCAAAGGTCATCCAGAACTTTTTTGATGAGATTTTATTTGCTATTGTGATAAAATCTGTGACAAATAAGAATTCATTATTTTGGGAGATTGGTTTTGAATGCAGGTGAGGTGGACAGTGTTTAAGGATCTGTCCCTAATGTTTCCACTCTTCTCTTGCATGGTTGCATTCCCACTGCCCTGTTTTTGCCTGACTATGGCCCTTTGTTTGCCTACAGTAATTCCATTGTATGGCCCCATGGTTTGACAACACAGGGGTATTCTCACGAATCCTGTCAGTCCCAAAAAAAGGTGCCCTCGTGTGACTGGGGGGCAGCTATTAACTGCAGAAACACAGGAATTGCTAGAACCCAGCAGAGCAGTGCTCTACATTGTCCCTAATCCTCACTCTGTGACCACGCTGGGGACTCTAAAGGAAACACACTGTGCTGGATTCGGATTGCCTATCCATATTTTCTATCCCTCTCTTTTTTAAAAAAGAAAATAAAGAGAAGAACAGCCCATGGCTTTCCTTTCAGCTGAGACATAGCAAAGTTCTGAGAGTAAAATTGTCAATTTTGTTGCTTCATTGCATTTTTTGTGCTGTTGAAAATATACTAGATTTACTCTGCAAGGTTTCTGCAAGCCATGCCATGGGTGGAGCTGAATGCATCTTTTATAGCACAATTGTTACAACTCTATATCTCATTGCAGGAAAAGCTCAGCTTAATGATCATCAATTTATACCCTGAAGCATAAAAGCAGGTAGAATTTCTTGATAACAATTAAATAGTTCTGCATGAATTGTTGTCATAGTCATACTTTTGCAAACAAACAAATCAGAATGTACTGAAAGCATCTAATCAAGTGTTGAAATCTGAGAGTGAGTCTATAGCTTCTTGATTGGTAATTCTTGCAAATGAAAGAAACAGTAGGTAAAGTTGTAAAGGCTTATACTGATTCTCAAATAGTCTTGCCTTGATCTTAATTGGAGTCTCTAACTTTTGTGTAATTTCTTTCCGAGTAATTAAATATAGCCTTTGACTGATGAACACGTCTTGCTACTTCTAGAAGATACTTTTTTGTTAGAGCTACAATTATTTCTCTTACGTATCTTTTTAGAAGTTGTATTTTGGAAATTGTCTTTGTGATCAAGATAATGCAGTAAATGCAGATAGGTACAGTAGGGGAAATGATTCTTTTTATTTGTTAAATACTCTATGCAAGGGTAAATCTGTTGGTTTTTTCCAGGCAATACATTGCATATACATGTATATATTGTTAAGGCTTTCTCTGCCGTTAAATGGCAATAAATTATTAAATCAGATTTCTCAGGATATATAAATAGCTGAGCTAGGCTGGTTATCTTCCAGTGCTGTCCCTGAGCAATCAGAGGATATTCATGGGAATAGCTACACCCACTTCATCCTCCTGGATAATCCTCCAGGGAAAAGCAGGTAAACAACTAGGAGCAAACAGCCCCAAGCTTTGATACCTGATAAGCAATTCCAGCCCAAAGTTGTGTTTTAAAACAAATTTTGACCCGTCTAGATTTGACCTCTTTAATTTCTGCAGCAAAGAAGTTAGTTACAAAATCTTACTTGCAGCAAAAGTATTCTCTCACTGTGATTTTTCACCCATGTAAGAATAATACAAGCTGTTTAAACAATCACCTGCCTTCAGCATGTTCCCCTTCAGCAGGAAGTCTAGAGCAGCTCTGTACACATTTATACACATCAGTGTCTTCCCTGCTGGATGTGCCCACCCTGTGCAGTGCAGCAGCAGTGCCCTGGCCACCTGCCAGCCCAGGCCCAGTGCAATGCCTGTTATCAAAAGCTTCCCAGGCACAGCTTAGTGACGTGATAAGCAGAACAGCACCACAACAAGCAGGGAAAGCAAAAAGTGGCCTCTACTGAGCAGTAGATGCCAATACACAATCAGGTAATCAAGCCCCATGGCAAGAACAGGAGCCTGCTGACTACTGGCTGAACAGCACTAAGAGCTGTAAATTCAGTCTGGTGTATCCCAGTGAACACTGGTGTTATCCCAAACCCTTCAGGCACCACACTTTGCACCAAACGGAACTGCTGCGCTTTTACCCTCTCTGGCAGCCAAGCCTCACTCACTCACAATCACTCAGAATCACTCAGAATCACTCAGAATCACTCAGAATCACTCACAATCACTCACAATCACTCACAATCAATCACTCACTCACCACTGGGATCAGGAGAGAACTGGAAGAGTAAACCAGAAAATTCGTGGGCTGAGATAGAGACAGTTTGATAGGGAAAGCAAAAGACGCGTAGAGAAGCAAAACAAAACAATAAATTATTTCACCACTTCCCATGGGCAGGCAGGTATTCAGCCATCTCCAGGAGAGCAGGGCCCATCACATGTATGGGGACTTGTGAAGACAAATGCCACCACTCCAAAAGTCCCCCTCTTTCAGTCTTCTTCGTCCTGCTTTATATACTGAGCATGATGTCACATCATTTGGAATATCCCATTTGTCAGTTTGGGCCTCCTGTCCTGGCTCTGTCTCCTCCCAGCCTCCCATTTACCTTCAACTTCGCTGCCAGAGTGGAGTGTGAAAAGCAGAAAAGGCCTTGGCTCTGTGTAAGCTCTGCTCAGCAATAACCAAAACATCTCCATATTATCAACCCTGTGTTCAGCACAAATCCAAAACACAGCCCCATACCAGCCACTGTGAAGAAAGTAAACTACTCCAGCCAAAACCAGCACACTCTGCCTTAGTGTTATCAATTTAATTGTTTTGAGGTTTTTTCGGATATTTTCACTGCTAAGAAATTCAATCCTTTGTGTATTGCCTTTCAGGTGGTAAATTGTCTCTGTATTTTAAGTGAGTTTTAAGAAAGTATATGTTTCTGCACCTTAAAACTATTCTCTATCTTTCATCTCCCAAAATTTAATGATTATTACAGGAGGGAATTGGAAAATGGAAGCCTCAGCCCTTTTTGTTAGAACTGTTCTGAACAGTTGTAAAAAATAGTTGAAGAGCTATAATCTTGAAAAGGTTAAAAATTCATAAGGGAAAAATAACATCTTGTTTTTTACTTGATTAACAGAATTCCCAAATCCTAAAAAAGGCATCTTATCCTAATTAACTTGTTCTTTTAGAGAGGAACACTCGCTCTAAATCCTGAGGTGATGAAGCCACCAGCTGTTCAGTGGTTTTTTTTCTTTTCTTTTTTTTTTTTTTTCTGAAGGCAAACTCTCAGAAGGTATTGAAAAAGTACCCTTATGTGATAAATCATGAAGATGAAAATTGTATTTAAAAATATTGCTTCTCTCCACTTCTCTTGCTATGGTCAAATTTTACCACAGAGCATAGCACAACCCCCAGAGAACAGAAGTCTGTCACTCAGGTCTGGGATGTGGTTATAAGTAGGAATCAGCATAAATGTAATGAGTAGGAGAGAAACATGAGTCTAACCTGATGGATTCGAGATCTTGGGGGGGTGATTCCATCTGCCTGCTTCTCATCCCATGGTTTTTACAAAGATTGTAACATTCCTAGTACATACAGTCTATGAATATGATCATTTGAGAGATAGGCTTGCCTTGACCAGGGCGTAGATGAACTATAAATCAATTCAAACACAATAGAGGATAAGTGAAATTAATACAGCTCTGCTTGGGGCATTTGTGATTGTCAGTAAAAGTGCATTCATTTATGAGAGTAATCTGGTTTGTGCTGGTTTATGTGTTATCTGGGGAAATCTTTTGGCACTGCAGTATGATATAGTGTAGCTTTTGATTGACTTTCTCTGAATGTATAATATTCATAACAGTCTTTAGGCAAAATCTTCCATTTTGAAACAGGAGCAAAAAATCTTTGAAACAAAGCTTTTTTTTTGCTCATGGCCTGTCTTCAGTATTTGTGTGGAGCAGTATGCCCTAGGAAAAGTGATCTGCAGGGTTATGTGTACCTCGTTTTTGGAATAGTTCTAGCTTAGATGTGGGATTTTCAAGCCAAACTTGGTGGTTCTCCAAACCAGTCTGGTCACTGGATCAGCTGCTGCCTTGCTGCAGCTGTCCTGGGCTATGAGTGTGGAGCATTTACCCCTATTTGGGGTCCTGGAACTGAATTCAGGTAAGCAGCTACCAGCATTAGTTGATAGATACAGGTTTGTAAGTAATGACTGGATGTTGTTTTGAAAGAGATACTACTGTTCACATCAATTTGAGAGTCAGAAAATCATTTGGGAGTGAGACAGCAGCAGGTGCATTAATTTTATTAACCTATAACATCCACATTCAAGTCCGTGGTAATTTGTCTTTCCGAGTTCAGGCATTGTTAGCAACCCCAGCTGTTGTAATTGTGTAGTTAATCCCTCAAAAAGCTCATTGTATGAAGTTGCTCCTTGATCACCAGTGGCTGTTAGTTGGAGATTTCATGTTTCTGCCTCTAGAGAAAATGTCTCATAACCTACTTTATCTGTAACAAGTACAATATACTTAAAGTGTAATAAAATGTATCTAAATTGTAAAAGACCCCCAGCATTAAAAGAAATGAAAAAAAAAGTGTAATGTGCAGAAAGAAAAAAAAAGGGGATATGTGATATAGAAAATAATAAGATATGTGGACCAAACAGAAATCATATTTTTGGAGAATCTTTTTGGAACAAGAAAAAATGCTTAAATATATGGGTAGGTACAGTGAAGGAAATATTCCACCTGGCTCTGGTGGGAAGTGACTGATATTAGGACTGAGCTGAGTCTCTGATGGGATTTTTGTGATAAACTGAAAATCTGTGCATTCTCTTTTCGTTGGTGTATGGCTATGCTAGAAGCATGGTTATGCTTTATAGCGAAAGAAAATAAAGAGTTAAAAGGAAACGTGATAGTATAATCTGCTGACTGTGTAGGTAAGCAGAAAAACTGGCAGTTGCACGGAAGAAGAATTTTGGTGCAAAATAGAATTGTCTGTGTGTATATGTTAAAATTATGATAAATGAGTGGTGATGAGAAGACTTCCTGGTAGTAAACACGATGTTCTGAACATGCAGCTTGTTTGAAATGCTGTAGTTTCATGGAAACATTGAAAATTCTGCCATGGACATGCTTAACATAACTGTAAAGGAAGTGTTACATTAATAATGGGAGGTTTTTTCTCTTTATTTTTAACATATTTCTTATCTTTTCAATTCATATGCTTTTCAAATTAGATACAAAAATGTCTATTTTGTTTTTTCTGTTCCAGCGAATTCGAGATCTAGAAGATAAAATAGAACTTCAAAAGAGGCAACTCAAAGAAATTGAGGAAAAGGTAAATTTATGTCTGGGCAGTACCAATGGATTTTTTTCCATACAAAATTGTTTCTCTCTGTTGTACTGATGTTAATAGTACTTGACCTAATACTACAAAATCTATTTTAAGACAAGATAAAATTTGAGTTCAAGTCATTGCTGTACGAAATGCAGCTCCATGCCTAATCTGCTCAAAATTATTTCCTATCAAGGTTTTCTGTCAATTACAGGAAGGAATCACGGAGTCTGGAGAGACTCTAGACTAGCAGTGGGAGGATTTACTGTGGTTTAGGTAAAGAAAGAAAAAAGATTTGTCTCTGACAGAATTAGTTAGCTCAGCCCTATTCTTTGGATAAGTTTGCAAAACTTTCAAGTACTGAAAAATAAAACAAAGTTAGTAAAGTGCCTGTAAAACACTACAATTAAGGAGTATTTATTTCTTTAATATTGATACAAGTTAATATAATGGATCCAGTTTTTGGTTTTTTTTAAAAACTCTGATCAAGTCTTCAGCAAATGCCTTTCTGTCACTGTGGTTCCTAAGCAAGGTTCAGGGACTGTGGGCTCAGGTGCTTCCCAGGTCTGTGGAGTTCTGGCTGTTCTGCAGAACATGGACTGACATGGTGCTTCCCTAGGCCCCAGCAGAGTGTTTTAGTTGTGTTACTTTTGCTGAACCAGTGCCTAGATCCCAACATGAGTCACATCGTGCCAGGTTCATTTTCTCTTATGTTTATGGGTATGTAATCCTGCATAAACCTGCTGGACAGGATGGAGAAGTTAGTGGAGTTTTCAGTCATTGTTTTTTTTTTTTTCCTTTGGGATGAGAATGGGGTAAAAAGGCAAAAGGAAGGCTTTTGCAGGACTCTGAATGGAGTTGAAAGGGGCCAATGGGGTTTGCAGAACTGAGAGAGGCTTTGGGGAGCAGCTCACTGTGTATGGAAAAGTTTCTTCCTCATCCTTCTCTGATCTCAACATCCCAACATCTGCTTTCAGGATGTGGCACTCCTCCCAGCTGCAACTATTCCAATTCCCTCAGTATCTTCCTTGGCCCCTTCTGCTCCCACAGGAGTGATCTCCCCTCTCTGTACCTTGTCCTGTCCTTTTCAGACTGTGGTATCTGTCTGGGTTTGTGGAAGAGCCAGAAGAGCCTGCAGAAGCTGGGCTGTCTGGTGCTGTTGCTAATTATCCCTTCACCCCACATTGACCTGGTTGGGGCTGCTCTGTCTGCATCCACTGGGAAGGCAGTGCTTCATGCTTGTACCAGGAGAGAAACACGGGCAGCATTCACCCTTAAAAGGGCTCTTTTGCTGCCTTTGCCCTCTCCTGCCCCAGCCCATGTCTGTGCCTGAAGCTGTTCCTGCGTAGCAGCCAGCGGTGTCTGAGGTGCTACACTTAACTCCCCAAAGCAGAGAAATATTGAGGCATAGGCAATACTTGTACATGTGAATTATTTCAAATATTACTGTTAATCCACCTGTTCTAAAAAATCAATTTCTCTAGGTACTGCTATTAACAAAATGGCATTTAAGGCATTGCCATTACAGTTTACAGTGCAGGTATTGGATTAGCCAGACTGATAATTTTGGAAATGGAAAATAACATTATCTGTGCTGGTTTGTCAGCCGGATGGATGCAGAAAAGCTCAGGAAAAGAAAGAGCTTAATCACAAGCTTAGCAGAATGCTGGTAATGAGTTAAAATTATTAACATCCTCTTTGCTTTAATGTTACATTAGCAAGAAACCTCAAAAAAACATCATCTCTTTCTATTAACCTTCAGCTTCTGGGTGGGTGGAGGGCTTCCTTCTGTCTCTATTCATTTGAATTATGTTTTTTCCCCTGGAATTAAATCCCATTCTCAGTTTGATGGCCCAAAGGAAGATTGTGTTGTCAGGGAATCAGTGAAAGATGTAATTTTACCTCATTGTTCTTCTGAAGGTTTAATGTGTTAAAGGCTGCAGACTGAGACCTACATGCTACTGATACTGAGCACAATAATTTCTTGTAGAGAGAAGTCTTATTCCTGTTTTGAAGGAACAGCAACATTTATAGCTGAACCTCATTGCTGGTGGTAGCTAAGGGCAATACACCACTTACTGTGTCAGGAGTTTTCATTTTTCCTTAGGAGTGGATTCAGTTTTTAAGTTTTGTGTAAAATTCTGTCAAATCAGAACATAAGGATTACAGTATTTCTGCTCTATAGATTCTTCAGCAAACTGTCCTGTTTCTAAAGGCTATACAGAAGAATGATGTAAAATTTGTTTTGATCTGTGAGTTGATACATTAGGAACAAGTGCTGTTTAAACACAGCATGCTATTCTTATGGCTGATTCTCTGCTATTTCAGTTGCATTTAGGTTGTGCCCTTGTCTTGGTAAGTCTTGGTTCAGGAAAGCTTTAGGGTGTGAAATTATAAATACTTTAAGTGAATCACAAAGCCAAGCCTAATATTTCTAAAGTTAAAAAATCTGCAGGTGTTGCCATTGCAAAACTGCTGTCAAATACTGATTTTTACTGCTTTTTAGAATAAGATTGGTATACTGAGTCTTTCTTTCAGATCAACTCAATTAATGATGTAAGACTAACTGCTGTAATGTCACTGGATTTCATATTACATCTCTTACATCTTCTTTCTTTTCTTTTTTCCTCATTTTCTTTTGATCTTATGTTATAGTTTTTGTTCCTTTTTTTGTTTTTTTCACTAGCATTCATTCTGTGGCCTTGATGACACAACTGAGCCGAGACGAGTGGTTGGTATTCTTTGTATTTCTTTGTACTCCATTTTTTTGACTCCTATATTTTACCATGTTTTGGGGATTGTTTGTAAGATCCTGAAACCATGAGGAAGGGCACACTGGTTTTACCTGCGCAGAGAGGAAGAGTCTCCTATAAAATTCAACTTGGATACTTCCTAGATTTCTGCAGAAAGTCATTATGTTTTCAATGAGCAATGGTTTTGTATTAAAAGGTACTGACTGCCATAACTGCAGTGAGTGCTTTCCTTTTTTGCAGAGCAGGTACATTTTGTCTAAATGTTCAGTTATTGCTGCAGGATCCTGCCTTCTACCATGCTGGATGGAGAGGTGGCAAACAATATTTGGCTTTAGTTTTGCTTTCTAAGAAGCCCTGTAAGCATAACCAGCCATGCAAAATAAGGAGTTCATTTTACTTCCACAAGATCCCTAATGAAATCAACAGCATTTTTAAAATTCCATTTAAAATATTTTGACATACTATACATTCAGGGGATCTATAGGTTTCCACACTGATATTACCTGATAGTATTAGAGGTTCCCCTTGGATTAAAAGAGAAAAAAAATGAAAATTGCAAATATTAATAGTCTGCAGAAAATGCATTGTGCTGTTATAATGTGCTACTCCTCCTGTTAACAGTAAGTTCTTAAGTAATTAAATTCAAGCTTGGTGATAAGCATTTTGAGGAGATAACACAGGGTTAATAACTACTCAGCTTTTGACATTTCTGGGAGTGCACGTCACGTGGTGCACATCACATGTGAAGGACAGTGTTCTTTAATTCATCTTGCCAGAGGTGAATCTGTCTCTGATTAATCTAACACAGAAAAGCCAATTTTAAGATACCTAATTATAGTTGGACTTTTGAACATTGTTAACTATTTCAAGGCAAACCAGGTGATTTACTGATAGTAATTTTGTTTCTAGTTATTTTGAAGGTAATATAAAACATTTAGGAAGACATTGTGTTGTCTGGGAATTTAGGGTTGGATACCAACACATATTTCTAAAGTAATGTTTTGTATCTAAAGCTCAGCAGACTTCTTCTTTTCTTTGTTGTCTTTGTTTTCTGTTTTGGTTTTTGTTTTGTTTATAGGCTATTAAAAGAACCTATGGAGTGAAAAGCTGAGTCCACGTGCAAAAATACAGAAAATATTTATTAAGCAGCTTTAAATTGGTGCACTTTTTCATAAAACAGTTTGCATAATACTTGAAGCTGCAAAATATTTGAACTTAAAATTAGAGATTTTTTTAAAGATATGGCTTCAAGCTGGAATTATTTCACAATCAAATAAGGACCAGCACATCATAAACACTGATGAAAAAGATAAACTGAATTTACACTCTCACACCAACCAAACAGCAGAACAAATACAAGTGCAATTACTGGCTGCTATGTGAACTGTTATCTACCAAATGGTTTTCTTACAGTACTGAGATTTTTGTCTCTATACTGCATGCTTACAACAAATGTAGTTTTCATTTCACCCAAGAAACACAGGATCTCCTTTTTAATATCTATATTAAAAAAGCTAAGTGTTTGACATTAAGTTGTCTGTAGTAAATAGCTGACAGGAAGCAAACTGTTCAAATTTGGAAACAAATAAAGATTTACAACCCTACGGTAGTAAAATTCATATAAAATTCCTAAGCTGGAAATCCACAGCTGCAGAAAGGGTTTTGGAGAAAGGCAAGATGGTAGATTGAAGTATGAAAATTTTAAAGTGGGTGAGGACTGTGTGGGAAATATGATTTTTTGAATGTTCTTGAAAAGTAAGGCAATGTCTTGTAAAGACAGCACTGGGAAAATGACGGATTCTGTGGTGGCCTGAGAGGTCAGGAAAAGAGAATGCATGATGTGCTGTGCTCAGGTATTTCTTCAAGAAGAAAGAGGGACTTGGAGAAATGGGCATGTAGATGAATGGGATAAACAGAGAAATAGGTGATCATGAATGTTTGGAAATCATGGCATCCTCTCAGGTGAAATAAAAAAGCATTGTCATTAGCTACCAGGAAGCAAAAATGGCACAACCTCAACCAGCAGAGGTAGATAAACAGTCACTGAACCACCTGAACTGCAAGAAAAATTTGGGGTGAGGCACAGACTGAAAAAAAAGGAAGTTGCAAAGACCTTCTTAAGAGAACGGTTAGAAAATGGAAAAACACTACTCCTTCAAAGAGGGAAGAGCAAATCAGTGCTTCAGAGCTGGAAAGGCAATATGAAGAAATCGATAATTATAATTATTTCTGATATATTGAGGTAAGATGAAAACATTAAGAGCACAATATTAGAAGATAACTCTCCTCCCACACATTTCCTCAAAAATCATGTTTGTTTAGAAAGCCACAGAGAAACAAATCTACTTCCTTGGACACACTGAACTCCAACGTGAATTAGCTGGTTGCAATAAAACATCATATGAAGTGGAAATTATGACTGACAAAAATAACATAAGGCAATGAACAACTAAGAAAGAACAGAGAAAGCTGAGGAAAAGTTTTGTCATAGCAACTGAATTTCTCACTGTAGAAGGTGCAGGAATCAGCCTCAAAAGCAGCCAGTTTTCTCAGATAATTCATTATCAGGCTCTGAAGAGAAGTACTCTGCACAAAGAATCACCAGAAAAGAACATTAACCTGCAGAAGGACCTGAGACACTCCACAAGATTTATCAGTCACATGCAGCAAACTGTGGCTGATGACAAGGTCTGAATACCCCTGGTGGAAAGCACAATTTACCTTGGCCACAAGGATCATGCAGAAGTCTCGATTCTTAAACCCCAAAAGAATGCATTGCTCACAATTTATTGTTCAAAAGGAACAAGCATTTAGAGAATGTGTTTTCAAATAGAAATTTTCATGTTTTAGTTAAGGCTTTTAGCAGTGTGATGACAGAATGTGGAAAAATAAGGCCTTCGCTACAAAAGAGAGTTTTGGCATCTCAGAAGCAAAAGAGCACAACAGGAAGTAAAACCAGAGCTTCAGATAATCAAACCTGGTGCCAACGAAGGAACAATCATTCACTTGGCAAAGAAACACTTGTCATAGACACAGTTTTGCTCATCACTGTTTTGAATATGGAACTATAAGCACAAACATGGGATGGTCAGAGCATGTGGCTGCCATGATAAGCACACTGCATGGACGGGAGAGAGTCTTCTTACAAAGAGAAGGTATGAACAGTTTCATTTCCTTATTTTGTTGAGTGTTTTACATTTTAATTTACATGTGATGGTTTTCTTAAGGAAACTGGACTGACATGGTTTTTTTTCCTGCACTGAGCTAGTAGAATTTGTACTTTTGGAAAACAGATCATTACAGTCTTACTATCTGTTGTATATTGATATTTACTGTAGAGCTGGAGCTGGGTACAGTGAGTTAAAAGGGTGTTCAGGCTTTGGAGTAGGCTGCTCAGGGAGCTGGTAGAATGACCATCCCTGGAAGTGTTCAAAGGTGTGTGGATGTGGCACCTGGGCACGTGATTTCGTGCTGGACTCAGCAGTGCTGGGTTAGATTGGTGGTTTTAGAGATCTCTTCCAACCTTGGTGATTCTGTTATTCTGTGATTTAGTCCATACAAGGTGATGGCCCTGATTTTCCCTTCTTGTGACACAGCTGTCAAATCACCTGTCCCAGTTCTTTAAGTGAAGAAGGAAACTGTAAGTTTCTCATTACTTGTGCCAGTTTTAACAGCTTTCCTAATTTCATGCTACAGTTGAAAATTATATTAATTAGCTTTCACTGTAAATTATCAATGAGAAAAGTAACAATGTTCACTATTATTATATATGCCTTTTGCAGTGCTGTTCAGGGATGACCATCATCACAGAACAGGGTGTCTATTCCATTTACAAATGATAATGTCTCAAGGAACTCTAAACTGAAGATACTGTTCCATTTGGGAAACCGGAACGAGGAGAGAGCCATAATTATGCCATTAACATGTCTCAGGGATGTATGGTCTCTGAGAAGGGTTTGGGTTTGGCAAGTCTAGAGATCACAAAGAGGTGTGAATTTCATTGTCCACAAGGATTTATTCTTTGATGTCTACCTGCACTTGAAACTTTTAAGTATCATGGCTTCTTAAGGGACTGAGGTGGGGCTGATCATTTCAGCTCTAGGTCCCTGTGGTGTGGAGTATCCCTTTGCAGAGTTTGGATGAGTTGTTCCAGCTCTGCTGCCTTCCAGCTCCTTGTGAAGCTCCTCCCTGGCAGAGCATGAGCCACATGAAAAGTCCTTGAATTGGGGTGAGCACTACTGAGCAACAGCCAAAACATCAGAGTGTTATCAACATTATTCTCATCCTAAATCCAAAACACAGTCCTGTGCCAGCTTCTAAGGAGAAAATTATCTCTGTCCCAGCAGAAAGCAGGACACAGTTATAGGACTATATTTACTGGAGTGATTTTCTGAAGAATTTTTGGATCTATGACTGAAAGAGGCAAAAGCGAAGAACCAAACTTAGCTTGCCTTCTCAAGCACAAATTTGAAAATTTCTTTCATACATGATTTCATAACCTGTTGGAGGTGAAGTTGATATAAGTAAAGGACTGTATGCAGAATTCCAAAATACCAATTAAATAAACTGAATGTTTTCTCTGAAATAGTTATAGAATGACTGCCTTTTGAGTAGGAAATATCCTTCTTTTTGTTTTCTGTCTTGAAACAATAATAATGTAATACATTTATCCAAAATAAACACGCTCAGTTTTATGAACTTCCAAAATTATTCTCTTCACAAAACTTTGATGCCTAATTCCTTTATTCAGTTATTAGTCTAACTGAATCTTTTATGGGGATATCATGTTGTGAACGGCAGCTCCCTTCATACAAGCTAATGGGGCTAATGAAATGAGACTTTCTCATAAATAATAAATGTGGTCAGAATCAAGAAGGACTGTTCATTTGATCATCAGAGGCTTAGACTCTGTTACTGCATGTTTAGACTGCAGTGCATTGGGAACCTAATTTGGGCGCTTTTTTTCATCATGGATCCTTCTTCTGGAAGAGAACAAGAATTTTGTTACTGTATAAGAATGCCCAGTAATGAAGGATTTGCTATCCTGAATTTCAGTGTTAAAACTGCTACTTCCTGGGTTTTCCAGGAATTGGAAGATGCAAGCACTCCAGATGGAAAAGTGAACAGTGCTGGAGAAGAGAATTTGAACCTCAGAATTAAAGAGCTGGAAAAGTCAGAGCAAAAACTGAAAGGTGTTCTAGAGGACTATGTGGAATCAGATTCCATCCTACGAAATAGGTAAATGAAAGGGGGGTTTGCATTAGAATTTATTGTTATGTGACAAATGTACTCTTCACTTTGCCTGGCTGTCAAATGATACCTGCAGAACCAGCAAAAAGAAAGACTTTATGTGTTTTTAGAGTGTCGGAGAAGATGAATGTGTGTTCTGTATAGCTGTCAGAATAGAAATGCAATAATAATTTTTTTAAGAATTATTATTTAAGTAAGATATACAGAATGGTCTAAAATATTGTTGTAAATAACCAGATAGCTTTCTTAGAATGCTTAATTCCTAAATATTCCTATGGTGTAAATTCTGTTTGTAAAGTATACTCTTTTCTCTTTAAAATGAGGGTAAATTTGGAAATTCATGTTGTAAAAAAGTCCCTTGTTTCAGAAAGCTTCATCTAATTTAGTGTGTTAATGCTAATCGTTACAGTAGGTGAAGGTGCCATTTGACTAGAACAATAAGGTTTTGATAGTCAGCAACAGCACTGTTCTAAAGAAAGTCAGAGTTTAAAAGGATAGCAAATATAAATGGCATTAAAACAATTATTTGTATAATTTTTAATTGCTTTGGATTAATCAAGGAATTTTGCCAGAAATATTTTAATAATGGGCTTATATTATAATAATTTTAATTTTTTCAAAATAATAATTAATCTTTTTTAAAGATTGTCATTTTACACTTCATAATTTTATACTACCATTCTACTAGCAACAGGCAAAAACCCCCTGTATTTTGTCAAAATCTGTCTTTGTGGACAATGTCAATACAAGTATGTACTGTAGGTTTCAGTACACACTGAATGTATGTTACAAGTAGGATATTTTCTCTTCAGCCACTAAAACATAGGTAAGTATAGGTTACCCTAGGTAAGTATAGGTTACCCTCAATGATAATTTTGGTGGGAAGCATTTACTATCATAAAATTTGAATTCACTTACTGTGAACCTACCAAAATCCTATGGTGAGGTACATGCAGACACTGAAGTGTTGTGGTTGTCTTTATGGTGAGTTTGAACTTCATATGGCATGTCAAACTGCACTAAACAAAAATCTTTTAAAAGTGTTTGCTTATGGTATTCATATTAAGTAAGCAGAAAGGTGTTGTCCTTAACAATTTTGACACTCTCCAGCATAATGTGCTAACCCCAATAGACTTGTTAAGAATTGTTTGTTACATTAGTGATCAAAAATTTGTTACTATTTTATTTTTGGGAGACAAATACAAAAATAAAGATAAATTGATGCATTGCTTGTGACTACTTCTACATCTGGAACTGTACTGTGATATTTACTTAGCAAAAATGTTCATTCTCTCTATCACAGGATGAAAGAGCTGCAGCTGTCACACAAAACACTTCTTGTTATGATTGATCAGCTCCACGTGAAGCTGGACCAGGTTGAAAATGCCAATGCACGAGTTAAAGGGAGACTGCGAGACATTCAGGCAGACCTGATCAACTTGGTGAGGGGATATTGTTTCAAATGACCCAGTTTATTTCCTCTTTTTAGTAGTAATTTATAGGTCAAGCTCATCTCCAGTGACTTCTGTTTTTAAGCAGTAAATTGTCTCAGCGTTTGTCTTTTTCTGCAACCAAAGAAATCAGAAGAATTTTTGGATGTTTTTTCCCCCAGCTTTTTATTTCTCCCTTGTTTTTCACAGCATTGTTGTTACTTCTCTCATTAGAGCTCTTGATCAAATTTATGCTCCTCCTTTTTCTTTCTCCCTAGAACCTATTCAATGTGCTCCTTCTTAGGTCAGACTTTATCTCTGTAGCCCCATATAACAGGCATTTTTACCTGGTTTGTTCATTGTATGGATTCATGAAAATGGAGAAGGAATGAAAGTTTTGAAGGAACTGTCTTCAGTGGAACAGTGCCCTTCGATTCTGTTTATCATAGGATAAGTAAGTAATAAATATCCTAGCAAAAATTCATTTTCTCAGAGTTTTAGGTCAAAGTTGAATTCTCTAACAGGACACTGGCACCCTAGGGCAGGACTCACAAGAATGAAGATTAGTCTTTGCTTTTGTAATTAAAAGTGAAATGCATTTTTCAAGCTTATACATATATCCCCATCAAGAGTTAACAAAACTCTTGTATTAGCCCAATCTACCTGACTGTTCAGCCTAATGTTCCTTCTGACCAGACCTTGCCAGGGAATGCCTCAAACAGGAAAGAACTAACGATCAAAATGACTGATCAAAAGAAGTCCTTGAAAAAAAACAAAGTCATTCCTTCATTTCTCTGTGCCTTCAGTCTTGCTTCAAAGTTGCTGCAATGTCCCTGTGATGCTGGTGACTCTTATCCTGCTCAAAGCAAGGGCAGTATGGGGCTCATGAAAGCCTCTTCTGCCTTTCATTGGCATCTTTCACCTCTGAATGTCTCTGTTCAAGCACTGTAGTGCAAATGAAAATACCAAAGTCTTTCTCAAACTGTTTCAAAAGGCAACTGTTCCTTTCTCCTTTTTCAGGAGTCTCATAGGAGGAGCTGACAGGTGATAGGTATGGTGAAGAGCAAAAGGAAAAATCTTGGGCTCTGGAAAGTGTTTCCTCTTTTCTATAACAACCACAGCTCCTCTGCCTGTAACACCACAATTCTACAGTACTGTCAGTTTTAAGGATTGGTTACTATATAAATCAGAGATGCATATATGAATTAAAATTCTAAGGTTTATTTTGATTTAATATGTACTGTAGAACATACAAAAATATGGTTTAAAAGTTCCTCTATGTCACATAGCAGATGATGTGGGTGAGTTTGTTTTGCTTGTTGCCTACTGAGATGTTTCAGTGATGGCTGAAATGACAAAAAGGGGGTGGTTTTGCTCTAAATGCAGTATTTTACTGGCTTTAAAAAAAATCTACTTTTGTCATTCCTGAGTTTTGAGAAAACAAGGTTAGAATTATCACTAAATTAAGAAAAATTATAAGGGAACAAGAGCTTTAATATTAAGATGTTAACATCACATCATACTGAATTATAGGTTGAAAACCAGAAGAAGTCAGAGAAGAAGCACAAGGAAAAATTGTATTGGCTTCAGGAGCAGCTGAAGACAAAAGAGGATGAAATAAAAAGCCAGTCAGAATACTTTGAGCACTACAAACAAAGGCAGAGACAACAGACAGCAGTACTTAGAAAAAGGGAGTGTTACCTTCAGGGAGAGGTATCTAGGCTGGAAAAGCAAGTCCTAGATCTTAATGCACGTATTGCTCTTTTGGCATCTGAATTAGAAGATGGAAGGGTGCAGCAGAAGCTGCAGTCAGGGTGCAGTGGGACTCAGGGCTGTAAACATCCTGGTGTGGAAGAAATGGAATGGAAGACTTGTGTTGAAAATGTGGAGCATGATGTGAAAAGCCACGAGGCATTTCAGCAGAACCTGAAGTTTTTGAGGGAAAAAGAAGAGAACACTAGAAGAGAACAGGCAGACCTGCTGACTGAGCTGCAGTGCTCTCAGGACACTGAAGACTTTCTCAGAACAAAATTGGAAGAATCTCACCATCATGTCTGTAGTTTAAAATTATCTGAAATCAAAGTGCAGGAAAAAATGGAAGAGCTTTTAGATGAAAACAGAACTTTAAAAGATCAAGATACTGTGAAGTTGAAAAAGAAGAAAGAAAAAGACTCCAAACTTACAAGATTGGTAGATGGGGACAACACTTTTTACCTGGTAAGTCAACTGGTAAGTGAAAATAATGCAAAATGTAATTAGTTTGTATCACACTAATTACACCTGTCATTAGACAGGCAGTTGAGATGTAAGTGTGAGGCTTTATCCTGCCTGATTTTTTCCCTTAATTTTGGTTATTCATTAGTACTTCCCAGTGTCTCTTTCACTGGAATCAGTAGTTGGAGCTGCATTGCATCAGAGCTTTTGTTACATGCTCATTGAGGACACTCAACAAACCTTTTCCCCTTAAGCTTTGAAGTGATGTGCTCAAGGCCAAAGGTCTCAGTTGGCACTAAAAGTAGAGCCCACAAGAACTTCTGAGACCTGTCTTGTGAGCACTATTCAGTGGAGGAGGACACATGGTTGGATGAGTTTTTGCATGTTATTCATGCCCAGATGTTGGAGCAAAAAGCGGGCTTGACAATAGGTCTTGTTTATGAGATTTTCTGGGTAATGGTAAACAAGGGAAGACGGATGCAGTGTTCGTGACCGGGAGTGAGCTGAGATATTCAATGGTTTGCAGCTCTGCAGCATTGTGATATGCCCTGAATACACTGAATAGGACTTGCTTGCTTCAAGCACTTCACTCCAGCACTGCATGGGAAAAGCTTTGCTCATGCTGTAATATGGCATTCAGCTTCTGCCAATTCATTTTGCTGACAAGGAACAATTCTTTTCACAGAGTGAACTCAAACAAAGTTTTATTCTTCATGCACTGAGGTGGAGGGAGTTTTTATTCTGAGACTTTATTTAAAGTGAGATCAGCTAAGCCTCACATTCATTCAGACTGTGACCTGATATCCCAAGAACTCTTCTGATTTTCACTGCAGTTAACCAAGAGGTAATGGACATGAACAGAACCCTTTCATATTGGAAAGGTCTCTCAGACTGTGTGTACTTTCAGAACTGGGAGAGCTATAGAGGGTCTTATATCTGTAAAGCTAGATGAAATAAAACCAAAATTTTTTTAACCTGGAAGTTGATAGCACTTTTGCAGACGTGGGATTTTACACCATTAGTGTTTCTACAGTCCCAAAGCAGTGAGCTCCAAGTGGTTGTCTCTGTGTGAGAGAGAGAATGATGAGATCATCCTGCAGCAACCAGCAGCACGTGGGTGACTTCTGTGGAGAGCTCAGAAGCTGCACCTCACCCCACCTATCTCTGTAGCTGCTTCGAGGTGGCAAAAAGACCAACTGCTTACCCTGAGCCATTGCTGTAGTTATTTTAAATAGCCTATTTACGTTTTCTTGGGAATGAAGAATACTGTTTCAAAATATTTCAAGATATTTTTCGAGGGACTTACACTGAGTTGTAAACAGGTACATTAAACAAATGCATTATAAGGGGACTGCACAGCTAAAATCAAGAGGAGTGAGGGCTTTCAGAGCCAAAGAAGAAACAGTGAAAAATTATTATTGGTTTGATAAAATTGAGAGAAGGAGAAAAAATGAGTTATTTGTAGGTGTGAAAGCAAGATACTCAACTGACTAATTGCCTGAGACCAATCCACAAAGTCTTCAAGAAATAGGACTCTATTTTTTTCCTCTACATGTATTTTTCTAACCATTTCTTTTCTAAGTGTTAATTTACATTTCTGATGTCTTAGGTTAGAGTCTAACTTACTCGGTCTTTGATATAAATAAACAGGCCATAATTTGTGTTTACTTTGTTGCAGAGTGGATATTGTTCTTTAAATGCTGTGTTTTGCATCAGCAGCATGAAATCTTGTGTCTTCTGCATTTCTTGTTGCCTCTTCCTCCTTTTTTTGGTACTACAAATACACTTGCACTTTTCTAGTATAAAATTACTTGAGATTGCAGGGAAAAATTCAGTATCTATGATAAAATGAGGAGGGAGACATCTGGTGTTTTTCTATAAAACTGAAGAGGGTTTTCCCGCCTTATCTGGAGTTTTACCAGCATGTATTAAAATAGAATTTCTCTGTCTCATCACCTCAATCTTGTATTTAAACCAAAACAGTTACAAGAAAAATCCTGTTTGAGCTTACCATACCCCATCAACAGCTATAAAAATGAGGAATTGTGTTCAGTAAAAGAAAGATTTTTATGATGCTACTTTCCTAGAAAACTGCTTCTATGACATTTCTGAGTGAAAGAGAAAATGGGATCATTTGCCTATTTCACAGCGAGGAAAAAATTAGTTTGTGAAGACAGGCTTATTCACACTCCTGTGAAATACACATTGTATGAGATTTCTCAGTAAATACCATGTCACTCTAATGCCAATCACATAATTTATTCTTAAAGATTAACCTTAGTGATTACTGCATCTTTATCAGTAATACAAGATCCAATTAGACTGAGAACCAAGAGGTGAACTGCATCTCATGGTGGAGTGTAGTCACATAAATCTTGTAGAAAATTTTAATTACCAAACTCAGTATCAGAATCCTGTCTGCAATATTCCAATTGCAGTATGTGCCTGAATGAAAAATGAAAATACACAAAAAACCAGCTTGTTGCATGTGGTTGTTTCTTGACTTACAGTTTCTAGATGTGAGCATTAGGGGGTCTGTTGAAGGTGAGGGAAAATTATGAAAGCCTTAGTAATTAATCTTTCTGTAGCTTTCACATGACAGCTGAGGTCTTGATTTCTCAGTATGGTGTTCTGCCATCTGAGCATTGTATCTTACACATCATTTTGCGTAATTTTCTTTTGACAGTATGCATGTATCAATCAAGAGTTGCTACCTGTGAAGAAATAAAGAAAAAGGTGCAGGAAAGGAGTGATTGTGTTTAAAGGAATTTGCATTAGTTTGAAACAGGTTGCCTGGAGATGATGTGGATGCCCTGCCCCTGGGAGTGTTCAAGACCAGGTTGGATGGGGCCTGAACAACCTTGGTTACTGAAAGGTGACTGAGGGGTTGAAACTAGATGACCTTTCAGCTGCCTTTCAACCCAAACCATTCTGTTAGTCAATATTACTAAGAAAATAAGGGAAGAAATCTTGCAAGTGTTGTGGTTTCCGTTTAAGTTGTGCCTCCCAGTCAAGATTTTTTAATAGAGCACAACAATGAGGTGGCTGACTTGGGTTTAAGTAAAAATTATTCTCACTGGTGATCCTGTGGAAAATCAGTGACCTTTTCTGACTCACTGTGACCTGAAGACTTGGAAGTCATTGCCTTTCCCATCCTTACGTAATTTTAAAATTGCAGCTCAGCAAAGGGACCAGATTTATTTTCTGCAGGTGTTTGATGCAGTGCAGTACAGGAAGACAAAAGTGCCTGTGTTGGCTTGGTTTCTTGTGCTGTAGCTGTTTTGGTTACCATGTTTTGTTGAGACAATCAAATCTGATTCTTCTGTTCACTGAAAATGAGCACAGTGCATGTGAAATGAGATCTGCTGTAATCAAGCAATAGGGGTATCTGCGCTATATCAGGAAGTGTCAAAATTTTCTAATTCAATCAGAGACTCTAATGACAAGAACAGAATATGAAATTTTCAATTAAATTATCAATGGAAAAAAACCATTTTGTTCAGAATGATTATTCCACTTTGAGTTCTTACAACCTAGGAACACTTGTCTTTGTAGCTGGGTACAAAACTCTTAGTCTTATTCCCTACTTGATTGGACTTTCTTTTACCTTTTTGATGACCATCTAATTTAGTTACTGTCCCATCTGTGATCTGACATATTACATGCTTATGGCCTTAATGCTCTGTAAAGTATGAAGGGAAAACTATGGGAAAGTTTACAACTAAAACATTTACTGGAAAATATTGAGAAAAAAATAGGATGAAACAATAGCAGTTTTAATGAAATTATGGGTCTTTGGAATATAAAATAGCAAATGAAATTTATGTGCCTGTTTTTCATATCACAAACACTATATATATGTATATATAAATCATTGAGGTTTTTTCCTTCTCCTTCTTTTCCCATTAAGAATGGAGATCTAATTCAGGATGAAGTTCAGAATCTGAAAGGGAGAGCAGTCTTGGATTCACTCAGAAGCAGAGCTGCCCAAACTCCAGTTGTACTGCTACATGACAAAGAGTCTGGTATGCAAAGACATTGGAGTTTTTGCTTTCATTTCTGTGCAATTAAAGTGAAGATGGTTTCATTCGTAGGGTGTGTATGACTTAGAAGGTGTAAACCCTCCAAAAATCCTCCTAATCTGTAAACTGTAACTGGGGAAGGTGAGACAGTCACTGTTTTTCACCATTCAGATATAAGCTTTTGCAAGAAATCCTAGAATCCAAGAAACTACAGAGGTGAGGGGATAGTTTGTATGTCCTGGATGAAGTATAGTATTTGGGAATGCTGTGCAGCAGACAGATTTGCTGTTCAGACCAAGCAACAAGAAAGCTCTTTTCTTGGCTGATTATATCAGATAAGTTCTTCCAATATAAAATAATGGGTATTTTATGGCAAATTTTACTGTATGTAAATGCAGACCTGCACAGAATAATTTTAACCCTTAAATTTAATCCATAAATTTTCACCTGCCTGCTGTAATGAAACGTAGTTTCCATCTCTAAGTGCTTTGGGTACCATGAACCACAAATACACCTTTTTTTAGACCCCAGTGTTTATGGGGTTTTTAGGAAACTTGTTTTCTTGTTTATGTATGCTCCTGGTAGAGAAGGTAATTTTGAGAAGGTAATAATCTCGTTTAAATATTTTTCTATGTAAAACATCTGCTTAGATGGTTTTGGGTTTGTTTTTTGTGTAACTTCTTGGAGTGACACTGCATTTATCCAGTGCTTTACCCACTCAGAAATACCAGTCTGTAGTTGTGATGGACTAAAGGAGATGGAGGAGCTACCAGGAGAACTTGTACCAGTTTTGGAATGCAGTTCCAGTGCCTTTGTGAAAGTTGCTTGTCTAGCTGAGGCTGAGCAGGTGAGAAGAAAGATTACTGCTGTTCTTGCTATCTTTGTGCATAGAGAGCATATGAAATAGGAGAGAAAATGGAGAGTTGGTGTATTTAAAAAGGTGAATATAAAAGCTTTAAATCATAGCTACTACAGATGCTTTACAAGGTGAATACATATGTGCACTAAGAAAACAATTGACTTATACCTAGTTTTTAACATTACCCTGTTTCAAGTCTTCAAATAGTTTGAAAACCCTTTTTATGGAAATGGTTTTTTCTCATCAATCTGTAATCAAGTATTGTATGGATGAAGGAAAAAACAAATTATTATTAGCAACATACTTTAGCATATATTTTTCAGTTTGAAACATTTCTCATTTGCTATCACCAGGTCACCCTTGGACCAGAGAAGACAAATACTCCAGAAGATGGCTTCACTTTGCTCAGGTGTACCCCAAGTCATCATGCAGCAGGACTGCTGCCCCCTTGTTCTGAGAAGTTACCCAATGATGAGACAAGTAAGAAAACCAAAGATGAAGAAAGCTTTTTTCTCTTGAAGGAACTCGCTATAATTCCACCAGTGAAGACATTCCCTGCTTCTGTGGTTGAAGCCTTAAGGAGGAGGAAGCTCCAACTGACCTTGTTTAAACCTGGAAGATGCCACATAATAGCTTTCACCACCGAGAAGAGAGTGAGGAGTTTGAGTTTCTGTGAGACTAATCTTTGGTCTGATGGCCTTTGCATTGTTGCAAAAGGAGGATTTTATGACCAAGCTCATGAACTTCTTCATGGAAAGTTGCCTTCTAGTGTGGCTGAAATTTTCACATCATCTCTAGAAGAATGCAACATGGAAAAACATTGGGGAAACAAGAAAATTCTGCCAAAAAGTGTAAGCAAAAACAAATGTCCAGATAAAGATGTTGATGATCAAAAGTATCACCAAAAAATCTTTACAGGGAGATCTAAAAGAGGAGAAATACAGAATTACCTAGCTCAACAACAACAGGTGACCTGTGATCTTGAGGAAAGTTCTAAAGTTTGCCACAAAACTGAATTATTCAGGCCTGGGAAGCAAGGAGTGGAAGCCAGAGAGAGTCTCCATAGCCCACAGGATGCCCAATGTTTAACTGATTTTACAGACTTTAAAAAGTGTTTTGAAGAGATTCCTGAGCAAGTGGAGAAAGAAGAAAATATTTCAGAAAACTGCATCCCTGATGTGAATAGCAGATGTAATGGAGAAGACATAATTGAAATGGAAGAGAAAGGAGAGCAGGCTCAGAAACCAACTCAGCAAACAAGCCCCTCCAGCAATATTGACTCAAAAAAAAGGGAAGACCAGACCTATAAACCATGTGAACCAAATGAGAAACATTTCTCATGTCAGGAGATAGCTGCTAAAAACATGCAACATGCATACTCTCAGAATCTTATTTGGTCAGATGAAGAGAGGTATCCACTGAACTTGCTGTTTCACCTGCAAGAGAGGGCTGTGTGCTTCAGCAAACGATTCCAGCCAGGGAAGAGTTTTGATGAGTGTTTCTGTCATCTGTCACCCCTGGAAGCTGAAAATGAGTGTAATGTGAAAATATCTGTACTGGAAAAAGCTGTGGCTGTGTGTTCTCAGAGGATATTTCTGCTGATGCAAGAGAATGAAAATTACTCCAAAAGAGTCTGTGAATTACAACAGGAGAATGACAGATATGCTGAGATGATGCATACCCTGGAAGAGGAGATGGATGCATATTTTCAATATGTTTTAGCAGTAGATGAAGCTAACATTGTTTCATTTCAAAACTTACTTAATGAGAAAGAAGTTGCTGATGGATGTTATAATAACTTTACAGAAGGAAACACCATGACCCCAGGAACATTTTCAGTTGCAGCTTTCCCTAGGAATCTCTCATGTGTTGAAGAGAAAAATAGGAATTCTGAAAAAGACTCATTGACAATTGCATCAAATAAATTTCACGGGAGTGTTCTATCCCTGAATGGAAGGAAAATGAGGTATTTCCAGTTGCTTTCTGACCTGAAAGAAGAAAGAAGCAGATGCCTCAAAGAAATGGCTAAATTATTGCAAGATAAGGAGAACTATGTAGCAAAATATAATGAATTAATACAGGAGAGAGAGAGAAATTTACAAAGAATAGCTCTTTCAGAAGGTGAAAAAGAAACTTTGTTGGGACGTTTGGCAGAGATAAAGTGTGAGCAAGATAAATACAGGACCTTAGTTTCAGAACTCCAAGATTGCAAAACTAGCTGTTATCAAACCATTTCTGATTTACAGGAGGAAAAATGTGCTCTGAAAAGAGAGATAGAGAGAATCAAGCAAGAAACTTCCGAACAGCTTGATGAATTTCAGAAAGAAAATGAAAGCTTTATTTTAGAAAATAAAAATTTGAAAGAATTAATGTCTTCTTTTGGTTTCACCTATGAAGAGGTGAGAAAAGAGAAAAGTATAGGAACAAAGAAAAATATAGCAAAATTAAAAGAAGAAAGTCAACAACATGGTCTTAAGCCAAAGAAAGTTGAAACAGCATGTAGTGTAATACGAACTGAAGAACAGGGAGTTCTGGCTGTAGATCCTTCAAATTATTCCCCTGCAAAAAAGGTAAATAATAACAGTAAGGAATGTTATCCCGCAGGATCTTCTAAAGAAAGGGAGATACAAATGTCATTTGGAGGGCAAAGCTGCATTAACTTTGTGATGGGGGAAACTTTGCAACCTCTAATATGAGCTGAGGTGCTGAAGTTAACTTTGAAATAGAAGGCAAAATGCCAGGGAAGGTTGTTTGTTTTTTTTTTAAATATTGCATTAGAGAATGTTAAATTGATACACTGAGCCGCTAAGTTAAAAATATTACTTAAAAGGCTGCACTGTTCAGGCTTTTTTTAAAAGAAGTATCTTATTGCAAGAGTAGAAGCTTTTGCAAGAAGCTTTTATTCTACCACAAGTTCTCCTAACAGAAGGAAAGTTGTTGTTATAATGGTGAATAAAAGAAATCCAAGTGAAAAGTGTGCACATGTTAATTTAATAATTTTTATTCTGATTTAGTCTAATTTTTTTTATTGTTTTGATGCTTCTGAGACATATCTCTAAAGACAGGATCTTTACTCATGGTGGATTTCTCATCCATGTTTTTCCTCTGCAGTGGAAATAATAACAGTATATACAAACAGTAAATATATAAATGCACCGCATTGAATTTCTGTGGAGATTACTATGTACTTATAAATGTGGAATTACTACTTCAATTGAGAACAGCCAACAGGGAAACATTTATATGTAATACCTTGATTTTATACAAATTTTTTGTAGCAGATTAAGGGGAAACCATATATTTTTCTGTAAACTACTGTGTCCCATTTTGTACAGGAGAGAAGTGTCATCATGTCTTTTTGTCTATCCAGGTCAGCAAGTTTGAAAGCTACAGTATGATGAAAGAGCAAGTCAGAAAGGCAGAAGAAGAACTGAAAATACAGCAAAAGGAATTAGAAAAATCAAAAAAAGAGGTAAGCTTCACACTGATGTACTTCTGAGGAGAAAAAATGTTTTTTCTTGTGTTTTCTTACATAGCTGTCTTCTTTCTGCCAGGCTTTAACACTTTTATAAAACAGGGAAGTCTCTGATCTACAGAAGCAAAATGTTCCTCTGACCTTTGAGTGATGAATAGCACAGTCAATCCTTGCTGGCCAGAACATCCAGTGCAGCTGCATTCCTGCAGCAGCATTCCTGCAGCACACCTGGCAGAGCTGAGTGCCTGGCAAAGGCACAAACAACAGCCTGCCTGCTCTGGCCATCTCTGGGCAGCTGCTTCCCTCCTAATCACTGGGGAAAAGGAGGAGGAGAAGGCAGTAGAAGCACTGAGGGTCAGTGCATACCTGAACTGAAAGTAGTTTTTTAATGAGAAGCCAGATCATGTGCAGCCTGGCACTGTCAGGGGTTTGGTGTATCCAGAAGGGAGAAGAAATTATCTATCATGTGAAGGAAAGAGCTTGTTGTCAGACAGCCAGCTGGACTATTGAGGGACTTGTTGGAAGTTTTGGTTTGGATTTGCTTTTGTTTTCAAAGCTACTTTTAATGTGTGTAAGTGGAATAAAAGCATCCTAGAAAAAAATTAAAAGGTGAACATATGGAGGGCTTTTTTCTTCTTCTTTGTGTTTTTCATTGTTGACATTATTGTGTTGATTGTCATATTGAATCAAACACAGCACTGTGCCAGCTGCTAAGGAGGAAATTAACTCTGTCCCAGTTGAAATCAGGACACATTCATCAATAAAACTTTTTCTCCCTGCCCAGCTAATAAAAACTTGCTTCCACTTTGCTCTGAGGGCTCACACATGTAAGCTCTGAAATCACATGTACATACACCACTGATTTTTAAATCTTTATTCAGAATATGCATGGTACATTTAGAAATAAATGTAAACATTATTTTTGGCATAGCTCTAGTAAGATATTCTATAGGACATACTTCTAGAGTTGCATTCATTACTTATTGTAAGATTGTATTGTATAACTCCATTTATTTTTATCAATTTATAGCAATTCAGAAACAGCCTCAAATCTGTGTTTATAAGCTGGTATTGAAAAATGATAACACTGCTGGACTGATTATACTCAGTAATTTCTGTTCTTCCTGTTAGGCTCAGAAGTGGTACAGAGAACTTGGTTTTGCTGAAACAAGGTACGAAGAAATCAAAACTCGTTTGACTCAGGCCCTCTCAGAATTAGACCATCTGAAGCAAGAAGTTGAGGACAAAATGCAGGGAAAGCAGCATTGCAAATTAATGGTATGTATGTAAATGGCATGGAGAAAAGCATGTTCCTTGGGAGAGAGTGTTCTGGCTGCAGAAACACCCCTGGTTGTTATTTGGAATAGATTTGAAGCAAGTGTAGAGCCTCTCCAGTCACTGGAAACTTAAAACTGGGCAGATGTTAAACAAGGTAAACCATCTGCCTGCAGAATAGTCCAGAGTCTGGGCTCTGCATGGGCATTATAAACACCTCACTTTTTTTTTTTAGGTAGGCTCTTGTTCTGCCCTCCTTAGCCAAAGTCATTGTCAGGTGGCCTTAAAGGAAGGAGTTTGACAAGTCTCCATTGTTTCCAGTATTTGGCCTTTTTGCCCTGATCTCAGGCCCTGAAGTCCTGATTGCTGGATTTGGACAGGCAAAATGACACTATGAACAGATGGTGTGGATTAAAGTCAAAGTCTTTACTGGATGCATGTGGCCCAATTATGTCTCCCCAAAATCACAAAGTCTTTCTCTCACATGGAGGAATGTCTCATTGGAATGTGTTTATATCATAGAAATTCTGGTTATGCTTTAAATTAGACCTTTTTTAATTTCCAAGTGGTTCTCTGTCTTGATACAGGCTTATGTTTTCAACAAAAATGAAGTGTTTTATGGAGAGATTTTAAATTACTGAATAATCTTCTGGAAGCAGCTTTTATAAAGTCTTTTCAGCTATCCCTGAAATCATTTTGCCCCTCCTTAACTGGTAAGCTGCAAAGAAGAAATACTCAATTTCTGCCTGCTGGAAAAGCACATTTGTAGCAATCTACAAATATTTGCATATTCATTTTGAACAGGTTGGATAGATTTGGCTTTAGAAGAAAATAGAAAAAAGTTCTGGAAAATATAAGGATTCTGAGATCAGTTCAGTTGCCTAAATGTCCCTTTTTATCCCAATTAAATGACAATTAAAGGCCTTGGGCCATCCTGGGTGAGGGTGTAGTGGCCACCTGGAAGTCCCAGCCAGTTACTTCATGTTAGCTTGTACACCTTACATAGTGCTATGAGCTAGAGTTTAGACAACTGAAGTCTGACTTTTAAATGAAAAAGAAATACAGATTTTTCTTATCATTGTGATGTATTGGCATGTAGCATCCTAATATATGAGAAGCAAGGAAAAAGTCCCAAATTGTTTAAAAATAAAAAGAAATGTGTCATGTATTTTGTTTAAGGTAGCAGTTGGATTTTGGGAGCATTTTTGGGAAATGGAGCTTTAGTCCTTTTATTTAGGGACAATCTGGGGCAATTATTTTTTATTTTGTTGGTCAGTGAAGTAAGATGACAATTATTTCTGTGACTCACATGGGAATAAAATTCATCAACCTTTGACAGAATGTTTGCACACTGGAAAAAGTGCAGGTCAGCCTTTCACTGAAAAGCCCTGCCCCTTTTAAATCCCTCCAACAGTTATTGTTTTCAAATTAGTGTTTATTGTTCAGTAGTATATATTTATGCAATACTGTGATGCTGTTTAATTTAGGTATGACTTCTTCATCCAACTGAATTACTTGTAGGCTTAATGTCAAATTTTTGAATACATGTGTCTCATTCCAGGGTCAGAGATGCAGTCCCTGTACATCACAGAACTGGGTTTATCCTTCAGTTGCACTCTTTGATGGCAGAACTAATTATCTGCAAAACCCAAGTCCAGTATGTTTTAATCAAACAATATTGACCTTCTTGGCACAATTTAGTAAGCGGTACAATAGAAAAAAGAGTAGATATATCTTAACAAAGGTCAACTTTATTTCAATAATTCACTTCTAAAATAAAAGTTTTAATATACACCAAGCTGTTGATAGTGTGTTTGTGTGAGGCTTTAAAACATGAGCTAAGTTTTTCTAGATATTATCTTACAGAAAATATCGTGATCTACTTTTCTAGCATCATGTTACTTCCTGAGGGCAGTTTTGTTAACTGGTGATCCTGTTCTTGTTTTCAGTTACTTGCCACTCTTGTCCAAAACTCTTTTCCATTCTGCAAAGTTGCTAATAAACTCTTATGCAGTAAATCACAGTGTTTTATGCTTTTTTCCTGTTCTAAACGACATTTTTCTGGAGATGTGACCACTCTGGGCCTAAAACCCAAAGTGTTTGAGATATGGTGTGTTTAAGTGTATCCTTTTGACCTTTTTGCATTTCTTAAGTTCTGCAGTCCCTGAGGTCCAGGGATCCTTGTTCTCACCTGAGACTCTGTCAGGCTGTCATGACATTATTCATTGCAAGTAAAAGAGAGCTAAGATAATATATTTGAAGCTTACTGCTAGGATTCTATTTTAGTAAAGCTGCTAACAGGTAGGAGTGTTTGGGTGAGTTTCCTGGGGTGTTGAGGTGGCCCTCTGAGCAGTGGTGCTGTGGTTGAATTGAAGAGAAATATGAGGGTGAGCAGGAAGGTGGAAAGGTACTGCTTACAGCTTTAAAAATTAATAGAAGAATTTTTCATGAAGCGTACACAGTTAATAATGTGGCAGACTTCCCCAGTGAACCCTTGACTGTGCCAGCCTGTAGCAGAAAAGGTCATATTCCTCCTCATTTTCTCATTGTTATCAGACAAGCTCAATGCACACAAGAAGAGGAAGATACTGTTTTGTTTTTAATGTTTAAGCACCAGCTTCAAAGACTAGTGATCTTTCCAGGTTTTACAAGAATGTGGGGTGTTAAATGCTTTGTTTTGAGCTTAGTTATCCTTTGGTAATTTCCCAGTCCCAGCTGCTGAATCCTTCATGCTTCTGGAGCTTGACTGCTTAACCTATGGACATTGCAGACTGAGTGCTCATATTTAAACCTTGTGTGCCTCATTTATACTTTGAAACTACAGAAAATGGCTAGCAGGTCAGCAAAATGCAAAAGGAAAGAGGGAACTTTTCTCTGTCTCTAACCTTCATGTTTTTTTTTATTTCCCTACCTTTTTTTTTCCCCCATAAAACATCTTCAGTTAGGGAGTGTTTCCCTTCTGGTTTTAACATATTTTTCGTGTGGGACAGAAGATGAGGGAAATACCATGCCATGAACTCATCCTCAGGCTTTTGTCCCTGCAGCCCTGATCTAATCCACCTTGACGTGTCCAGCAGTTCCTATTGTTCTCTTGACACAAGAGGGAGCCAAAAAGTTTGGTACAAAGCATTCGATCTGCTCCAGTGCCGTGCACAGAGGACTCACTTGACGACGAGGAAGACTGACAGTGCCATATTTCTGTTTTCTCTATGGCAATGATATGTTGCAGGCAGAGTGATGTGATCTATCCCTGCAGTTTGCTCTTCCCTATGGAATGGTGCCTTCCTTCAGTGTGTGGTAGTCAAGGGTGTCAAAGCCAGAAAGGCTGTCAGAAAGCCTGGGAAAAATTTACTGTGGTATTACGCTCCAGGGCTGAGTATAAGCTCCTCTCTCAGTTGTATCAATGTTTGTAACCATTAAAATCAAACCATCATTCTGCTTTGTCAGAAAGTTATGGAGTTTTACCACAATATATCATGTCTGACTATAATTTTTAGCTTACTCTTTTAGACTTGCTTTTATACTGTGTTATCAGAAATCTTGACCAACTGTGTATCAACTCAATATTTTTAATAAAGTAGCATAAATGTTTTTCAGGATACTTCCTTCTCCTTCAGATTTTCCTCATTCTAAATCTATATGTTTAATCTGGCAGTGTCACTTGTGGGAGCTGACCTTATGATGCTGACCATCAATCTAAAGCTCTCACTAATCCTTTCAATCTAAATGCATCAAATTGGGGAGAAAATAAATTGGAGAGTGGGGGAGGAGAAATTAAGTCCAGAAGCTTCTCTGTCCACTTGTTCTGAATCACTATTATTATATTTTATTGTAAAAAATATTTTATTTTTAGATATTTTAGAAATTTTCACTTAAAATTTGATTAGCTTTATTTATAATCTTCTAGAACAAATATATATTTGGGAGAGTGGTGTTATCTCTCTGAGGTAAATATATGTAGAAAAACAAGGTGCATATTCTATAGCTTCTTTTTGAAGCAGAAGACTGGGAACTTCTGAGTTTTTTTCTTACTCACCATGTGAATAGGTCACTTAATCTGTTTTAGCCCAATTTCCCCATTTATTAAATTATTAAAATGCATATATTTACCTTGAAGAAATGTTGTGGGAATCCAATTCTATACCTGTTCTTACAGGGGTCAGTTACTCTTTACATATAAAGAGTTTAAGATTAGTGCAAAGTACTAGTGCTAATATGTTGATGAAGTTTTGGGATTATACATTTTATGTCAGCTTGTTTCTTTTTGATGTACAAGGTAGGTAGTTACATTGATTGAAAAGTTTAATGGTATAAAACATGATTAACAATATTTTTGTTGTTTTATACATCTAAATTGAAAATCTATGTATTTTCTCTCTAGCCTGTGTACACATTGAAGGATGCCCAGGAAAAAGAGGTGAATAAAATATCCAGTAAGAGATTGGAGCAGCAAGTGTTGACCTTGAAAGCCCAGCTCAGGGACCAGGCTGCATTACAAAATCAATTCCATGACTTGCAGAATGAAGTGGAACTCCTTCAGGCTCAGCTATGTGAAAAGGTAAAAAGTTCTTTTCTGGTTGCTTAAATGTGAGCTTAGACTTCAGATTCTACATCTCTCTTTTCAAAAGGGAGAAGCAAAATAGTCTTTTTTTCCTTGGGAATGAATCTGAGGATGATGAAATGGTTTCCAGCCATATAAAAGTACCTCTGACTTCAGAGAAACAGAGAAAAGATGTAAACTGCCTGAGTTTTGTTATGGAAAAAAGATAGACGATCATGAAAGTTCAGTCTCTGCTCTAATTAATCCCTATAGTGCAATGCAAGGACAGTCATACTTAAATTTTTTACAGAGCCACCTCCTTGGCTTAAATTGTCAGAATTTTTAAAAATTCCCACTCTCTTTTCCACTTCATCAGATTCTGAAACTCCAAGTTAATAAAAAATAGATTTTTCCTAACTTTTTGGTACATCTGTTAGGGTTCCACATGAAGAGTTTCAGTGAGACATTTTCAGATAGATGTGTGGTTGGGGTTTTTGTCATAGTTATTCTAGTGAGAATCCCCGTGTATGCACAAGTGAACTTACATAAGCAGTTTTCACATTTGTGCATTTTATTTCACCTGGCAAACCAGAGCAGGTGCATTAAGATTTGCAAAGTTGCTGCCTTAGAATGTGACAGCAAAGCTGCTGCTCCAAGTGTGACTACAGCTCCTGGACTCTTGGGTGGAAACAAATTCCTCCTAGGACTTCTTTCCCTTAGATTTTCTTTCCTGTTGGGAGATAAATTTTGGGACGGGATGATAGTTACGGTGTGAGCCAAGTTGGAATTGCCCATCAGACTCTGAAAGAGCTAGTAAATGGTATGTTCTCAATGTGCTCTTTGTTCTTCATAGCCTGATACAGCAAGTAGAATATGCTTCTCCTCTGTCTGTACTCTGAAATACAAGAGACTATTGTCTTCTCCTTACCAGGGACAAGTTTCGTTCTACTTTCTCCACAATAAATCCATTTCTACAAGTTTGGTTTCTGTTTCATTGTTGTTTGTTTGTTTATTTGTTTGGTGGTGGTAGTTTTATTTTGTTTTTCCTAGCCTAATCATGGGCTGTGGTTTGCTGTAAACCAGTCCTGTAAAGAGGGTTAGTGGCTCCTCTCAGGCATGAGTTAGGGGATACCTCTTAGAAAAATGGTGCTGATAAAATGAAACTGTTTTGTAGTGTCTGGTGTCATATCAGGTGGTAGGTGAGTAAAGGGTGAGACGTGCTGGCCATGTAAATGGACAAATCCTAATTGTTCTATTGCATCAGCAAAATGTGTAGCTCCCTGCCTCATCAAGAATTGAATGTGTCCAGTGCAGGGACCTACTGCCAGCTCTTTCTTTGTTCCCTCAGTGCTGGTGCAATGTAAAGACGTGTTTCCTCTGTCCTGCCTGCTCTGATTCCTCCCATGCTCACAATTTATTAGCTGAGGACCATGTGACCTTTTTCAGCATAACTGAGTTCTCATAAAGAAGGGTTTTTAAATGATGCATATAATATATTTACTGTAATTTTTATAGAAATATAAATTGTCAGGCAAAATTAATGCAATGGAATCTGTACTTTATTGTCAAAAATGCTGTATTGATTCATAATGGTAATGGATTTTACATGGCGAGATACTTTATTTTTTTCTGCATAATCAGAAAGCAGAGTTACCATCAGTAGATTTTAATCATAAGGTACAGACTAAGTAATCTGGCCCACCCTGCTTCACCTCCTAGTAGAGGACATGTATCAGCTGTGTCAGAGTAAAAGGCTGTTGATATTCACTTTTCAGAGTGAAATATACATGTGGAAAATTCCTCCTCTTTTCTCTAATTTTACAAGACAATATTAACAAGGAAAGGGAAAATTTTCCCCCAAATAATGTTTTGGAAGATTCACAGAGTAAATATGAACCTGAGTGCATAATGAAGGATACCAAGTTTTTTCTGTGGCACTGCTTTGATGAAAAAACCTCATTGATATAAGGCTCCATCTAAGAACACTCAAAAACCTTTGTTAATTTTTAAGACCAATGGTAATGTGAGTTGGGCAGTGTTGGTATGCCAGAGCCTATCCGTGTGCAACCAGTTCTTTACACTGATTCACCTTGTTTGAGATACAGGGTCACACACATATGCAAAGTGTATGTCTCAGAGTCAGGTCTAAAAAATTGCTGGAATATTTTAAAGTGATTCTTGATAAAATTGATGCGGGATATTTTTCAACCTTACAGGAGAAAGAACTGCAGAAGAGAAAGTCTGAATGGAAGTTGACACTGGCTCCTCTGAAGGTACTGTGTTTCCCTGGACACTGATTCAGGACTTACACAAGGTGTATCCCTTTGCTTACAGGATTCTGTGCCTGTGCTTGCCTTCTGCAGTTGTCCCTGATTAGGTGGATGCTGCTGGGCTCCACCTTAGGCAAGGGCTCATTGACATTATTGCAAGGTTACTTTCAGCCTGTCAAAAGGGAGACCTTGCACATGGAAAAGGAACATCTCTTTTCAGTTTATCTGTGCACGTGTATTGCTCTTGAAGGTGCAGAGGCACCTAATGATGTACAGACACAGGAATGCAGTCTACAGCTTTGGGTCAAAACATGAGGAATTACAGACCAGACACAAAATGTAATCTTGCAGTCTCAGCAGGGAGTGAAATCACGGAGAATGTTCATGTGTTCATGCCACACAGGCTAAGCTGGCTTGCCTCACCCAAAAGTGCCGGGAAAGGAACAGCTTCATTAGGAGAATGCATGGCGAATTCCACAGGCAAGGAATTATTAACCCTGCATTTGATGAAGAGGTGAAAAACTTGGTGAATGACATGACCCTGGCAGAGTACATGGCTGCTTTTACACCAATGTGTGATCAAGAGGTACGTGCTTGTAGTTACTTATAGGATCTTCATGTTTCCACTATTGAATTAAGTGGTGGTTTTCAAAGTGTTTAGTGAGACTTAATGTGTAATTTTAAAATATATTTCATCCTTTACATATAAAGCGTAAAGGATGAAATATATTTTAAAATTACACATTAAATCTCACTAAAGTCTCAGGCACATCAGTGGAGTTGATCATTTTACTGTTGTTTAAATTTCAGGCAGGGTTTGAATTTCAGGAGCTTATAGCAAAATGCATCAGAGTTCCATGCAAGAAACACTCTCCTGATATTTTGCATTTAACTGCATGTTAAGGAAAAGTTAGAATGATTCCTGGTTACAGGATGGGCCAGGTCTCTGTGTCTGGCTGTGACTCCTTTGAATACCTCATGTGTGGGTCCACCACTGCCTCACCCAAGCTCCCACTGCACAGGAGTGTTTTATGTGACAGTGGCTAGGAACTCATCTGTCAGAAAGGAGACAGTACTCTACTGCCTTCAGGCATTTTCTCAGTCACTGCTGTGATAGATGAGCATTAGTAAAGCTTCCCAACACAATAAATATCAAAATCCTGTTCACACTCACACTGTCTCCCTCAATGTTCAATTATCACAGAACTTAGCAGGTTCAACAAGAGAGAGTTAGATTGAATCTATATTCTGATAGCCAGTGCACTTACCTGCAGCATAGAGCCCCACATTAAAGTCCCTGCTTTGACAGATACTTAGCTGTTCATACTAAGTGGAGCATAGACCCCTTCCCATGGTGTCCAGGACTGTCGGAGCCAGAGGTCTCACTTAGGATCAGGCACAAATGGGTTTCAATCCTGGAGTTTTTTAATCAAGCTGAGAACAGACTGGCTTTTCCTGGGTATTTGACACTGAGCTTAAGGCCCTTCTGGTCTGAGATAAGTAGTTCCACATGTAACAGGGAGAAACTTTCCTGCCAAGGAAGAGTTGTATGTAGCCATGAAAAAGGTGTATTTCTATGCATAAGGTTTCCTATGGAAGACACTTCAATGAAAAAATATCCAAGTTTTACTATTAATTCTACAGCATTCCTTACATTTGGATTCTACTATACAAAACCTAGGTGGGTTGCTTTTTTTTTCTTTTATTTTTCTTCTTAAATTAAAGATTTGCAATTGGCTTTATTCATTACTGGACCCAGTAACAAATGAAAGTCTGTCAACATACCGGCAGCAGACCTCTGTGCCTTCACTTACTGATGAATTTGAGCTCAAAGTTTGCAGTGATGCATGAGGAGCTGATCCAGAGCCTTTTGAAGGGGACTCTGTACTCAATTCTCTGCCTGGTCTTTTGTAGTTCAGTAAAAAACTGTGAGTCATGTATCAGAGAAAAGAATGGTTTATAGTTCTATTAAGAACTCTTTTTTTTTTTTTCCTTTTTCATCTGTGCATGGAATTACAGGTAGAGGGGATGGAGCTGCCCTAGCTGGGTGCTGGGATGACCAAGCTTCAGTGGGGGACTTATGGGCACCACCAAGTTTTTCTTACTTACAGGCCAAGGCAAACTTCAGTTCTTTGCTTATTCAAAACACAGTGAATGTTTGGTCATTTCCTTCTGTTTGCCAGAAGTATTTTCTCCCAGATGCTCATCCCAATTAAAATATTAAACACCAAAGACAGTGTTATGCACAACCCACTGTCTTTGGAGCTTCTCTTCCAACTTCACCTTCAGCATTCAAGGCTCTGCTCTCAGGCACAATAAATCCTTGTTCTTCCTGCAGCTTTATTTTGCTGACTAACTCAAGACTTCCATCAGTTCAGTTTAGCAGAGCAGAGTGCATTTTGAGCCTTGTCATTCTTGATTATTTTCACAGCCCGGCATTTCATTCAAATGCTTGTGAGTGAGAAATAAAATTTGCTTGAATCATGTAGTATCCCATGATTTTGTTCCTGCAGTGCACTCTTCAGTGAGGTCAAAGATATGCTAGAGTAATATGTTCGTAAAAGAAAACCAGTTTTCCTTCTCTTAATAAGTCCCTTTAAAAAGGACTAGGTTTTAAATTACTTTTCCACATGATAAAACTGTATACCATGAAGCTCTTTATTTGTAATTTAGTATAATTGATCAATTTAGTATAATTTAATTTAATTTTAGTGGCTTTTTATCTAATAAACATATATGATTGCACAGAAGGTGTTTCATTTCAATTCTTTTTCATCCACCACCTATGTCACTGTGGTGAAAGCAAAAATTCTTTGCAGGATGGTGACCAAATGCTGCCTCTCAGTTTTGAAAAATATCATCTATTGGGCAGGCATTGGAATGACAATGTATGTCTAATATGGACTTGAAATTTTTGGAGGCACAAAGAAGTTAATTTCTAAGCCTTTACGATATATTCTCTCTTGAAAACACATAACTTGAGAAACTATTGCACCCCCTTGGAATGGAGAGAGAATCAATTTTGGCAAGAGAAGTATTTTAAAACCTTGTCTTATTTTGTGTCTGGGAAATAGAAACCATGTGGCTGAAAAGGACACATTCCTGGGACAAGGGCTGCTTCCAGCGGGCGCATGTGGCACTTGGCACAGAGCCATAGCTAGGATTCACATGCACAGTGTCAAACACAGAATATGTATCCATTTTTGGCCTTTTGTCATGTCCCATTTTAATCACCTCCTTTTGAATGCTGATTTTTTTTTTTTTTAATTGGAAGGACTTTGGCATCATCTTTCTTTTCTTGCTTTTGTAGAATTAGTTCATGAACATTATTAACAGTTATTGTTTTTCTGCCTTTCCCACTGAAAAGAACACAGGACACCATTCATCAACTCATCTTGGATATTCACATTCACAAAATATCTAACAAAAAAGGACTGGGGCTTGGCTTTGCAACAGCTGCTTTATTTGGGCTGGTAAAAGTAGGAAGCAAGAGAAGATGATCCAGATAACTAACAGGACATGTGAAAGAGGAGGCTCGATTTTTTTCCTGTGTTTAGGTGTCTACTGGCAGTTTAAGACCCAGTGTGGCTGACTTGAACATGAGGCAGTGTCCATGCTGCTTTGGATGGATCAGAGAACCACACAGAGGACCAAGTGAGCTTGGCTTGCCTTTCACATGGATTTAGCCCAGCCAGTACAGTTGTGCAGTATTTTGGGCCTTTTCTCTCTCTTTTGGGCTAGGTGTGGAGTCATGTTTAATTCTTTCCCTCAAATGATTGAGCCAACAGTCTCTGTCCAGATATCTGTAATGGAAAATGCTGCTGTACCCATCCAACTTCTCTTGTGCTGGAAAGCTTTGACTTGATGATATATTTTAAATGTTCTTTCCATAGTGGATCTGAAACCATTGTGGCTGTTTGCCCTCATTTCTCAGGGCTGAAAGGGAATTTGTGCAAGGAATGTAGGGATAAATGGTAGTGCTTTTTAATGCTTTTCATGCAGTCATCTTAAACCTTATGGATGGCAAGCTCCAGGCAAGGAATGTGTCCAGTGCAGTGAATTGTTTTACAGAATAGGGATTAAATGTGCAGAACAGCATAACTTAATTCTTCTTTCTGTCAAGGGCTTTCTTCTGAGATATGTTTTAGTAGAACAATGTTTTTTGTTTGTTTATTAGTTTGTGTTTCTGCTCATTACTTTGCAAGAAGTCACTGCTTTCCAGTGAATGGTATTTGAAGATAATAGGCCTGAAATAAAATTCTCTGATGCTTTCCTTAAAATGGTTTGTGTGTGGCTGTTAAGGTCAGAGGCTTTTATGGCACTGAGGGTGAAATACATTTCCTGCGTGATGTCTGTGCTTCCGACAGTCATCCATGGTAGTTTATCTATTTATTTTCATAGTTAAAGCAGAGAAAGACATACTTCCAAGGAATTATCCTGCCCATTTTATGTACCTGCTTTAGTTAAGTGCAGATGACTGAGCACTGAAAGGCTGCCTAGAGAGGGAGTGGAGTCTCCCTCGCTGGAGATATTCAGGAACCATCTGGACACAATCCTGTGCCATGTGCTCTGGGATGACCCTGCTTGAGCAGGGACGGTGGACCAGAGGACCAACTGTGGTCCCTTCTAGCCTGACCTATCCTGTGATTCTGTGATAAGGTGGGAAGAGCTGTAGAAGTTGGACTCCAGTGGTTGTCAAGGGGGCCAGGGGAGATACGCTTTGGTCTGATGAGTTCCACCCTCAGAGGGGAGGAAGAATTTAACTTTGGATTCTCAGTCTTTTTGGGACAATGCTGATGAAGAGCAAGGAATCTTTCAGGACAAAGTTGTTTTTTGCAGGAAGAGGCATTTTTTAACCTTACATTTCAGAAAACATTCCTTAAATCACTGGAATTCCAAATGGATGAAAGAGTGGCATTAGTTATTTAGTAATTTTTTAAAAGAAGGGTAAAGTCCATTGCTGAGAGATATGTTATTTTTGACCTTTAGAGAAATTATTAAAAATACTGGAAGGCATGAAATACAGATTTTAAAAGTTAGTAAAAAGGCAGCCTGGCCTTTCCAGTGAAATAATTGATAAAGCTGTTCAATAATTATGTAAGTGGTTGTTTGGATAGAGGGGATCTCAGGAATTTGTGGTGGCTGAGGAGAAGGTTGTTACTCAGGGTTTGTGTCATTTGAAAGTAAAATTTGGTTTGGTTGACAAGATTTAGATCTGTTTCTTGACTGCATAATACAGATATTTTAGCAGTGGTATTTGTTGTAAATAATGGGGGAAGCTGATATTTTTTTGTTTCAATAACGATCCTTTCTAGAACTTGGCATTATGCAAGTTTACATTCTTCTGTGTTTGGTTACAATATTTGCATTTCTTCCTAGGTAGGGTAATTTATGGGAAATTGAGAGGGAAGAAAAAAAATCATAGGAAAATAGAAAAAATATTGTAAAAATAATAATAGAAAAGAACCAACCTAAAAAAGAGCAGGTTAATGTCTGGGCATTGAGACAAAACACAGAATTTTTGCTTAGTTGCATCCTTAGTGCTCTAGAAGATGCGATCTTTAGTGCTTGTCTTAAGACACACCAAAGATGAGTCTTTCGAGAGAATCATACCAACTTTCAAATCTAGTGCAGAATATACTGTGAATTCTTTGTCAGGGTAGTAGCACCTTCACTCAGTGGGGTTTGCATTAACCCTGCTTCCTGCTGAGAGGCACTACTTCAGCTGCAGAAGATTTTTCCAATTCCAAGAGGCAAAAGGGTCTGTGGTGTAAAGAGCTGAAGGAAAGGAATGACCCTGCAAGGAGGTTATTTTTCTAGAAATTACTTGTGCCAGTGTCACAGCTTTGATTTGGTGGTGTGTTTTATCTGGCAGCTTTACCAGCTCTCCTGCCTGTGAGCAGGACAGTGATTTGCCTTTGCATGGGTCATTGCGCTCCAGAACTTGTTCTGCTCCCGCACACTCTCATCTATCACCACAAATGCCTCTAACTGTGCTTCCCGTAGTGAGGAAATTCTCATCAAATACTTTTAGATCCAATATCTTCATGCCTCAAAACATTTCAGGGCTGACCTTTGCGACCCCTCCATCGCTTTAAGCCAGCTGGCATTTTCTGTGAGTGATGGGGAGAGATACTTCACCCGTAACCTTGGTTAGAAACCAAGGACTTCTGGAGCTGCCTTGGGCTCCTGTGTTTAGAGGGGAGCATCCAAATGCAGAGCTTTCGCTTTCCAACTGATCTATGCCTGCAACATTAAGATATGTTTGGGTATTCATGCCACCTTACCTAAATAAATGCAATATCCAGGTATTATCACAGGCCCCCTCTGTAATCAGCATAGAAAAAGTAATTCTTTTAGGGAAGTGCAGCAATCTAAATTCTGTTCCCCAAACTGGGCAATATGAGTGGTTCTTCCATTCCTGAGTGTCCCTGCCTTGTTCCCTGGCCTGTTGTTTATCCTGAAATGAAGGATCCAGGTGACAGCTGCTCCTGGGCAGTGTCTCAGCTGCCCACACATGCTTGTATTGGGTACTCTAAGGAGACCAAAGGCCACAATTCCTCAGAACTGGTTTCCTCTGCTCATGGTGGGGAGCCAAGAATATGAGTTGAAATGGCAACAACAAAAACACCGTGTGTTCTTTTTCATATTATGACAGAACTATATTTAGGTGCATTTATTTATCAATAAATGTTCATCTTTCTGTTGGGTTGTTTCAGAGCAATCTTACAGTCCTTTGATTTTCCTTTTTTTTTTAATGGACACAAGTGATGTAGCTAAAACTCAATAAAGATGCACAGAGCAAAAACAATATATTATTTTAAGTAAAATGTGTTTCCTTTTAAGTAATTTTTCCTGACCTGGCATATATGTGTATCTGCATTTCTGGAGCTTTTGCAAGAGGACCAATGCCAATGAGATGTTAGTGCATAATGAGGTGTATTAATTTTAGAAATACATAAATAGCTCTTCAAAAACCAAAAGGCTGAAATGGCAAGGCTTGCAATCACAAGAAAAAATGCAACAGTGTATCTGGTAGCTATAAAAAATTTGTATTTGAATGAAAAAATGTACTGCACTGTAGTAGTTATTTTTATTCAGGGAGATCTACTCCTGCTTGCAACTGTTACAAAAATGTTCATAATTAAACTACCATTTCTTTCTAAATTTGTCTGAAGATCAATGAAGATATTCTAAAAGGGTAGTTTGCTGTGGTGTTAAAGTTGATTTGGAGGTAAAATAAATTCGAATGAATTAATATTATTTTTGTTTGAATAGTTTTTGTCTGCATAAAAGTTCATGCAGTTGAGCTAACACACTTTTGATGACCATCCAGCTTAACTTTTTTGAGTGTTCGTAGGTAGAAGAATCTGAATTAGTTGTGTAATGTGGAGTGAGAAAATATATGTGTGAAAGAATCATGTTAGAAATTCTGAAATTTTTCAAGAGAACTAATATGCGACAATTTTTAAAATTAGAAAATTTTTTCTAGTTTTAATCTAGGTTTTTTCTAATATCCTAAGGTGATCTTTAATCTGCAATTAGAGCTTAGAAATCTTTTTTTGTTTTGTTTTGAGGATGAGTTGTTGAGTACAGGATTCTTTATTTAGATAGGTGTAGGAATGCTTCACATCTGAAATAACTGGTGCGTTATCTTTTCCCTTATTTTACTAAATTTGGTTTGTTTACAGTTACTTTCTGTGAATATTTATTTTAATGACTTCATCCAAATGGCTTCCATTAATCCAAAATGAACAGCACTGGAAAACTTAATTCATCTTGAATTCCTTAAAATGCTATTTTCTCTCGCAGATGCTGCCTTCCTCCACAGACATTTCACAGGCTAATGGACAGCCAGAGGATCATGTGGCATCCCTTCCCAAAGGGAATGGGATGACTGGGTCAATACCTGCAAACTCTCAGCCAGGGCTGGATGGCCCCCACAGTTACCCCATCACCCCAAACCTGTGTGCTGGTTCTCCTATCCAAGTAACACCCCCAGATAGGATCATAGCCTTGCAGCAAGAACTGAGACCAAACCATCACAAAAATTGCCAGGTCAGTAGAAGTTTTCTCACTGTTTTTGGTTTAGTTTAGCAGAAGATACAGACATTTGACTGATTCCTGCCAGAGATGCGCAGTTGATTGTTAGTTTAGACAAGCTGACAATAATAAATGATTAAGGTTTTTCAATTTGCATTTTCTTTCCCATTGTTTAAGAGTGGCTTGGGGCTTGTAAAAATAATGAAAAGATTTTGTTTTCATTATGGTGTACTCTATGGTAAGATAATCTTTGCAAATTGCTGGATGTTTTAAAAAAAGTTGTTGTGTTGATCTTGTCCTACCTTTTTTCCCCTCCAATTTTTTTTTCAGTGATCCAATTATTCCTATGCCCTGAAGCTCTTTACAGTAATTTCCATTAACTGCAGGAATCCTGTTAAGAACAGAGCTGATCAATTGCAATTGCATTTGTGACAGTCTGCTGCTAAACTAAACACGCAGGAGATTTCAGCCTCTCTGAGACAACATAACCCCTACGTACTTGTATGGAAACCAAATTCCAAACAAAATATGCAATTACTGATGCCAGTTAGGTAGAATAGCTAAAAATATTACTCTACTGAATTTCCTTTAAAATTTTGAATTAAAATAAATGCAATCCAACAAGTGAAATCATCGTTTTTGCTTCTGGCATTAATGAAAAGAACATGCAAGGTTCGGAGATTTCCTTTTCGTTAAGAAATTTATTATGCAATGGAATAGTGACTCAGAATTCTGATAATATGTTACTTAGTCCAGGGGATATATGTCTCAATTCAAATCAAGTTTCCTGGTCCTTTTCTGTCTCACACTCACACATAAAAAAGACCAATGAAAATACGGCCTTAAAAAGAAATTATTATGAAGAGCAGAATGCAAGTAGTTCTTTGATCTTCACGAACTCAGAGATTATTTTTTTATATAAATCATATGAGCTTTAATTAAATCCCAATGAAAGCAGGACATGGGCCTCTTGTTCAGTTACACGGGAGGCTATGGCTGAAACCAGCCACAGTGCACAGAGTGGCCTGCTTCCATAAAAACATACAGCAACACACTGGGGCACCCAAGGTTACGATTTCTGTTCTTCTTTCTCCTCAGATACCTCCAGCTTTCCCCTCCAGCTCAAACCCATGTCCCAGCCTGCCCATGATCCAGGAGGAAGCCCCTTGGCCAGAGCCATCAGGGCTGAAGGATGCTGCCCTGCCCCTGGAGCCTGGTGTGTTCTGGGACACCAAGGGGACGGGTCGGTTGTCGGAACGTGATGATGTATTTTGGGGTCAGATAGGAAATCAGCATGCAGGTGCTATTCCCCAGGGAATGAAACACAGAAATGCCATGAATAAGGCATGGCTCTCTAGAGAAAAAACAGATGGCTCAACCTCAGCTACCACAGCAGAAAGCTATTTGCCAGACGAGTTGTCAGCAAGTAATAAAGGTCGATATCCTGTGGGGAGAAATCAGCTGCATGGGAAAGAATAAAACCTGCAGAAATAAAACAAGGTAAACATCTTAGCAATATGATTTTTCCCATTAATACAACAGTACTAATAAATTTTCAAATCACAGATATTTTACTCTATTAGCATGGACTAGCAACTAGTTTTAGATGACTGGAAAATTTACATGGAAAAGCGCTGTGGTATTTTTTATGATCAAAATTTCATAGAACTTTTGAGATCATTGAAATGCATGGATTTTTAATTCGCCAGGCTGCTAATGAAAAACTTTAATTTTAATTTCACCTTTTGCTGGTGGTTTGCTTTTCTTTTAACTGAAACTGTGAAACAATCTATGAAATCACTTTTGGTTTTAGGCATAACCTATTTCTTCAGTGTGCAGTGGCAAGTTCTGAAAGAACATCTCCCTTGTGTGACCATTTCCTTTGGGACTTCAGGAGATGTAGTGTCATGGCCTTGCTAGAAATTAATTTTACAAAAATTAGAGGATAATTTTGCTGTGTTTCTTTAGTCTTGGGATATTTAAAAAATTTATATATATTCTTTCTTTTTAATAGGCCAAACTACAGCATGATGTCCAGTGTATTGCTGTAGGGGCTAGTATCTGTAAAATAGCATCCTTCAATTGTTGCTTTTAAATAACAAATTGCAGCTTAGCTTGAGTAGCTTTAATGGACACGTCCACAGCCCCTTTCCTTAGGGGACTGCATGGGTATCATGGGTACAGAAACATCTGAATTCAAGGGATGGATGATTCAGGGTGAACCCTGTGCTGCCAGGGAGAAGAGGGCGGAGTGCCAGGCCAGCTGTGCTGACACTGCCAGGACAGCAGTTCCCCGTGGTCTGGCTCAGAAATAGCTGTGGTCTGGGCTGCAGGAGCCTTGGGTGGATCCTGGCTATGGAAAGGAGGAGGGAATAGTGTGTCTGTGCAGGTGCATGTGTGCACTAATGCTGGTTGACTCTGGGAAGTTTAACTGAGCATGGTTGTAAATTCCACAAAATACTGAATAATTTTGTGGTCTCTTCATAGTTAATATGTTTGGAAAACATCCATTATTCATGCATCTTTATCATTATTCTGTATTTTTCATTGCTTTTATTAGAAAAGGGCATTCGCACACAGTAATACATGGCACAGTTGCTGCACTTTTCCTCTGCCTCCATTGATTACCCCAGTTGGTTCAAAGTATGTTACAATTGTTTGATGCTGATTTTCGGAAGCCAGAAATAAAATGACTGGTTTTGTTGAAATATTAATGCACACACTCACACTTTATTGTGGAAGCCTGCCTTCAACTGCTCAGTAAGGTAGCAGAGCAGTTGCTTTCAGAAGTAACTGAATTACTCTTCAACCAACGTATCTTTAGAAAACACACAAGAGATGCCAGGGAAACAGTCCCTGGAAGCGCTGTTTTGAGTGCTGCCTAAGCAAGAAGCACCAGTGAGATTGCACAATGTGGGCTTTTGCTTTTATGTGTCCTTCTCTTCTTCCTGATGCCTGGCCACAACTTCTTGAAGATATGATACACCTGCTGTCCAGTCATCACTGCCTTGTCAAGTATTAAGATATTTTGATATGCAAAACCACTTGCAAATATTGAACGTGGTAACTTTTATGTTGATAAAATGATGGTTTAAGAATTAGCCATTGTGAGAACTTCTTGGAGCTTTATCTTGCTGGTAGTTCAGTCTGAGGTCAGATCATAATGCATGAAGTGTGCTAATAATAAGGGTATTAATAATAATACCCTGTGATAATTCGATAATAAGTCTTTGTTATCCTAGCGAAGCTTTCTACTTTGTGTTTGGGGCTATAGTGACTTACCATGAAATTAAGCCTTTGTCAGTCCAGACCCCTTCTATCACAGATAAGTGTGGTTTATTTTAAGCATTCAGGCTTCATTTTAAGCCAATTAGGTTATTTGGCCCCATTCTCCCTCCTGCTTGAACTAATAATTTCCTGAGCAAGGGCTGCAGACACAGAGATGTAGATGGAAGAACAGACATTTGCCATGATATTGCCTGTATTGAAGCACTATAACTCAAAATGGACTCAAGCAATTCATCCAGAAAATGGATTCTGTGCTGGCACTTCGTAGCTTTGCTTCACAAGTCACGGATTTCAGTGAAAATCCTGTAGCCCCTTGTGGTTTTGATTTTTTAAGACATACATTCTTCCTGCTACAAAACATTGTTTAAAGATGTGCAGATACCACAGATACCATTTGGCCAGCTGTTTCAGCTGCTTTTCATTTCTCTTAATTATAAATGTGGTAGTTTGGACACTACAGTGGAGGAATGGCAATAAATTAGCAGCAATCAGTTTGAAGAACTGCTTGCAGCGGCACTGTAGAAGGTGAGTCAGCTAAAGGTTTTCTCTTTTAAACCTCTGTCTTCCTCCATTTTTCCCACTACTGAATGGACAAATGAGAAGTGATAGTAAGATCATTTCAAATAATTATGCACTAATTGATTTACAAGTAGATGAGATGATACATTGCACCATCAAACAAAGCCCTTCGAATTCTCTAAATATGGTCATTTACGGGAACCTGACCCAAAATATACAGTGTCAGACCAGATGGTTCCTGTACTGGTGTCCTGCTGAGCTGAGGTCCTTTGGGAGTCAGAGCTTGCTCAGTGAGTCATACAGAATAATAAATTTTGACCTTTATTGTGTAATTATTTTTTTTTTTAATTGAGGGGGTTCAGTAGCAATGTGCTTGGCAGAGCTCATCTGCATTGGCCTGTGTTGAATCACCTGTGGTCTGGGGTTTGCCATTCATGGACCTGCATGAGTGAAGTGGCATTATCTGTACTTGACTGGATGATGAGGACACTTGGAAGGAAGCTGGATGACAGAATGCTGCCTACTGACAGATGCTCAGTGAGCCTGCTCCCCATTCAGGCTCGTCCACTTCCAAAGAAATTGTTTGGAACAGCACAGGAAACTGTTTTCTAGGATCAATAGTTAGTATCAAATGAATGTTTATTAATATAGTCAGGCAACATTTTCCCAGCTCTTTAGATTTTTCTAGAGTTGAGCTACCTAATACTAAAATCAAAATATCTCTTTTTAGCACCAAAGTTATGTCTTTTGTCTCTATTTTTAACAGAAGTATTACTTAGGAATAGAATTACATGGAAGCAGTAATCTGAAATAGTGCATAGTGCTTTCTAAAGGCTGTGTGAGAAATAAACTTTAAAAGGTAACTCATGGTGTACCTGAGACTACAAATGCACTGTAGAGTAGTCTGTACCAGTATGGGGGAAATTACAATCTGAGAACCAAAAACCACTAGAAACAATAGCCTTTCTGTTATAACAGGTGAACAAAAATCCATCACTTTCTTCCAACACTGAATGAGCATTTTCCTGAAATGAAAGAAAACTGATAATTCTCCTGCAGTTGTGCTTTACCAGTTTTGCTCTTCACTGGTAGAAGTCATAAACAGGGAATGTAATGCCAGTTTTTAGGTTCAAATGCAAAGAACACCAAGAATGACAGATCATGCATATTTTAAAAGCGTTCTCTTCAGTCAATGCAATTCCTGCATTAGACTACATCTACTTCTCTTATTTTTCAAGAAAATAGCATTTATAATATATTTTTAAATGGTATGTTGCCTGTATTTTGTCTTCACTCAGCTGTGCATGTAGTGTCACTTAACTAGAAAGAATTCATCATGCAAGGTAAAAAGGTAAAGTTGCCCATTACATCTTAGCAATGTCTACAACAGAAATTGTTTGATCAGAATCAGTGGAAGGAACATGTTCTGCATCCCTCTTTGAGAGCTGATGTGCTGGAGAAGGCAGGGAAGGCACAGGAAAGTAGGGAAGGTGACAAAACTCAGTGTTTTTCAGGTAAAAGACACCAGTGTAGCTGTAGGTTCTCCTGTGTATTAAACATTTGTAGAAAATGCACAAGGGTTGCTCCTGAAGCCTGCCACTCCCCATGTGTTGCTTGCCTTGTGCTATGAAGAGCTTTGGGGATCAGGTCTCACCCTCAGTCTGTGGTCACTCAGCTTCATCCTCAGGACTGGTATTTGTAGGAGTCAGAAAAAAAAACAAGTTGCCCATGATTAAATTTTCTCTAGTCCCTAAGAATACCTGTTTATATTTTTTTTTTGAGTAGCAATTCTGATTTGTAAAAGCACTATCTAATACCCTCTTATTAACAGCCTTTTCATTGAACCCATAAGCTGATGGATATTAAAGCCCCTAATTAAAACCAGATAATGCATGAAAGATTTCTACAATGCAAACCTTTCTCTTAAGGCCTGATTAAATGTAAAGACCTCATACATCTGTTTGCACAAATGTATTCTCATCAGGTCAGGCACCTGGTAGCACTGACTTTGGTGCATTCTTCTCACAATAGATTGTTCTTGGGAATAAGGGCAACAAAGGCTGGGACAGAAAATAAAATATTTCAGAAACAATGGCCTGTTACACTTGGCTAGGAATATAGCCTTTCTACAGACTATGGCTCTGATCATCCTATCAATCAGGATAATGCTGAACCATAGAATAATGTGTTCATTTGCATATAAATATGTATAAAATATTTATGTGCATATATATACATACCTATATATATGTATCACTGCATGCAGTTTGGCATAAATAAATGTAGTTTGAAATAATAGGGAGAAGTGATTTTCTGCAGATCATTCTTTTTTTTTCTTTGTTTTTTTCCCTCTCTCGGGATTTGCAAATACAAGTAAGGACAAGAGAAAAGACTGATTTATTTAATTCTTATTTTAAAGACTGAATTTAAAACTTAAATTAAGAGGGAACTAAGACTATGTAGTGGAAGTTCTGGTTGGACCTTGACTATGGTACAGATTAAAAATCCAGGTAAGTATCAGTCTGTCTTCTCCTCCAAAAATAAACCAGATTCCATGGGAAGGACTCACTTGTGTGCCCCACATGCCAGCCCAAATGTAGATGACAGTGGGACCAGGCCAATGGGGGACTCTTGTCCTATAGCACTTTATCTTCCTGTTGTCTCTTTTGCTGCTGAAAGAGTGGGGGAAAAGAAATAAAAGACCAGTGGTTGCATAAAATATTGTTAGCACCATTTTGCTTTTATCTGCATAAACCATCGAACCTTTACTGCTAACTGGAGTTAGGCACCACCAAGGAAAGTGTCAGCTCCCACGGTGGCAGCCAGGCTGACTTGCACCCTTGTTAAAGGTCTCTCAAATTGTGGACACTGTTATATTTCATGTAATGTAAACTATCTGCCTTTGGAAATCTTAATGTAGTGTGGAAAGTTCTTGAGAGAAAAAGCTATGATTTGTGAAGTAAGCAGGTCTTCAGAAAAAGAGGAAAAAAGAAAGGAAAAGAGTGAGAGGATCCTGTTACAGATGGGTCGGGTTCAGCAAGGGCAGCTCAGTTTCAGCCTGGTGATCCAGAGCAGCTGTGAGCCTGGCTTCCCAGGCACTGAAACTGTGTTCAAGCCATTAGTGCATTAGTGAAACTGCTCAAATAGCTAGGGATGGAGAGAGTTCTTTCTTTCATGGGTGACTTGGAATATTAAATCAATGATTACTCAGAAATTAAGATGTTACCTGTTCTGCCTAGTCACTGTTTGTTTTCTTTTTAATATGATGTGAGAACATGGAGCAAAGGGGAATTTCAGTAGAGTTGCTGGGAGTTTGTTTTGGTTGGACTTGTAGTAATTATATTTGGACAATTTGGAATTTGAAGTGCTGTGGCTTGTCAGCATATGGCTGGCTGGCAAAGCCTCCTTTATGGGAGAAGCACCTGGAACACATTTCTGATTTTCACATTGTGGCTCCAAGGCTGAAAATCGTGAGTGATTCTTTCTCACCCTCACCCTCACTGAAAGCTGCAGCTAAAATGGGAGGACATAGCTGTCCCTTGCCCCCACCATCTGCTGAGTGCTGCCTCCCTGCTTTCCATCTGTGGGCTGGGGACTCTCTTAGCAGCCACATCTCTATTTCCAGCTGGCTGCAGGCAATCCCTTCTGGTAAATGGGCTTTAAAATCTCGTGGTGAGGTTGCCTAGCTGAAAGGTACTGATAATTTGTGAGTGTTTGCTCAGAGAGCTTTGCTTGGGGACACAAGGCTGTTCTTGTCTCTCAGAGGAGCTGATTTGTAGGAGAAACATTTATACTCTATAATGTAGTTGCTCTGTGGATAACAAGGGACTGGGCTCTGTTTATCCCTACCACCCTTACAATTTTGTGTGCCTTTTCTGTGCTGATTATTATTACTGATACAATGTGGCTGCTGAATTAACAGTTATTTAAAGACCTTTTGTGGGTGGTAGATCTTTTGCAAATGACTGCTCATGAATGAGCAGATAATCTCATTTGAAGTACCTGAGCTTGGTAGAAATAAATAATAAATTCACTTTATATGGCTCCTAGGTGATCTGACGTCTCATCATTTGCTAGGCAGAGGTACACTGTCCATATCCTCTGGCTGGTCAGCATAACCAGAAACCACTTCTGTCACAATATACCTGCTAAAGAGCAGGTGACCACAGAAGGAGCTGTGCACTAATTCTGGAGAATTAGGGGTGGGTAACTGGTGGATGGCCCTGAGTGAGTGCTGGAGAGCATGTTGGAGGCACTGACCTCTTCAGGGTTTTGAAACCTGAGAAACAAAGCTGCAGCTGGTGTGGGCAAGAATCCCATCTGCTACATGGAATGAATAGGGTTCATGCAGAAAATACCTTGTGTGATAATGCTCAGGAGAGAAAAAAACCCCAAGTAGTGACTTGCTAACAAATAATGTGGATGTCATTTCGGGGCTCTGCTGTAGACTGCCTAGCTAGGCCAATGACACTGATAAATTATTCATTGAGGAACTAAGAGACTCCTCTAAATCATAAAAAAGGCAACTAAGAAAGATGCCCTCCCTGATTTGCTGCTTGTTAAGAGGGTGTTGAGCAAAGTGGAGATTGGTGGCTGTCTTGGCCACAGTAGCCATTAAGTGATTGAGTTTAAAGTCTCTGGTTTTAAACAGGAGGAAAAGTGCCAGCAGAACTTCAGCCCTGTACATGAGGAGAGCAGATTTCAGACTGCTCATGGAACTGTTGAATCAGGTCCCCAGAGAAAAAGCTTTTGCAGATGCTGGGGTCCATCTATGGTGGTCAGTTTTTTGCACCATCTCCTAAGGGTACAGGAGCAGCCAATTCCTAAATGTCTCAAGTCAAGCAGATGAGGCAGAAGGCTGGCTTGGCTGACCAAGGATTTTCCTTTGGAGATAAGGCAAAAAAGAAGGCTGCATGGGCAGTCGAAGCAAGATCAGATGATATCCTGTGTGCAGTTTTGGGCACCACAATATAAGAAAGATAAAAGCTTTTAGAGTGTCCAGAGGAGGGCTAAAAGATGATGAAGGGCCTTGAGGGGAAGCTGTGTGAGGAGCAGCTGAGGTCACTTGGTCTGTTCAGCCTGGAGGAGACCGAGGGGAGACCTCATTGCAGTTACCATTTTCTGAGGAGAAGAGGAGGGACAGACACTGATCCCTGCTCTGTGGTGATAGTGACAGGAACTGAGAGAATGGCCTGAAGGTGTGTCAGGGGAGGTTTAGGATTGCAAATCAAGGAAGTGTTATTCACCCAGAGTGGTTGGGGACTGGAACAGCTCCCCAGGGAAAGGACAGACAGCTCCCAGGGAGCTGACAGAGCTCAGGAGGTGCTTGGACAATGCTCTCAGGCATGTGGTGTGATTCTTGGAACTGTCCTGTGCAGGGTCAGGAGTTAGACTCTTATGATCCTGCTGGGTCACTTCCAACTCAAAATATTGTGTAATTCTGTGATTCTGTTATGTCTGACATCACCATCTGTCCCAGAACAGCACATTCCTGTTGTCCCACTTACCAATGACTCTGTTTACAGCTCAGCCAATACTTCAAGCAGAGATTGTCAGGTGTCAGTCTCCCTCGCAGGGAGTTGGTTACCATGTGTTCAGGAACTAAGCTTAAGTCATGCTCCAAGGAGTGGGATTCCTTGGAACTTGTACAAGTCTGAGTTAGTCTCCTGGTGTCCCTGCAGTCATGAACAGAAATCATCTACAGTACAGGATTCATCTCATTGTAATTGTAGTTCTAAAACAGGCAAGATTATCTGCCCTCTAGAGGTGCCTTTTCAACTCATTGGCTATAAAGATGAATGAAATGAAACTGCCTCAGAAGTCATTTCTACACTGCAGGAAAAAGGGGAGGTGATTTCCTCCCAAAGTACTTGAGTAGAGAAGTGACCGAGGCCACATGGTGCTTGGTTATGGTGACCTGGTAGTGCTTAGCAGGACTAAGACTTGCGATCTTCCTCCTAAGTCCTAGGTGTCTGCTCTGAACATCAGAGTAGTCTTCATAGAAGAGAAAATAGACATTAATACTTGGAAACCTCTCTTTTGTGTTGTTCTGTCTGGAGTTTTTTTTGAATGTTCTGTCTGAGGACCTTTCCTTCATACTTACAGCTTGGATTAACTGTATAGTTTTTTCTTAATTTACAGTCACAAACTCTGGGCTGGCTGTAAGATGTTTAGGTATTGGTTTATAAATAGGTTAAACAGGAAATAGAATGTGCATATAGATCTGAAACCTTGTTGACCTGACAGATTCTCCCCAGGCCCCAGGAGATCAGAGGCAGCATTCATCAAGTGAGGAATTGAGTGTATGCCAGGTGTAGTGCTAATACTCGGGAGCTTTTGCATGATAATAACCCAGAGTCATTGTTCTTTGTTTGTGGATTGTGCACTCCACTTGTGCTTCCTCTTGAACAGTGTAAAAGAGGACAATGCAGAACAGAGGGCAGCAGCTTATAAAATAGTGCATTCAAACACATGGATTCAGCCTGAGCTGTGGGGAGCTTCTGCAGTGGATTAGTGGCTGCAGCACTGGCATTCTCCTGGGAAATCACCTAAGCACATGTGCTTCCTTTGGAGGGCTTCTGACCTCTTTTGTGTTCTTCTTTTTAATTTCTGTGTCCTAAGTAAGGTGATATTAAAACAATTCCTTGTTGGTATGCTTCCTTGGGAGCTTTGCAGAGTGTATGGGAGGGAAGTGGTTTCTGCTGCTCTTAAATTAAAAGCAATTGCTCAGACTCCTGCAAGTCCACGGAAGATGACATGTCAGCTAAGAATGAGTGCTGCTCTGTGCACTGGCAAACTGGATACTGGGGAAAGAATAATGTGATTGTCAAGACACATCTTTCAGTTTAATAAAACATTTTGAAAAGAAGGCTTTGCTTCATTTTAATAGTGGTCCTTGGGGGGGAAAAAAATCTAAACTCTAGCATGGAAACAAACACTCCTTGTCTGTTTTGAAATAAACATACTGTCTTTTGCACTACTGGGCTACACTATAAATTTTATCGATAAATAGGATACAAATAAGGCAATTGCCTTAGCAATATTATTAGGAGTAATAACTTCTGTTGTGGATAAATCTGACCCTTTTAAGATGTAAAAACATTCATATTTTATTTTTCTAGCCTAGTTTTTCCCTTGGAAGAGGCTGTCTGTAAGTTTTATTAGAGATGTCATGATATATGACTTATTTTGGATTACTACTTTTGAGTTCTCAGTTGAACAGAGATTGTAGCAATCCATTGTTTTGCTGTCTCAACTGCATACTCTGGAAGCTTAATATTGGGGGCTTCTTCCTGCTTCAGAATGACTTCTTTGGGACTAATAAGCAAGACACAGAGTTATCGGACTCTGCTTGTTGAAGTCCTCCTTGATTATCAATACTCTTGGAACTGTGGGCTCCTTTGTATTTTTGGATTGCTGCACCTGAACCCAGCATTATCTGTTAGTGACCACACCATTAAAAAAATCAACTTCTAATTTATTGCCTAATTTATAAGCCCACTTGATCGAGCTATGACACAGTCGAACTAGTGTTCAATGATTAATGTGAAATAAAAGGTAGTGTTACATGGCCCAGTTAGATTAGATGCTTTTGATCTAATCCTGTCAGTCAGCCACAGCTGTTAAACATTTTATGTCCTCATATAAGACTGCATGTGTGCTGCTGTATATTTCAGGCTAAAAGAAGATCATATTATAATTAAATAGCTAGAGCTTGTATAAGAAAATAGAGTCATTATCCATATATATGATCATAAATTTATAGGAGGGCATGCTTAAACAAACCCCAGACAACCACATAAAATGTAATGGAAACTTTTCAGAGTCATAAGAAAATATTAGGTGTTCAGATTTCATTGCCTTTTACATTGTAACTAACGCCTCTTATGTCTTTGAAAACGCCCCCTAATTACTGAATTTGATTATACGTACCCTACATAATCACTTAGGGCCAAAGATGAGGCCTCTCTGTGATTTTTAAATTTAAATTTTATTCAATGCAAATTTACAGTAAAATATTTACTCATTGGACACTGTAAATAAAAGTAGCTGAAGAACCCCAGTGTGGTTTCACTAGGACTTGGTAGCATTCCCCTTTTTAAAACCTGGCAAGTGACAGGGCTGCTGAAGGGACATTTCATCACCCTGGGCATCAGGAAGTGGCTGCAGATCTGACTGCTGCCAGGACAGTGTGGGCTTAATGGGAATTAACAGATTCCACAGATCTTAAATGAATGTTCCCATTAGGAAGGACACTTTTCTTCTCACCCTTTTCGTGTGTCAAGATCAATAACTCATCAGGGAAACCTTCAATAGAGAATATTTTGAACAAGCATATGATAAATAATATTCTTTTTACTATATTTGGGCTATAGGAAAAATAATTTTCCTGGTATAATGAGTGATAAGTAGAGCAAGGATCATTTGGGAATAAAATGTAGCTGTTTGATCCATTTGATAATTTCCATCTGGATGGCATTTGCTTCCCTCAGTAAAGGGAATGGGAGCTGCCTATTTCTAGGCAATCTGTTGAGTTTCTTTCGCAGAAAAAGACAGTTCAGCTTTTCCTTCCACATGGACATACATTATTACATTTGCAAACATGTTGTTCATCTTTCTTTTTTTTTTTTAGATCCTCTAAGAAATCTTAATTCCTAGATGGGTTTTTTTTTCACCCCCAAGAAACCAGTAAGAGAGGGGAAAGACTCCCATTATTCTGAACAGATAGGTACTAGTTAATTTACTAAACCAAAAAAAAACCTTGCTTGTTGGAGCAGAAAGCAAGTTAGCTGTAATGAGACCAGGACTGTCATTGTTCCTCTGGGCCTGGCCATGCTGGAGGAATGGAATCTGCAAGCGTGACTCCAGGCTGTGTGGGATCCAAGACATGCAATCTCTGTCTGCCTCAGGATTCTCCCTCTGGAACAGTGAAGGTTTCTAAACATTCAGAGGGTCATTATAATCATTATGTCACCTTGGCTAACCAAAGAGAAACTGTTTTCTTAGTACAGTGGGGTGACAATGGTTAATGCTGTGGTTTTGCCACTGCCCTAGGACTACTGGATCTTGTGCATTTGTATATTTTTTTTAAAGTTTTTGATAAGACTTGCATATTAGAGGCAAAACATCAGAGATGCTTAACTTGGGCCAGCAGACAGGTCTATACCCTTCTCCCCTCCCTGAGCACAGTCATTCCAGCAGGAATTCCTTCCTCCCAAAATGTCATGAGGTGCCTACATACAATAAGCACATAGGCATTGCTGCTTTTTCCTTGGAATACTTTTGTTCGAAAAGTGATTCTGTTCTCTGCATTTTTTTAAGTGCTTGTGTCTAAAACCTTTGAAAAAGTATAGAAATCTCTTTCCAATATCCATGCACATAAAACCAGGAAATAACAGTTGTAGTTTAAGAAGACAACACTGTTTTCTTCATGAAAAACAAACGTGAAATTTGTTTTTCCTTTGCCAAACCCATATGATGTAATCCTGCAGAAATGGGATATTGTGTGACTGCCTGGAGCCGAGGAAAGGTGCAAAACCTAGGAAAAGGGTATGAATCAGTGCCTGGTGTTTTAGGGCCACACCTCCTTCAGCCTCTTCTTACTAGTAGGCTGTGGATATTATCTCTCTTTTTTTCGTCTGCTGTGGTATATGCGCCCAGAGAGCTTGATTGCAAATTCATCCACAGAACAGTTCAGAGTTAAAACTGCCTTATTTTGCTGCCACTGATAATCATTTGCCACTATCAGCAAAATTGCCACCTGTAATCAGATCTGTAAGAGCACAGATGGCTTCCAAATGCACTAATTCAGTAACAGAGCTGTGATTTTAGCAGCAATTGCTCCTTAGCATTTTGCACCTGGAATTTTTGCTAATTTTCATATTTATCAAACAGCTGTAAATTGAGACCTCCAGCTTGCAGGTACTTGTGATCTAAGGAAGTCAGAGAAGGATGATTACACTCCAATTTCAATAGAGTCTTACCCTGATTCAATTAAAGTTCATTTAGGGTCTGGTCCTCAGAGGATTTCTGTGCCTTGTCAAACATGTATTTCATCTGTGAGTCATGGCTTTTGGACATCAATGCCTTTTTTATTTTAGTTTCCCTTGTCCTGTCTTCTTGTTGGTAGGCTGAACACAAGTAACCTGAGAGAGAAGCTCTGCCTGCTGACACAGTGAATTTGAAGTAAGTCCAGGCCATAACACTCATGTTTGGGATGTGCAATCCAAAAGACAATTCCTAACTTCCAGAAAATAGTTTTTTCTGTGTTCTGACCTTTAACAATCTGCACCAGTGAACAGAGCCATGTCACAGGCAGATGGTGGGAAGGCACTTGCCTCTTTCACAGCCTGCATCTGATGTGAGAAGGGGAGCTCCAGCAGACCTCACCTACCAGCGCCCCAAACACGTTTTCCAGTAAGGTGATACAGATCTTCTTTCTGCTGGAGAAGTTTTGATACTTCTTGTTGTTGTAAACAAAGGATTTAGCTGTTAAAAAAAGGATTCTGTGTTGGCTTGGCTGTATGTCTCCTTCAGGAGTTCTCGTAACTATCATTTGACAGGAGGCGATGAAAAAGAGTGTTGGTCAGGTTTCTGGTAACAGGGAGTTTCATTATGCATGTACTCCACAAACCACAGTGAATTATGAAGGATTTAATGCTAGCAGGCTGAATTGGGTAGAAGTTTATTTCATACTCATTTTAAAGGAAGTGAGGAGGGAGAGGAAAAAGATTTAAGAGAAGAAATGGTAGAAGCATGAATCAATCCCAGAAAAGAAGCGGAGGCTGGTGAAAAAAGAGATGAAGTTGTGTTGAGTCAGAAACACTGAAAGACAAACAGCCACATGTGTTTTAGGAAGGATGAAAATTCGCATGTGGGTCCTTGCTTCTCAATTCTGATTATTCTGTTTAATAAATCATATATATACTTAATTCTTTAGCACCCATTTAATTCTTCAGTGAAACATAGTTATAGCCAGAAACATTATGATTTTGTGGTGAGGATATGAACAACTTCCTCCAAGGGTGGAAGGCTTTTTGTACTGCTAAATGACCTATATCAGAAAAATAATATAAGTACTGTAATTGCTTGTCTTTCTCCAAACTGGTGCTTGCATGAAGCATTTTCAGCAAAACAGGTAAAATAGTATTTAGGGTGATCCCTAATTCTGGGTTGTCTTGTGTGTACGTTGCTCATGTAGTAATTAAAAGGGAAAAAACCCAGTTTTTATTAGATTTCTTAGAGATGCATTTAAAGAAGAAAATGTCATGGGATGCAATAGGCTTTTCATCAAAATAAGGAGAAAAGGAGGAAGATTGGAACTTCCTTCTGTTCCCTAGGGTTTCAAGAATTCATGGCTGAGACACTCAATGTGAACATTTTTCATGTGAAGTTCAGACTTGCCGTGCTGGACGCCTTTGTTCCTCCACAGCAAACAGCCAGAATTAGAAATATTCTGGTGGGCTCACTCAGGTGGGAAAGCACTGTGAGTCTGTGAGCCTGGCTGAGCCAAGGTGCTGAAGGACTTCTTGGGGGAGAGAGGGAATGGGTCAGAAGGAAGAAACAGATGTTGCCTAGGCAGGAATTCCCATTCATTTTGTTTGGTCACCTGGCTGCTACAGAAACCCTGTGACAACATGTTTTCAGCTGAGAGCCTTGTCAGAAGATTAGCTGTGACAAATCCACACATGGTTTCCCACAGAGAGAGCTGATGTTGGTTACTTCCATGCCACTTCAGTTGCAGTTGTGGGTTTTCTTTTCTTCTTCGTCTGAAAGTATCTTTAAATTAGATAGAAGTAGTGTCTGGTTAGCTAACACAAGTTAAACAGCAGCTGAAGTTTCCTTTTTCTGCCAGAGCCCTTAGAGCTCTCTTTGTGCTAAGACTTTATCCAGACAGATCACAGCTTTTCCAGTCCTGGTGATGTGTGACAGTTGGATCTGGCTAATATCTCTGTCCTTAATGAGTTATTAAAGTGGGCAGCATCATTAAGAATTTACTTTAGGCCTTTTTCAGACCTCTCTATTAGGAGACAACAGTGGCTTCTGCTGCCAAAAGGGGCTTTGCTGCTGCTGAGTTGTGTCAGGACAGGGCTTGTGCAATGTGTGGTACCCCCACACATGCTGACACTGTGGTATGGACATCCTGTGGGCAAATAAGTTACAGCATTCAAATTACTTTAAGGCATAATTTCCTAAAAGCTTGCTTTATTCTTACTTGCAAAGTTACCTCCTCATGTATGTTGCAGGCGTACACTAGAACACAAGTGAAGTCAAATAGCCAGATTGTTGTGCTGTTTCTCGTGCTTAGAGAAAGGAAACTTGTTTGTGAATAGGACAGAGATATGCTTATTGTCAGAAAAGGAAGATCCATAAAAAATGAGCCAGCAGCTGGAAGCAGATACCTTGCAGAAGAGATGTGGGCAGACTGGTCCTCTCCAGGTCTTTCATCATTTTCTGCTCAAGGACTTACTGAAGCAGGGCTGGTTTCTAGTTTTTCAGTGTACTTTGATGGATTTTAAGTTGTCAAGGCTCTCTTGAACCCATATAAACTTTTTCTCTTTGCAGTATTCCTTGGAATGGAATCCGACCACTTAGTTACATGCTAAGAACCACTTTGTTATGAACTTGTTACCAGTCAGTGCATCCTGAATCTTGTCATTCCTGGTTTTCCTCTCCACTTGTGTACTCTTACCCAAGAATCAGTCCTCACTCTAAAGTGCAAAATTTGCACAAGAATCTGTCTAGCAAACAGCATGTTAATTTACTCTTAGCTTTTGGAATCAAATTTCTGAAGCCATTTCAAGTCATATATAGAGTTAACATTTTTGAAGAGTCCTAAAACTTCTCTCCTCCAAAATTACAGTCTTTATTGTAAATGATTGCTTATGGGTTTTTTTTATTTTCTTTTTTATTTATTTATTTATTTTTTAAATTAAGAGCGAGTACTCACTGGGCCAATTCCAGAGCACAGGAAAAATTTTGGAGAGATAACTAATATTGTAATCTGTGTTCCTTGTCATAGGAACATAGGATAAATAATGGGATCGTGAACTAAATTACAAAATAAACACCTTCTTTGTTTAATATATATTTCAGTTAAGTACTTCCATTTGACTTGTTTGACATTTCTCATGTTCTGTGTCCTGTAAAGCTCCAAAGTATTTTGCACTTTGAAATCCTCCTTTTTGCATGTTGTCTCAGGCTACTACAGTGCAGGGCAGAGTAAATAGAAAAAAGAATGAGAGTCTCTTCTTGTCAACCCTTTTAAGCTGTGTATACACAATTAATATCTCCAGCCTTCCTCTTGTCTTTTCAGTTGCTACCCATTCTGATAGAACTTTTAAAGCCAAAGACTTTATGTCTTTAGGTTCCATTTCTACTCCAACTCCTCACTTGTTCTACTGTTAAATATTAAGAAAGACAGTCAGCTATTTCTGCTTGAGGTGTTGTGTTTCTCACATTTCTGCCTTGTGAACTTAGCAGCTGTTTACTTCAGATATTGTCTTTTTATTCCATCCTAGTCTATTACACCTGCTTCTTTTCATTCACTATTTTGTATGTTAAATACAAGTCCCCTTTTATTAAAGTAATTTTACAACCACATGTGATGCAATATTTTAATGCAAATTGTATTAGACTGTTTAACTAATGCTGAATATAGTGACTGACGTAAGTAATGTTTTTCTAATCTCCAAAATATAAAATTAATAGGGAAAAACCACGGTGTTGAACAAGGGTGGTTGATACTAAAAGCTGTGTCCCTGTTGAACCAAAGCATTTAAAGCATGTTCTGAAATTGCATTGTAACTGGAATGCTGTATTGGCCGGGGGGTAACAATTGACTTAATAGTACAAACTCAGATGAAATGTTGTGCTGAACTGGGGACACTGTTAAATTGACTTTGCCCACTAAAACAAAAGCTCCAGTGCCTGCTTTTCTGCTATGTCAGTGTTTGAAAAGGCTAATGAAAACACTGTTCTTTCTGTATGATTTTTGTGTTCTCTCCAGGGGTGAGTTTACCAGTTGGTTCAGTCTGTATTATTTAACAGTAGAGAGAGGCATCCTGATGTTCAGTTCAGAGATGAGGATGAACTAGGATGCTGCAATAATTTAAAATGCAGAATGCAAGGTAGGTTCAATAAAAATGAACTTTTAAAGCTTTATCTCAACTGTAAATAAGTTTTATTTAATTTTTATGCTTTTATTCTCTTAGTTTCATTTAGATAGAGAAAACCCTCTATGCTAATTTTTAGGAGTGTTAAATTTCAAATACAACACATCGATCTTGAAACACTCATTAAAGTCAATAGAACCATTTCTAGTGACAAACCCACATCTGTCATTTTTTGCACAATTGTCACTGACATATAATCTATTCTGTTGCTTTACCAAAAAAAAAAAAAAAAAGCCAGCGAACTAAGAGGAAATATATATCATCATAATAGTTTTAAAATAAAATATTTAGATTTGGTCTTAGTATAGTTATTATATTTTTAGCTGAAATTCTATGTTTATTTTTATTTCCTGTTCACTTCAAAAGGCTGGGTTTCTTGCTGTCATTGGTTCTGGTCCTTTGACTTGGCCAGGACTTGGGTTGTGCACTGTTGCTGAGTCAGCCAATTTGCATCAACGATTTACCTGCCTCTCTGAGCTGTGCAATGCTTGCTTTGATTGCATTCAAGGTCCACACAGTCTTAACCTAGAGGGCTTCACCATGACCTTGAAATACAGCAGCTTTATCTTTTACAGAGAGATTAAGTCCAAAGTCATGCACAGTCTGTAGCAAAACAGGGTATCAAAATCTGGTCTAAATCCAAGAGCAGTGCACTAAGCACTGGATCCTTTTACATCAAGCAGGAAGAGCTGACAGATTTTTATCCAATACAAATAAATGTATTAAAAACTGACATGTAATTTTAATGGGAGATGTATTAACTAGTCTGGAGAAAGGTGACTCAGCAGGACCTTATTGCTCTCTACAAATCTCTGAAAGGAGGGTGTAGCCAGGGAAGGTACCACTTGTCCCTGGTGACTAGTGACAGGAGAAGGGGAAATGACCTCTAAGTTGCACCAGAGGGGGTTTAGATTGGATTTTAGAAGTATTTCTACACAGAAATGGTTGTCAAGCTAGGACATGCTGCTCAGGGAAGTAGTGGAGTATGAAGATATTTTAAAGATGTGTAGATGTGACACTGGGGAGCCTGGTTTGCTGATGGACTTGGCAGTCCTGGGTTAATGGTTGAATTTGGTGATCTTAAAGGTCTTTTCCAACCTAAACAATTCTGTGATTCTAAGTAGATTCAGTGCTTGTGAAAGGTGCCAGACTGGTTACCTGGGACATGCAGGAGTCATTAATAGACAGAATAATTTATATTGATTTAGCTAATTAAAGCTTGTGTGGTCGTGAAAGAGAGGCCAGTTTCTAAAAAAAATGAGTGTTCACAGTCTGTACTTTGATCCTTTGGTTGCCTGAATGCTTAGATCACAATTCATGGAGGAAATTAGCTACTGGATTCCTTATGACATTCTGAGCACTTACCTGCTGCTCCCTCTTCCCCTTTCACAAATCAGAATCCTCACATTCAGCGTTTCTTATGTTTGCCCCATTATCCCCCTTCCACATTTCACTTTCTCTGGAGACCTGCAATGCTGTTAACCATTTTTCAAAGCACCTGGCAACTGGCTGGACAGTGGTCGCTGCAGCTCACTTGGGTCTAGGCATGTTCTCATTTTAACCTGCACATCTGTGCTGACTGAGTCAGGATAACTTGACTCTGTTTTTCTTATGAAAATTGAAATAACTTTCTGATTAATTATTGAAAATTCATTCTATTATTAATATATAAATTTAGTGTATTCTCTTCTTTATACTACTTTGGTATAGGTGCAATATTAAGGGTACACAGGATGTTCTGCTACTATTATCTGTAGTTTAAAATTACGTACTTTTTTGCAATTCTTCAACATCTTCCCATGCACATTAATTTAAAATATGTGCTTTGCTGCCCTTTCCATTACTCTAAACACAGTCCCCATGAGGAAAATACAACTACCTCTAATCATCCTGTCGTTTGGATTTATGCACGTGTTCCCTGAAATGACTTACGAACTTTCAGAGGGATGTTGTTTCCATCTTCTCATCAAGGCCTTGGTCCTGCCTCATTAAAGACAATAGTAGTCATGTTCTTTATTATTCATACAATAACTCCTGTAACTCATGGTTTGAGATGTCAGTATAGATATGCACATTTAGGAACAAATCTTTAGGCTGTTTAAATTGTTGGTGTTCCATCAGACTATGATAGTAGTTGAAGAATTGTTTTTTGCTTGCTGTTGTCATTGTTTGTGTCCAGTTTTTTGGTCAGTGTTTATATTGTGGCAATGAGGAGAATTTTTTGCAAATAGAAATTTCAGTTTCATGGCTGAAGCCTTTGCTCAGCGTGAACTAAAAGCTGATTCTTTGAGCAGTCCTTTTGAAATCCTCTGCTTCCTGATGATTAAGTTGCACTTTGCCATGCAAAGCCGAAATTAAATCCAAATGATCCAAATTAGCTGAATGGACTGAAGATGTACACACCAACTTAAAAGAGAATTTGGATATATCTGCACAGCCCCAAGCAGGGGGGAGCTGCCATGAATATGTGCCACTTCATTTATGCAGCGAACACTGGGTCAAGTTGGGGGGGTTCCTGTGGCTTTCTGTAGCACAGGCACAGGCAGATCAAGCAAGCAGCTGCTTTTGGAAGCCTGGAAATTTATCTTTTGTTTGAAATTAGCCTGAGAGTTGCCTGAATGCTAAATATATTTAATTATTTAAAGATGCTTAAGCAAGTCAGTTACCTAAATATGTATGTGGGGAGGAGGGGAAGAAGAATAATGACTATAGGATTTTGCCTAATGTACTTAGCCTGGGTTTTTCCATTTTTACATATATATTACTGTCTTTGTTTACATATATATTACCTACTTTGTTGCCTTTCTTCAGAAATTGGTGGATGTGAATCTGAGGATAAGCTTGAAACCAGGTATTATTAAAGCTTTAATGGAACAATTTCTAGTCAGCCATGTGAATACCACAGCTGTGCTGGGTCAGAGAGGCTTTTATGTTGTCTCCAAGCCTGACGGAAGATCTACTTGCCCTTGAGTCCATCTAATCAAATCATTATAAAGTAAATGCTGTGAAACATAGATCACCCTTTAATAACCATCTATGACTTTATGACCACCAAAGGTAGTTACCTATCCTATATTAAATCATATAAACATGTGATTTTCACATCACCTTTTTAACTGTTTTGTTTTCTGCCATGGTTATACCCAGATGAGGAACTGGGGAAGTCTGCCATGACTTCAGCAAGTACTAAGGTAACCCAAGTCTTTTCTGAAAGACATTATTTATTCCATTAATGTTTAATCTGGAGCAACCACTGACCTGCATAATTTGATAGAAATGGGTGAGCTGATCCCTGAATACCTCTAATGCTCTCATGCTTTCTTCACTTTTTAGAAGGAATGTAAACAAATAAGCACCAAATACAGTATTGTGGGGAACAGGTGTGAAACAAGCCAAGAGTACTTGGTATTGCACATAAATTTTCCTGTCTGTTTTTCTGAAATTCCTCTGGGGGCTCATCAGTGTCAGTGAGCTGGTTGGCTGCTCAGGGGCTCTCCTGGCACTCTGAGGTGGGCTGGCTCCCAGCACACAGAATGTGATGTGCCTTCTCAGGCACACATTTGCTCCTGCTGGGATTTGTGGCTTTCCCTGAAGGAACCCCCTGCAGACACCAAGTCACTCATCCTAAGCAGTGGGATGAGACTCTGCTGGTTTGCCCTTGGTAGCATTGCTCCTGCTCAGCCTTCTCTGTGCTTTGTGGCCTCTGAATGCTGAGGCAGCTCTATAAGGGCAACATTTGCAGTTATTACTGTAAGTACTCCAAGATTAGGTTCATTTGTCCGAGCTAGAGTTAACCCTGAATATTATTTGAAACAAATTCTGTGAAGTCATTATCTGTGCTGCTTTGCCTATGTGTCTTTTTTCCCAGATGTCTTAATCATCTGGACTTATTTGATTCAGTCTGTGTTCTTAAAATGCTCATTTGTTTCCCATGTCAACACCCTACACCTGTCCTTGGAAATTCGGTGGCACACCTTCTTCTACCACAGATACTTGTTCCTTTCTCTGCCAAGTGTGAATATGGGTGATAAAAGTATGAGGAAAAATAGGGAAAACTTTATAGCCATGTGAAAAATGGGTTAATCTTGTCCTTTTGCCCCCATTCCATCTGCTCTTTTCTGCAGGGGTCTCTTCCAGCACCCCACACCAGTGAAGTGGAGGCTGCCAATAAAATTTACAATAGGCAAGATAATTTCTTTCTGTGTCCTGTGAAATTCTCACAGATACTAATTGCTCCCTTGCAGGTGCTGCGAAGGGAGTAGGATTCTCTCAAGGGCTGTTAAATACAGGCATTTTTATGTCAAGGATATTATAGTATTCTCTCCCACAGGAAAGAGAGAACTTTTTTCAATGCCATTAACACTTAGTTCCCTAAAGATTGAGATCGCAGACTTGAAACCATAGGAATGTTTAGCATGAAATAACTTTTTAAATTTATAAACAATTTATTGACTTTTAGTGAGGTCTTTTCTGCAAGACTCCAGATCCTAAAACGTGCAGTGAAGTACTTAGACAAAAATATATTTCAAAAATTTCTAAAGAAGATAATCAAGTCTTTAAATGGTAAACATTTAAGAAGACTTGCATTACGTGTATGTTCTGACACTCTTGCGTTATAGATTAAAAGAAAACTCAATGTTATTTCTCTCTTTATCTCATTTAATGTACCACTTATTTCATATACATACTACATAGCACATGAAGTACTGCAATCTCTGCTGGTGCAATCAAGTAAAACTTTCAGGGCAAAGGATCAGTACTCATTTACAAGCTTGGTCTAGTATTGTATCAGAAAAAGTTCTGCAGTGAGTAGTAAGTCTAAAAAGGCGGTACAAAACTCATTTATTTTGCCATTAATATTTCTTCTCTTTCTAGGCTGTCTTGGAAAACTCAGTCTCTCTGTGCCCATTTCTAGTCAGTGTTCAGACTGCTGGTGTTTCTGGCTTGCTGTCTGAGAGGACAAATGTCCAGCTCAGTTGCAGGAGAGCAGCCTCTTGATTTGAAGTTCAGTTTTGCTCTGAAAAGCACCAGCCTGTTGTCAGCTCTTGTAAGGCAGCAGTTGTGCTCTGCATGGGAAAGTTAATGCCAATGTTTATCCCCACAACATCTCTGTGCTGAGTCCATGCTGTTTTTGTTGCAAAAGCATCCTTAATTTAAATATAGGCGTGCTCTGCTAAGGGGATATTTTTACACCAAAGAGCCTTTAAAGGGTCAATACTACATTAATTTATTTGTTATTCAGCAGATATGCACAAAGTAGTTTAATACTATTTTTTTAACTGGAGCATCTGTTTGTGATTCCTGAGTAGATATCGTGTATCTGAGTAGAACAGAGTTTCAGTGCCTCATTAAAACCAAATTCCAAGTGACAGCAGATGGAGTAGGAACTGGGATTAATTGTTAAGGAAAGTGAGAGCTGGGGGTGTTTTGTTTCAGTTTTAAGAATCAAGCTTCCTGCCCTAGTTAACTCTGAGATATTTGGATTTGATACAGATTGATAAGGAGATTACTGTAGCTGGGAGATAAAAAGCAACTCAGATCACCTGATTAGGACCTGATTTTATTCATTGTAACATGAAAAAATGTTAATAAGGACACAGTGAAATAGTACTCAGCTATGGCAAAGTTTGCTTTGAGCATTTAATAAAACTAGTGTGTAAGGACTTATGGGTTAGAAATACAGGGAGTACAAAGTTTGGATGATCTTCTGAAACTTGATTAAGAAAGTTACAATTTCTCTTTCTGAAGAAAGTAAGAGGCAGACAATATGTCTTGATGAAGAGTGAAGAAAAATGCTGACCTGGTAGAGAGGATCTCTGATAAAAAGATTTTAATTAGGTCTTTCTATGGTAATCCAAGTGCCTTTAAAAGGCAGGTTCCTGCACTACATCTAGGAAAAGAGTTTCTCACCAAGAATGCCTGTTCTGCAAGGTGTCAAAGCTGAGTTTGGGTTTGGTTGGGCGAGTGATTATACAGCGCTGGCTACCCAGAGATTTCCCTGACATGAGCAGTTCTGTGTTGCTCACGTCCTAAAATGCAAGTGGAAATAATAAATTCCTGCTTTTACGTGCCCCTGCATGCACAGGCTGACCTCAGTAAGAAATGGTAGTTGTTTAAATGCTGCTACTGGTTCAGTTTTGGAAATACTTTGTAGTGCTTTTGACAAACCAGCAAGTCAGCCCTTCAACACAGGAGCTGTGGCAGGTCCCTCACATTAATGTATATGATATTGTTACATAGGTACATAGGTCTGAGGGTGACTTTTTTACCCAGATCAGCCTGAGAAATGTTCATGTGTGAACATGCTTGGTTATGTTCCTTTTTAGCTGTCTCCAGGGTGGAGATCCTCCAATTTATTACATGTAGGACATATTTCCCACATCAAGTATCCATGCACAGTACCTGTTCAAGGGAGGGCAGAGGCTGTGCTGTCCATTGCCACAAAAATGTAATCACTCAGCCTGATGGACTACAAACACTACAGAAATGTACTCATTTGAAACAGAACTTTGTTTGATTAGGGATTCTTTGGTTTTTTATCTTTGAAGCAAAAATAGGAAAGTCTTGATTTCACACTATTTCTGGAAGGATTAGTCTTGATGATAGATATGAAAAAATAAAATAAAAAAAAAATTGATCCAGACTAATAACATAGGGGTTTCTTCTTTGCTTATTCTGTATGTTAGTCAAGGCAAAATTATTTTACTCATCTAAATGACAAAGCAGTGATTCTATGTTTATTGCCATACAGTATATTCTGTATGTTTGCTGGTTCATTTTTAATTAAAGCTTGTAAAGCTTAAATTGAAATTTATCACACAAAATCTTTAGTCTCTGATTATATTCAATAGCTTATTCAACAGATGGATATTTAATATTTTAGAACATTTTGAATATAGTTTAATACCCTTTCTTTTTTAACAGAGGTATCATTTGATCTATGTCAGGTAAAATGGAAAATTTCCTTGGCAAATACAATACTGCAGTGAATAGAAGAGAAAGCTAATGTTGAAGGAAACTAGTTGTCTTGGTTAAAATCAAAAATTCTGGGAATGCTGATGGACATGACTTCTTTCTTTTTTTTTTTTTTTTTTAATACAAAGTGTTTGACTCACATTCTGATCCCTAATTCCACACAGACTGCATGTGTTGGCCTGAGTGTTTAGTTTACACTTTTGAAATTAATCCCCTGCTCATTCCCCTGCTGCAGTGTAGGTAAAATAGTGCAGTAGGCAAAACTAATTTCTTCTAAGTGAATCTGTACTGAAAAATTCTTTCCAGCTGCTGATGGTTTTCAGTTCGTGAGATCAGACTAAAGCTATTCCAAAATCAAGTCCCAAAACTTGTCCAGTGTGTCTACTGAGTCCTTAATTCCAATTTTCTGTTCTCTATGCTCCTATTGCTCTTCGTTAATTGCTAAGTTAAACAAAGCACAACATAGTAATGGTAATTTTTATTTTTACTGTGTTTTAGCTTTTTTTGTAGTCACTAAAGGTAACTTCAAACACCTCAGTAGGTCAGGCTATATGATGGCAAATTTGTTTTCCATGCTCTCTACCAAAATATTTAAAAATTGCCTAAAAAAAATTCCTTTCTCCTAAATACTTTTTACAAAATAGGAAATGCCTTTAAAAGCAGATACTTGCTGAGAAAAAAAAAATAACAAAAAAGAATTTCATAACCAGATACTTTTTAAACAGTTGCAAACATATGGTCTTTGTTGCAATAATCATATAATCTTGACAAAGCTGGTGTAATTTAAGGCAAGGTTTTGATGCTAACAGTATATTAAATACTTGTGTGCTTTTAGTAGCACAAAATAGCTCCTGTTAAAGTCAGTGGTTCAGTTAGGCAGAAACAAATCTTGATGGAATACATGATTTCCTTCTTACTTGTGATGCTGTTCATAAAACATTCAATTTTCACCCTTTGTAGAGTAGGAGAGGCTCCTGAGAGAGAGCTTTGTTCCAGCTTCAGGAGCACACTACACTGTGCCTGGTTGCAAAACTACTTTAATCTGGAGGTGACAAACAGCAGAGATTAATGGCTTCAATTTGAACACACAGAGGCACATGGATTCTTTAACAAAGGCAGAACATGATTGCCTGGGATATAGGAAAGAAAATATTTACTTGGCTTGTGAGTATAAAATATACATTATTGTATAGCTTCAGATAATTTTAATATCACCATAGAGATGGGAATGCTCTGTACACTACAGTGACAGATCAGCAAAACTGCTTATGTGTGTGTTTAGGAAAATTTCATGGATTTCAATAGCAGAAGACGGTTCACTAAAGGTGTAGATAAAATGAGGGGTAAGGCAGATATTTAGACTTTGGAGTAGTCATCATATCATTGTTATTACAAGGAGACAGTCAAGACACAGAGAGCCTGAGTGATTTCTCCAACATTTTCCAAGAAGTTTGGAGAGTAGAAAGAAGCTGAACCAAATTTTTCTTGTGCTTTTGACCCCAGATTTGACTCAAGAGTGACCTACAAAGTCACCTTAAAATGCAGATGATGTCAACTTTGGTATTTTTAATACAAATCCTGGTAGAACGGGGAAAAAAATCCAGTCTTTGCACCACTAGGGGCTTTTTAATCAGCATCTTTTTAGACAGGTGTTTTGGATAAGATATTTTAGGATAGTTTTATCAATGAAAGTGAGTGAAACTTTTAACACGAAAATAAATTTTAAAAGTTTCAGTCATCCCTTTGATACATCTATGGATATTTTTCCTTGTCTTCATGTTGTTTTTAGAGACTATTTGACCCTTTGCTGCAAAAGATGAGAATGCCAGGCTAGGATTTTAAGGGATGTTGCAGAAATTATGCTGGTAGATTTAATTGCTAGCCAGTGTGCTGTCCTCTTTGATAAAACCCTTTCTTAAGTCAATTAAAATAAAAGGCTTAGAACACAGGAGGGTGCAAGGAGGTGAGAAGAAATGATGTATGGTCATATTGGTTGCAGAGGTGCAATATTCATTTGCAAAGACACAAGGGAATTCTGTAATGATGGGACAACAAAACTTCCTCTCATCTTGTTATACTGGGAGCATAGGAAGATTTTTCCTTGGTGGTTGATGTGGGTTGCAAGAAATGCAGTTAAAACTTTTTGAAGATTAAGCTGTGACGTGTCAAACTGAAACCAAGAAACACTAAGTACCATTCAGGCCTCTGTGATGGTGTGGCACACTCAGCACTTTTATAAACCAGGCCATTTAATTATAGCTGGAGGTTAGGGAAGGCGAGTTATAAAAATCTTAGCCAAAAGCCTTAAAATATCAAAGGGAAGTGAGTCTAAAAGTTAGAAGTGTGAAGTTGACATATGGTGCATTGATTTTTTGGGTTGGTGTCAGTTATTCAGGTTGATTGGAATTAATCATCTAACAATACTGGGAAACCAGGTGTATGGACTCAATTTAATCAGCTGCAGTCTCAGTTGGGTATCTTTGAAATATGTGTTTTGTTGGAAAATGCCTGCAGAATAATGAAATTTTTTACTGGACTTTTGAGGGTCTATCTTTCCTATTCTGTCTACAGATTTCAGTTGAAACAATGAGAAAGAGAAATACAAATGCAGGAGATACAAAAGCTCTTTGTTAGCTAAATCACCAACAGGAATAAATCAAAGCTAAAAAAATAACTGAGCAACAAAAAAAAAAAAACAACCCAAATCCAACTGATGATATGATGACTGAGATTTTCAGTCCAAGAATCCCTTAAGCTGTGTGCTCTATGAGACTCCAAGGCCAAAACAGAGCCTGCATTTTGTGTCAAGATTGCAGTGATGGAATACTGGGGATTTAGTGGATTTAGTTCATCCCCTCAGTTCTTCCACTGATACTGGTGGAGGTTTTTATAATGCATGGCTTTGAGGCACTGTAATTTGAAGCTCAGTTCCCCTCCTTCCCCAAAATAGGAAGGTAACCCTGCTACCTTTGGGAGGAGAAGCTGGCTCAGAGAAGAATTATATTAGCAGGAAATATATTAAAAAATTAAAATAAAGAAGGGGCTTGCTTGAGAGAGAACAATGAACAATGAATTTGCTGTCTCATGGAGACATTTGGTATCTCTGTAGAAGATCACTATATGACTTACATGCTGCTGAAGTCTCACTTGAAGGCGCACTGTTTTGTCTCTTTTGCTTGAATGATTACTTAGAATAAGAATTCCTTGCCTGTCCTGCACCTGAAGCTGTCAAAACTGGATAGAACTACTCATGTTTTTCTGATCTATGATTGTGTGTGCCCACTCAGGCAGTTTGTGAAGTGGCAATGGAGAAAACACAGAGTAAAACTGTTTTCTGGCTGACATTCTTACAGTAGCTAAGCCTGTACTTTAATGACAAACCAGAAAAAAAAAAAGTTACCTCAGTTCCTCAGTGCTTCCCGCAATGTCCAACATTTTCATGTCACCATCCTGGTTGTGTGAGCAACTTTTAGCCAGCCTTGGATTCAGGAGTAATGTCTTCCCTTGTCTACAGAAGAGCTGTCAAGGAAACATCTAAATGTATGTTGTTCTGTTATTAACTTGTGGCAGATTGCTGGCAAGCAAGTCTCTAGTTGAATGAAAGTCATTGACTCTTAAAAAGAACCTATTAAGTATGGGAAAATAAAAATCAAATATAAGATTTCTCTGTGTTTAATGTTGCATTAGCTGGATAACTTGTTCTGAATTTTCACATGTTAAATATTGTGGAGATCTAAATAATCTGCAAATCTTATCAAGAACTCTGGCTTCTACAAGATGCTAATAATTTAGCCAACCACAGTATAAAATGTACATTAGTTTTAGGACTTTATGAAGAAGTTTAGTTGTATGCTGAAACTGAAAACAGAAAAGAAACAGTAGGTTTAAATAGTGTTGTCATAATATATCCCATCACATACTCTAGTATTTAGAGATAAATGTTTTTGGAAAAGGAGAGGAAGTGGGATAAATGTAACATAATGAGTAGGCTACATATGAATTTCATAGACTATTAATCTTTAATCTTTAGAGTTCCTATTTAAGCCTACAAATACATTAATCCAGGCATCAGCTCTTCTCTGCTATCTTGATCATGCAGGTCACAGATGTTGCTATAGTAACCTTGCATTACCAATGCAAAGATAGTGAAGGATATGGCTATCTAGATAAATAAAATAATTGAGGGGTGCTTACAACAGCATTCTGCTTAATGTAATGCTTAGATCATTGAATGAGCACTTGGTCTTGTGTGGATTAGGGCCCAGACTTGGGGAATATGAGAAAGACTGGCACTTGAAGCCAGTTTCCTGTGGAACAGGTTAGTAATTAGAGAGATGCTCTTCACTGGAAAGGCCCAGGAATTGTGGCACAGATGAAGTTCATTTGTTCATCAATCACATTGCCAAAAGACAGAATGCTATGGGTCCTGCATGTGGAACCTGCTCTCTAGATGCAGATGTAGTTTAGATATTTTGAAAACCAAGAGAAGGTGTTTTCTGTGAAGCTGAGGAAAGCCCATGTTGTTGAGTGCAGTTGTTGAAGACACAGCTCAGTGCTAGTAGGGATCAGACACCTTGTCTTATGGGAGAAACAACCCAATTACAGAGGGGTTTGCTACAGGCATCATTAAATGCTAGTGCTGGTTTCTCATGGGGACCTGTCCTGAAGACAAAGGAATGAGAATTTTCAAGTGACAAGTAACAAAGTTCTGAATCAGATTTGCCTGTGAGTTGTATATTTCTGATAGTTACTCCATGGGCTTGAGCCCCCAATGAAGCTTTGCAGCGTTTTGGTATGTAGAGGACCCATGTGAATTCTACAGGGCGAAAATTCTAACTTGTGTACTTTTTTTGGTTAGTGAGAAAGCTTCCTGTGAGAGTTGTTTGCTTTTACCATGCCTCTGAGTTTTCAGAAAGCACTTTCTTCTTGTAGGAAGTTTGAGGCTTTTTTTTTTTCTTTTAGCTACGTATGGCCACTGGGTTCAAAAGTAATGCAGGAATGTACATAAATAGAAGCAATAGTCAGTGAGACATCATGAAGTAGTGATGATTACTCAATTTTCTTTAGAAACCAAGCCTAAAAATACTCCTGTAGCCACCGCTCATCTGTGCTAGCAATTGAATTTGCTGGCTAAGCCTGTAAAACACCACTTGAGCCTAACCCAGTGAAATAAGGAAAGAGTTAAAATTCTACTCCCTTGTGAGCCTTTGTTCAGCCTTCAGTCCTACAAAGGAAACCCCTCATTGCTTTAGAAGGGTCCCACTCTTTTCCTTTTTGTCTGGCCCTGAAAAGCCAGATCAGTTTTGCAAGTTGCTTTATTGAGACTGTCAGCCCGCTCCTGCCGAGAGGCTGCTGCTGGCCGGGCAGCTTTCTGCAGGGGGAACAAGGGAAAGAAAGATTCTGCGTCAGAAATTCCACTTGTATTGCTTTCCTTGCCTCCTTCCCAGCACAAAGGTGGTTTTGTTTGTGCTCAAGAACCAACTAAAACGTTTGGCCATGAAATGAGCTCTCCTCTGGAGAAAGGGAAGGGGTGGAACATGCAGCACACAGCTGCAGACACAAACTTGTACCCTCTCCCTCCTCCAGGTCACGGGCTAGAGATGGCTATTGCATTAGCTGGTTGTTGTGTTACTTCACACAGCTGCAGGGCAGCTAATGGGACAGCAGTTTCTGGTTTGAATCCTTGAAGAAGTAATTTAATAAGTTGGAATATTCTATTCTTATTCTGTGATGTAATTAGATAGGAGAAAACTTGGGAAAAAATGTGCTTCCTCCTTGGTGGTGGGACATAGGGAGTCTTTGGGTATTTGTAATTTGCTCACATTGGTATTTGTTTAAATTCAGAATATTTGGTGCTGCCAAAAGTGGGAGAGAAGAAAAGCACTTGCTTGCAGCTGACACCCACTTAGGCTTCTTGAGGTGGACATTACTTCAGCAGACTGAATAATGTTAGACTCATGGAAATAAAAATTCTCCCAACAGTCCCCACTGGTGTACACCCAGTGTAGACTCATACAGTGTATAGTGTATTAATCTCTGCTGATAAAATGAGTTCTGTCCCTGAAAAGGTCTTACCCATGTTGCTTGTTTCTTGTGTAACCAAGGATTTGCAGGTTCAGGGAAATATCCACATTGTTTTTCTTCCTGTCAGAGATTAGGGGGGATTTTGTGTGTATTAGCCTTACGAAAATGTAGCCTTGCACAAAGCACTGCTGAGCACATTTCAGAGTTTAGGCTCTTGTGACAAGAGGATAGGCATGGCCCCTATGTCCAAGGCAGCTGGGCACCAGAATCAGATGGGTAACTGAATGTCCAACTCTCTGCTTAAATCCCTTGGATGGAGGAAGCTTGAAGGAATTTGTGTGTTTCCTTTTGCTTCTGCAAAAGAGACTGGTTTACATATTTTGAAGTGAAGAAGAATGTGTAATGCCTCCATAAGAAAAGTTATGGAAGTGAGAGTGCCTAGAAGTTGCCCAGTGTCATTCTTTATGGGCTTGGTGCTCTTTCTCAGTCTCAGGCCTATGAAATTTGCAGGATAACCAGCCACATAATCCCAATGGCTTGGTATGTTCAAGCAAAGGTGTGGGATACAGATGTCTGTATGTTCAGCTGGGACAACCTACTTCTGGCTTTTTGGCTAAAAATGTCTCAGAGAACTGACCTTTGCACCTGGTGTCCAATACTGCAAGTTAACTGCTGGCTTGGGGGTGGAATGGAGAGAAAGGACAGTAGTTCTATTCCTCACTGCAGCCTGTGAGCAGATGTGAGAAATGGAAGAAGCTGTGATCTGGGGAGCTCCTTTCCATCAGAGGAACACCAGTTGGACTGGTTCATCCCAGGGCTCCTGCTGAATCTTCAAAAGTCATCACATAAAAATCTGTTTATAATGAAGTGGGGAAGGGTGGGAAGAAATAAAGTGTGAACAAACCATTTTATTTAAAAATTAGTTCATGCTTTCAGTGAAGGTCTAGTTTTCCCTGTGAGTTTGCCAACATTCCTTAATTCATATCACTTATAATAAAATGACTTCTGGGTGTAAGGAAGATTTGAATTGTCTTTTCTGTATCACTAAATAACGATTGCTTGGGGAGATAGGAAATGTAAATTGAAAATGAATGAAGTATAGCTGGTAATATGTTAGCTGCATTATCTCCTACCCGAGGCCTTCAGTCAAAAGAGAAGGTCATGTGTAATCATTAAAGAGCATTGCAGTGGGTACTTATATTTTAATTTTTCCTCATTTTTGAGTTGAATTTTCTCCTCATAACCACTGCAGTGCTTTTCTGAGGAAGCTTGTGCCATGGCTTCTTAAGATTGCCTAAATTATATTCTTTTGTTGTAGTTCATGAGACAGAGAATGCAGGGGATCTGTACTTTGCTGAATGACTGATCTTCACTTCCAGTTTTCTGGAAATGTGTAATTTTTCCCTTTGCTTTCTTTTCTGAAAAATCTGACTTTGTACAATTTGTATCTAAACAATTCAAATCATTAATATATTAAGCCTCATTTTTGTGTTCCTGGATTGGAATTGATTTTTTCTTTTCTTCTAGATAAGTCATTACACTTACCTTACATTACACTGACTCAGACAACAGTGTAGAAGAGGTACGAACTGGTCCCATGAAGCATCCCTTGTGCTTTGCTGAATTGCAGAGGAAATACTTCTTAAACTTGAGCCTCATTTTTAATATTCAGAAAACAGGGCTGGAATTCCTGGTGGTAAAGTGAATAATGTAGTGAATTTTATTGGACAAATGTGCTGGAGGAAGAGGAGTATGGCCTGCCTCAAATTCCCTTCCAAATGTTCCCAGTGAGAACAGAGAATTGCAAGCAGATGGAGACTTCTCTTGTTTGCTGAAGTGAAGTGGGACTGGTGGTAGTGGGTGTCCTTGTAGAACTCCTGGTCTGTCTTTCCATGGAGCAAGAGGGACTCTTTGAAGCCTCAGGTCTCCTGGGCCTAGAGCATTGTGGCACTTCTGAAGTTAGTGGCATTAACCATCCACCAATGAAGTGCATAAGCAACAGTGGGATTTGCTATTTAATTGAACTCTGCTTTTCTAGTTGTTAATTATACTCCTTGTATGGTTTTTCATGTTTAAGCTGTATCATTACGCCTAACAGAATGTTTGTTGTTACCTGCTGTGATTTTGAATAATTCATTATATTAATATGCAATTGGGGACCATCATGAGCTCCCTCTCAAGAGCACCAAAAGTTGCTTTGCTGGTTTTGCATCTTTCAAGGTGAGTGGAAGGCAGATTCTGAGTTGGTGGTCCTTTATCAGAAAGAAAATTTGGAATCAGCCAGTAAAATTAAAGTGCGCACAGTATATTTGAAATGTTTTCCTGAAATTGCTTGCTAAACTGGAGGTAACCGAAGTAAATCAGCCATGGACCTCTGTAAACAGCAGTGTCTTGTACTTTCAGTTAATTTTTTCCACAGATGTTGTCGATTACAGCAATGTATTTATCCTATGGCAGAGTTAACTGCAGCTCTCAATTTCATTTCATTTCCTTTTCTTAATGGATGAGCTTACCAAATCTAAAAATAAAATCTTATTTTCCCATCATGACAGGTATTTTCTTACATGGGTTTTCTGAGTTGCTCTAGAAACAAGAAAACATTGAATTTAGGTCAGAAAAATAAGTGTCACGCCAACCATTGTTGTTTTGGTTACTTTGGTTCCATCAAAATACTAGATAAATTATGTGGCTGAGGAGTCCAGCTGATAGTTGATATTGGCAGGTGGCTTCTGAACAAAGATAGGTGTGGCATATTTCTTTTGGTGAGAAGAAGGTCAATGGGAAGATTACATGGTGAAAAGTCTCCCTCAGCCTGGCACGTGTTCTGGTCTCGCTCCTCTCTGTCTCTGTCTGTGCTTCGTTGCTGTCCCATGTTTGCATTGACTTTATGTTGTCTGTATCAGCCAAGATCTTTCAGAGTGCAAGGATAAAATCTTTTTTCTGGCAATCTCCACAGGTAGCTATGAGATATTTTCTCATTTTTGCAAATGATGCAAACACTTGTCCTCTGAACATGAAGCGGACCTGTTTAATCTGAATACAAAGGCCATTCCCAAAGGTTAACTGCCTTATAAATACCCAGATTGTTCCTTCAACTCACTACAAGTTTGCAATCTGCTTAATATATGCACAGTCAGGGAGAAGCTGTAAATATAATGCTAAAAGCAGACGCTTGGAACTATTCCTTTTGCTTCTCTTCATCTTATGCAACTGTTTGCAGTAGCTTGTTGCCAACACAACTGTTGTGTCCTAGTACTTTGGGCTTCATCTTGTAAGTCTCCTGAATATGCTGTTCCCATTCCAACACTTTGAACAAATCCCTGTGAGGAGGTTTTGCAAGACCAAGTCGTTAACTGAAAGCCACAAATACATCACCACCTGCTTAATTCATCAGTCTAGAACTGAGCTAGCTCATGAAGTTTTGCCATCTGGAATCCTGGCTAAAGAAAACCAAAACCCTGGCAACCAAACATTTTGACCATCAGAAGCCTGGACCGCAAAATCTTATCCAGATAGATCATTCCACCTTCTCCCCTTGCAAACAACTGCAGTTCATTCTTTCAGAGGTTTTCCAATGAGCCTTGCTGATCTTCCAACTGCAGCTTTATGTCAATTGATAGCTGTTCTCTTCTCCTCTGCCTTTTCCATCTGCAACCACAGCCATCTCTCTGCAGACAGACCCTGAAAATCTCTGACAATAAAAAACATTCTTGCTCTTCAAGCATTAAGTCAATTGAAGATGATGAGGTGGTCCAGGAAATTGCTGCTGTCATAAATTCCTGGCACTGTGCTCAAGGCATAGTGTAATCTCTGTTACTTGTCTGCCACTGTTGATCTCCAAGAACACCTTGTAAAATTATAGCCTAATGCTTTACCAAAGTGTAGGAGGGAAGGATGCATTTTATGTAAATTTAGTCAGGAAGTCTTTGAAACTAATTGCTTAAAGTGAGTGGGGGAAGCTGATGGATTGTGATAGACATACAGAATTTTTTTTCTGCTTTCAGAATAGACGGTGTTGATTAACTGGGCTTAGTATGGCACTGCATATATTAACTAAGCATCAGATTTCTCAGTGGATTAGCCTGCTCTGTGCATGAACTAAACAGGCCATGCTCTGGATGTTACTACAGATGTGAATTTAAGGAATTTTGGAATTACACTTTTGCAGAGAAAACCATTGGTTTTGTTGAATTTGGTATTGAATTCTTGTCCTGGCCTAGTGTCAATAATTTATTTGTAAAAATTGAATTAGACACAAAAAAAACACCCCAAAACAACAGTGTAAAGACATACCTACAGAATCGACAATTTTTTTCTGGAAAGTATCAGTCTTGGGAGTAATTCTAGGGATATCCTCTGTCACATATGCTCCTCAGCATCAGTACCCCTGAGAGGTGTCAAAGGCTTGTCTGTCAACCAGCCTGCTGGTTTATGTGCAAAGTTTTGTTTGGTCTTTCTAGTTTGTGCTTGTTAGATGTGGTGACTTGTCTTTTAGAACAGCCTCTGATCTTTCTTTAGGGCCATTCTGGACACATCCACCATTCTGCACTCTCGCTCCTGGTATATCACCTTGCATTTAACCATATTTGCATATTTATAGAGAGTCAGTGATTCTATTTCCACACTAGCTGGAGGCTGGAGTTACAAGTTGGAGTTATGTGCTTGCTCTAGAACTGGAATGTGCATTGATGTCTTATATGTATTTGATAGCTAAATAAAACCCATCATTGTGCCTGCTGCAGTAGGCCAAATTTGCTATTCTGAAGTGTGTATGTGTGTGTCATGGATCTGTGCATACTTCCTTTCAGCAAGAGAGCTGGACAGTTGCTGTTGACTTGTGTTCTGTTCCCTGCAAGATACCCTGACCTAGTTTTAATGTAGAGAAGATTTTTACAACATCTGAGACTGGAGAGACTGTTCCATGCTGTGCCCTGTGGACATATATGTATGAACCCCTCACCACTTCCATGAGCATTTCACTGGTGTGACTGGTGTGACAAAATGGAAAAGGTCAAAGGAAAATGCAGAGCGAGAAGCAGCTGCAAGGACATGTGCTGGAGTGAACTCACAGATAAAAACTTATCTTAAAATATTATATTAAAATACAACTAGTATGAATTAAATCAAAATATCTTCTTTCCAGAAACAAAACTAACTTGAATGGATGAGCACCAGTGAATTAAAAAAAAAAAAAAAGCCTAATGAAAATGATTCAGTGTGTCTGATTGGAAGCACCTGGTGGGGAACATGTAACAATTACAGATCTTTGGAAAACTTGGTCTTTAGAAGACTGAGGTTTCAGTGGGTTTCCCTTACCAGGAAAAAAAAAAAAAAAAAAGATGGATATGAGCCTTTGATGAACAGCACACAAGGTTAGATAGCAGTCACAGCATTTTCTCTCTTACTTATGTGGGACAGAGAGCCAGATGCATCACTGTTACATAAGCCTGCTGACCTGCATGTAGAGCTTTGTGGTAATAGGGGTTTCAGAAAAATAAATCCTCTTCAATTTAGCTAACACGAAGATAGAAAATCCAGGTATGTTTACAATGGGAAACTAGAAAACATGTTATTCCCTAAGTGACTTGGTTTTTAAATTTAAACTGGGAGGGCTTGAATACTTAGGACAAAGAGGGTGGGAGAGGAGGCACTTAATGTGATGCAAGGTCAGTCTGCTGACTAATGGTACAGTCTGTATATTTAGGGAATGGGATCACAAGATGTGTTGTACACCACCCATAACAGCCATAACATTCAAGTGATGCAGGATGAGAAAAGTTCATGCCAATTTGCAGAGGATTTTGATAGATTGTTTAATTTGATTGTATTCTGATTTGAAATGAAAATTAGTTCTTTTTTCCATTCTTAGCAAATAAAATAGAGTATTTAAGTTGGAAGGGACATATGACAATCATCTAGTCTGAAGGTAATGATACCTAGAACTAGAGACATCAAACCCTGGGATCCCCAGCTTGAGGAATTCTGTCTGGATCCTCCAGCTGCCTAGGGTGCCAAGGAGTTGCACATTTCCACAGCTTCCAGGCTCTTGCCTTTTTTCTTTCTGCCTGGTGAGCTAACAGAGAGCTGGCAGCTTTGGAGTTTATGGGCAGAGATATTCTGCTCTGAGTTTCTTGGCATCCTGCCTAATGAGATCTGTAGAGGAGCCAGCAGCTTAGGAGCTCTGCAATCTCTGAGATAATCCTGGAGCAATAACTTCTTTTTAACTCCCACTCTCTGTCAACTTGTCAGGAATACACTTGAAGAACAGGGAAGAGGACCTGGCAGGAAATTTTGTGTGATTTCTGCAGTGTCATCAAAGTCAAATGTGCCATTAAAAATGTTTCTGACCACTTTTAGAAACCCCACACAGAAATCCTAATGTGTCAGCACCTGATCCTGGTGGTCCTGCATCCCTTTGCTCTAGATATCATGGGAACAAAGCTCAATGAGGCAGAAAAGAGGACAAAGAAATATTTGCACCGTTTCAGTATCTTTGAAATTGGGATGTGGGTCACCTGCAGCTCTTCACACAGCACCAGCCTGCCTATAGTCAGGTGGCCTACAAACCCTAGCTGTCCTGAAGGTTTTGGAAAATGTGGTTATTCCGGGAAGGCTCTTGACTGACATAGTGGCTATGACGGTATTGAAAAAGTAGATTAAATACATGTTGGTACTCTGTGTTTTTCCCCTTCTTCCCATGCTTGCTTTAGGGGGTCTGTGTGTAAGCAGAGATACTGGCCCAAACAGTGTGCACAGGAGAATTTTCTGGGCACACATGAGCCCCAGGCATGTACTCAAAATTCAGTGCAAATATTGCCAATGTGAATTATAGCATCCTAGAGGTCATATTTGTATTTATATTTATAATCTACAGCTACAGAGTGATGTTTTAGCAGCTGTGGAGCCCCGGAAGGTGAGCATCCTCTTGCTTTTCCTAGACATGGAGCTGGAGGATGATTGGCCCTGTGGCCCACTGTCATGACTGTGGCCTCTGCAGGGTGAATTAGGACTAATGATGCAATGCAAAATTGCCCAAATGACAGAGAGAATCTGGGCCACTGCGCTCTTCTTGTCTGATTTCCAAATTTTTCAGTGCTCAGGGGGACATGATTATAACAAAGTTTGAATTCCTGCTATGTAGGTCATATGCTGCATGCTGAATCCTCCATCACAGGGGTAAACCAGGGAAACTTGGTTTGCCTCTGTAAATACCAACGGGAATAACAGAAGTTTTTCTTTTACTGAATAATTTCCAAGGAGTTTGATTTGTGATAAAACTATCTAGGCTTTTACTGTTGGTGGTACATTAAAATGTTGCAGTAACTGCAGTTTAACTGCAATGTTTTGCAGTTACTAAACACTGCAGCCTTCAGATTGCTGTAGCTGGGCAAGATTCACTGTTGGTCTGGAGGCTTTGGGGGTGACAAGTGGCCTGTCTGGCTCTGCCAAGGGGTGTTCAAAGGTACCATCAGCCTCCTGATGCTGCAGCCACAGCTGTGCATCCTCTGTCTGTGTCTGAAAGGCTGTGCAGGCTGATGCACAGATCTGCAGAGGGGTCACCTGGGAACAGAAAGCCTGTGATTTGCTCACAGACTTGTAATGATTCTGCTTTGATTGCTACTTAAAAAAACATTAAAATATGACCTACTCTAGCAGTTATTCTGGCATTTGTCAGGACTTTATAGGCAAAGCAAAGCAGTAATGTTCAAATATTTGTTTCTTCCTAAGTATTTGCTATGGGGTACAGAGCATCCAGAAATCTGCTTCTTGTGGTGCTGTTTAATCTGCTCTGGATGCATGTACATCATTATTCCCTGCATGGTTGGAGAGGGAGTGGGATAAAAAATGCTTTGCTGAAATGCGAATTCACTTGCCTGTTTTTCTTAGGCAAGGCAAACCTGCTGATCTGTTACTCCTATGACTGTGCATTTTAGGGGAAGATATTTCTTTGTTACTGCTGCAGCTCTGTTGTAGCAATTAAAAAAATGTGTCTAAGGAGGACGCAATAACTCTGAAAGTGTCTTTGATGACTAAACATTATTCTCCAAATATGCAGTGTTGCTGCTGATTTTTCCAGTCTCCTGTGAGTCATAAAATCTTGTCTCATATTGAGTGAGCGATTCTTAATGACCTTGACTTAAAAAAAAAAAAAAAAAAAAAAAGTCTATGACTTCCCCTAAATCAAGTAATTTAAATGAATGGTTTTCTGTAGGATATTTGCAGTGCTTCTCAGATCATTAAAACTCCTGAAGGGCAGTGGGCAGGTCTGCATTTGCAGGCATCACTGGTGTCCCCAGGGCAAAACCCCTCTGGCCCAAAGATGAATACAACCCTTGGTCTTGTGTGCAGCTGTTACCATGCAAATGTGAATAGAAATGCCTGGGAGGGTCATCTAGGAAGGAGATAGCATTTTCCAAAGACTGTAGGGCTCAAACAGCCTCTACTTCTGAGGGCCTTATTTTGTCCTGCTCATAATTTGTGCTCTTCAATGCCAGAAGATCTTTCATATTGTCATGGCTGTACTTACCACCTTGTGATAAGCATGTTTTCACAAGGTTCATCACCGTTATCTATTGCAAATATATCTGTTTCAGTGGTGTTCTACAGCTGCTCTGTGAGCATATTACACATGGCCAGCAGAATCAAATTTGTGATGACTTCTATGTTAAGGGTGTCTCCTTGAGAAGCCAAAGGGGAAGGATGTGAAATTAACCAAAATGAACACTTTTGTTGCATTTTTTTTTGCAGGGGAGGGAAGCTGTGGGACTCTTCTGGGTCAATCTGTGAGTTGCATTTTCAGCAGTGCAAAAAACACTGTATGTCCCAGTTGTACCTGGGTGCATTATAGTACTAAAGGACACAGTGAATTACATTAGATGTGAAGTATTTTTTGTGAGTTGTTCTTACTGTCTATTGCTGTAGGTAATTTCTTGTTAATGCTCACTTCTTTAACCTCAGCAAAACCTGCACATGATGGAGGTTCTCTCCATTTTTGACTTGACAAGATTATCCTTCTGGAACTTGCTTTTTCATTGTACTGGGTTGCATTATTGTGGTGAAATGCTTCTCAAAAGCAGTGTGCCTGATACATAGAAGGTATCACTCTGCCATCCTATTTGGACATGTCATGCTGTTGCTGACTCTATAGTATGATGTTAACTGATTTACATTAGCCTTTAAATCCATTATGATTGCCTTAATGGGAGAGATGTAAATAACACTAAGTTGATATGCATAATTTACCACAAAAAAGCTCCTGTGTTTAATAAATGCTGTTAGAAATTCAAGGCTAATAAAGGCTTGGAGCTGTCTAAATGAGGCAGTGGCATTACAGGAAAATCAAATCAGCAAAGTAAATGGAGTCCTGTGGAAGATCCTTTGAATACAAAGGTGTTTTAATTGTTTCTTATTTTAAATTGGAGTGAGGCCACTCCTTAATTAGGAATAGCACTGAGTGAACACTATCTTCAAAAAAAAATCCAGCTGGTTTTTCCTTTTCTATATGTGTGTTCCAACAATCTGTGATCAGTCTTCAAGTTTCCTAGTTTGTCATTTTAAATTGTTGAACTGCCTCGTATCAGCACGTTTCACCCTAAGCCTCTTGGCAAGCTAGCTATCCTTGGCTGCATGTCCAAGATTTTGGGTTAGCAATTGATCTCCTAAGAGTGTATGTATGTTACACTGCCTGTAAAGTTGTGGAATATTTGATGAGAAGGAGATTAGACATCAGGGATTTTCTGTAAGCATTTGCATCTCAGAGCTGCAAAGGATTGCAGGGATATTGTTATAGAAAACATTTTTTGAAAGCAAATATATTATATATATGTTGATAGCCCAATAACAGAAGAAATTAACACCCAGAATGACATTCAGCACAACAGTGAGTTCAACTGTCCATGCACATTTATAAGATTCACATTTGCAAGTCCTCTTCACTATAGTTACCTAAACTTAATTAAGACTCCTAAGTTGTTCTTCTCCAAGCAGTGTGAAAATGAGTGTCTGTAAGTGTATGACGTTTTTATGAAGAGCTCTGCAGCATTAAATAGCAGCACTGTTGTATTGTTGTATATTGCCCATATTCTACTGTTAATGAAAATAATGTATTTTCCATGGAGTTGAGCAAGACAAGGCTCATTTATCATTCATGAATTCATTTTTCCAGAATTACACCATTAGTTTCGTAAGAAAGAAACTGACATAAAGCCAGAGCAATGGTGTTGAATGAGATCTATTTATTTTCTACTATTTAATATCTTTATTAAGCAAAAGAATGCAGAAATACATAATATAATTTTCTAACAGAAGAGAACATAATTTATTTGTGGTTTTCAGCATTCATCGTTGGTTAGTTGATTGTTGGGTCTTTTTCCCTTGGGTGTAATTCCTTTCCTCTAAGGTATAGGCAAGCTCTGTTGGCCTTTGGTTATAGCTGGGATCAATTTGTTTTCATTGAGGGTTTAATGAGATTCACACCTCTTGAGCTGCAAAGTGAATCCATCAAGGAGAAATTCATTTTAGAAGCAGCAATTTATGAATGAGAAGACTACGTTGAATACTATTTGATCGTCTTTTTTTTTTTTTGCCAAGCACAGAAATCAAATGCTTTCGCAAAGAAAGCATTTGATTTCTAGTTATGTTGCATTTCTTAACCAAACAGCTGAGGGATCCCATGAGTATTATGGCAAAATGCAGCTTTGCAAACTTTCCTTTCTTGTGATAACTTTTTTCCAGTTTTTCTATTTGCAGGTAATATTTTTTTTTTCTAAATTGAGATGTTTATGTTTTAAAACAAGGTATTATAAAAAAAACATAATAAATCATTTATGGTAGATAATTTTCCATTAAAGTGTGTGCATTGCCATATGAGACATATTGATTTTCTGTAATTAATAGAAATGATAAAATGACTGGATGCTCATGATTACATTAGTTAGACCAAGTAAAATATCTGTAATTTCATTATAAAATAATAAATAATAGTGCAAGTCCTCTTCCCTGGGACTTTCTCTCATTTGTGCTACTATAGCTCCAGAATAGTGATAAAAACCACTGGTGCCTCAGTGGTTCTAAAGAAAGGATAATCTGTGATCCTTAGTAAGGGCAGAGCAGAGTATTTCTTTTATATTTACAGCAAAAATTCTTTTCGGGTGTTGCAAGGTATCTTCGTCAAATATTTATTCCCAAATAGCAAAAACATGCATTTCTTTGCTGGATATAAAGAAATGTTATTACTTCCTTGAATTTTTCATTTTCTTCACTTTAAATACTTCTAATGCTACAAACCAATAGAAATATGGTGTTTCTGGCCCTGCATATCAGGGCTGAGGTATTGAGCAGCCCACTGTGTACTGGTGACTTGAGATCTTTAATGCTGGGTTACACTCTGGAGAAATGTCCCCAAAATTCATTGACTTACATTATTCAGAAGTCACACTGGAGCAGTTGGAAGTGCATGATAGTCCCCCACCCAAACCCATTTTAGATATCAGACATTATTTAAATATCTTTTTACAGTGGTATCACCGTATTTCATATTTTCTTTCAGCTGACCAGAATAAAATAATATCCTCCTTTTACTATCTTTTTCTTCTAAATGGAAGGAACTATTTTACTTCAAATCCTTTGTGTGCATTCATTACAGGTGGGCTCAATGATCCAAAAAGTCTTTTCCAATCTAAATGAGCACAGGCAGTCTCTGAAGATACCACAGAGATTTTAGGATTGTGTGTACAGTTCTGCAGCTCCTAGTTTTCCTCCTTCCAGATGTTATCTTTAAAGTCTCTATATTGGCTCACTCCTTTCCAACTTTGGTGCACACACTGAAAGTTTTAGCAAAGCTTTTACCGCTGTACCTTCTTCATGGCAGGAAGATGATTTCCATCCACCTTGTGCTTTGCAGGGGATGGAGACCATGGACCCTGGCAGTGCTCTGCTCTCCAGGGAGCTGATTGGGGTGGAGGAGTCCAGCAGGACAGCTGTCTTTAGGAGGTAGTCAGCACTTGCATTTTTTCCACCAGTATGAACTCTCTGAGCTTCCTTACAAATGGTAGTTTAGATGTCTGAGGGAGCAGACCATTTGTCCTGTGAGAAGAGGCTACGGATCTAGGCTCTCTGGGGAAGAATTGGCCTTGGGGCACCTTACCACAGCCTTCCTGAAACTGTGAGGAAGCAGCTGAGAATCACAGAACCACAGAGAAGAGAGAGCCAAGCCAGGCCCTTCACAGTGCTGCATTGTGAGAGGGTGAGACACAGTGGGCATAAGATGGAACAAGAGAAGTTCAGACTGGATATAGGAAAAGCATTTCCCTCATGAGGACACATCAGCAGTTGGACAGGCTGCCCAGGAAGGCTGTGCATTCTCCATCCCAGGATTTGATTTGGTAAACCCTGAGCACACTGTTCTGACTTTGGAACTGACTCTGCTTTGAGTAGGTTGATCTAAATGAACTTCTGAGGTTCTTTCCTATGATCTTACTGTTTCCTGATACTTAGCACAGGATGAACAAGTACAGAAGTGAAAGGCCAGGAGCAGCTAGAACAAATAAATGCTGGTGGCTCACAGAGGTAGTAAAAGATTGGAGAACATCAAGCAAGAGCATGAATATGGATCACTGATCTTTGTTATGCTGGCAATGATCTGGCCCTAGCTTAGAGAGGAGTGCACAGTCATCACTTTTACATTTCAAGGTTTCGTTTGAGGTTCCAAAGTCACAGAGAAATCAGTTTTGTTTAATGACCTTCTATATTAGCAGTTCTTTGTGTTGGTGACTGAAATTGATTTTGCTTGTGATGTGAAGGAGCACAAGCCCAGCCTCTGCATCGTTGCTCAACCATGTGCTTTAGCCCTACCAAAGAATGGGAGGCCAGCAAATTTCTGTGCATCAGAAATACTCATGATGAAACCCTTAGGTACAGTATTGATAAAGACTCAGCTGGTTTTTAATCTCTGTGATGCATGGTTGGAAGCTGCCCCTTTGAACTTGAGCCCTGGGAATACTTGGTCAATATTTTTCTTTGGTAAAGTAATATCATGAAGACCTTCCTTATTTTCCTCAAGCATTTCACAAGAAATAATTCCTCCCGGACCAGAGTAATTACAAAACAATTCATTAGTGGTTTATGTTTATGTTCCACACTTCTTAGTTAGATTAGTGGTATGAAGAAAAAGAGTAAGAGAAGGGTGGAGGATAAATTTGTCAGACAAATAAGACTGCAAGGGGCACAAGGTTTCATAAAGACTTCAAGTGGACAATAAAAGGAGAGGTGAATAATTCTCATAGGAAGGAGCAAGGACAGACAAAGAGGATGAAAGGAATGTGAAAGAGAAAGTGAAGAGTCTGGCAAAAGGAGAAAGGATAATTGGCAGCTAACGTTTCAGGAAAAATAAAATAAAAATTGAAGGAAATCTTATGCAAATAATGACTTTTACATTTGTAAATGCTCTTAGTCTAGCAGTGCATGTTTGACAAATGTTCTTTAACCGTAATTTTGGAAAATTAGAGAACTTAGTTTAAATTTAAATTAATGGATAACAAAAGATATGATCACTAAAATACTAAAAAGTGTAAGTTCAGTGAATGAATGACATTTGAATCAGAATTCCATTTTTTTGGCCACACCAGTTTTCAGTGATAGTTTTTTCAAGCATAGTTTTCCATGACTACTATCCCTGATACTTTAGGGACATTATTCCTTTTGAACAAGTCAGTAAACTGACAATGGTAACAGTGGGTAGCTCCTCTGCAACCAACTGATGAACTAAAATTGCAAATTCTCTGTCTTCTAAAATAAAGGTAAATTTTGGAAGACCTAGAGACTCACTCTCCTGATCCTCCCCAGGGCCTATACACAGAGAAGTAACTTCATGTATGACTAGAAGAGGAGAGATGGGGATGTATTTCAGAGCATCCTAAAATACAAGGACAGCTCTGCTAGTACTAAGTAATAGTTCTTTTTTTAATATTGATTACAAATGGAAAAGTATCTGATGTCCTGAAAAATCCTTGGAAGGTGTGGATAGCAAAGGCTGAAAGTGTGTTCTGTTTGGTGTTGTTCCGATTGCACTTAGACTACAAAGACATTAATTAAAAAGATGACCTATGGAGACTCTAGTAGTGTTCTTTTTCTTTGCCTGGAGATAAGAATGAACTGCAGTGGATTTTCTTTGTTTGCAGTACAGCCCAGACATTATTAGATGATGCAAAGAGAAGGAATTCCAAAACCAATTGTGTTTGGATGCACTACAGCAGAGGCAGAGTTAATGTAAAATGTCTTACAAAGGCTGCAGAAAGCTTCTGGTGTTGTTCTGAATGAAAAGCAAGCCTGAACATTTACCAGTTTCTGATCCAAGGTGAACTAGGGAGTATGCAAGGGCTCTAAATGCCTCTCATCACTAGGAATCCTTGATGTCCTTCTGCCCAGCTGACACGCTCCTGCTTCAGTGACTGACTCTTGCACATCTCACTGGTTTTGTGTCCTACAATAATCCATCTAGCAGCTTCTCCAAAAATAATTACCTCTTTATTGCTTTGCCTGTCTGTGCAGGATTTTTCTTCAGTTCTATTCTTCATGCTTGGAACAGCCTTTCCACCTGAAGTACAAGCCATAAAGGCTCTCTTCTTTCCCAGTTTTTAATTTTTCTCTTTTGAGGGGCATGATGGTGACTGGGACACATTTTAGTAATGACAGTTAATTAATGTCACCAGCCATTTATTATAATAATAATTACAATAGAATTTTTAAAAATTCTATATGTTTTCCTGTACTACAGATGTACAGATGTGTTTTTCTCCAGTAAACACCAAGTTTTAGCCAGAGTTAAGTATGCAGGCATCCCTGGTGATGTTTAATGGTAGTAACGACAGCCTCAGTGGAAATTGTAAAGCCTGATATAATGTTTTGCAGGCTTTGACATTTAATATCTGAAGAATGATGTAAATTGTGAATATTTTTCTGATAAGAGCCATAGAAATACGACCTACTTGGAAAGTTGGATTTCTGATGGCTGTCATTCCATGAGTTGAACTTTATCTGTCAGAATTCTGCAGATCCCTGCCAAGTGGGTTATGGAATGATGTTGGGAAGGTGGCAGGGAGTGTTTATTTCTTTACTGATGAAGGATGTTTGTCTTATTTACAAGAAGGAGAAGCAAAAGGGAAAAGCATGGAATGTACCTTTCACCTTAAATCAGTAAATCATGGGAGAATGTCTCAAAGCAGTTCAGTTTCTACAGAGAGCTGCCATTATGCTCTGTATGGGTGGAAGCACATGAGCACACTGCTTCCCTAATGCTTTATTTTGACCTTGAATGAATAACACACAATTCCCTTAATTGTGAAAATCTTACTTACCTTCTTTTTTTTTTTTTTCTTCTCCTCCTTCCTGTCGTCCAGGGAAGAATGTGTCAGTCACACAGAAGAAGCAGTAGAGCTCTGAAGGTCTGATGAAATGTGCTTTGACCTGGAGGTGACTGCAGCTGCCACATTATGGGAAAAAATGAGAAGTTGCCCTGAGTTACCATCTGTGCCATTTTAGCCACCTCCTGTAGTGGAAGCTGGCCGTGCAGGCCAACCCAGTGTGTGGTTTGAGTCTGAATTTTGTTTTGTTTTGTTTTCTTGGGGTCTCAGCATTTGCATTTTAAAGCAATTACCAAGTTAAGCACAATCTCCATCTTCAGAGGTTTGCCTATGTGGATATGTGATATCTTCAGCTTTATGAGGCTTTGAGCATTACTGAAAGAGCCTTTGATCTGAGTTGGGATGTTTAGAATATCTGAGGATATGATACTTGAGGGTACAAACGGTTTAGCAAATGAGGCAGAATGGGATTTTTACAAGGGTAAGTTGGAATTGGGAATGATCTTCACGTGCGCTGAGAGGCACTTGGAACATCAAAGTGCTCTGTCCCAATACTCTGAGCATTTCAGCCACATGAATAGGCCATGCTGAATTTAACTTTCAGATAAAGCACTTGCAGGCACACATGCTTTTCCTGAAACAGTGTATTTGTGCACTCTGCTTGGTAGTAGCACATGTGATGCAAACACATTTTGCAACCATGCTGCACAATACAGACTCCACACCACAACCCCTGCTGTTCACCTCTGAGTACCCTTTGGGAAGGTGGGGAGGTGTGAATGCAGGCACGAGACCTGGACATGAGGGCTCCATCCATTCTGTAACTAAAGGCACACAGCACTGTGGAGTCACTGGCAATACTTGTGCTGACCTGAATGGCAGCAGCTGCTCTCAAACTGTCTCTTACATTGTGATGCACTTTCAGTTTTCATAACTGTTTTATGACTTGTATTTCCCTTTTTTCTTTTTTTAATGTTGAGCTAACTGCTAGGATGTGCTGTCTTTACAACGCATAGTTGGCCAGTAATTACAGATATCCTTTGAAAGGAAGCAGCAGAAGAAGAAGCTGTGGAATCCCAAATCAGATTAATGTAATGTGCATTTCTAGATTACAATTAGTAACAAGATGATACGTTGTCATGGTAACATGTGAAGCTTAACTACATGTTCCTAAAATAAAGCAATGACATATGTGAGGTTTCTATCCATTTGCATACTATCCTCATGAAAACACACATAGTTTCTACAACACTCAGGCAATTAAACCCTACTTCTTTCTTCTGAATTAAGTGTTGAACTAAAATATCAGGCCTCTTTCGTAGTATTTATGCAAAATCTCCCACCATAAATTATAAATGTTGATAATGAAGCTGTCCCTTTTGTAACATCTTAAGCTGTCTGCCTTTTGGTTTCATTTCAGAGCAATTAGTGTAAGGAATGTAGAGCACTCTTCATTCTTTGTGGCTTGTACCACATCCATTTCCTTGAAATTCTACAACCTCCTCTTACAAAAATTGTCCAAGCAATATTGGAAAAGTCTACTTATTAATTACATTGATAGACCAGTGGATGTGTTTCATGTGGCTGAGGACTGGGAATTAAAATCCCAACTTTACCTCAAATCACTGGAAGAAAGCAGTAAACTTTTAATTTGAGATTGCTGCTAAGACAGAGAGAGAGCCTAGCTATTATTTTCTAATTGCCTTATGGTGAAAAGTGTTGTCTACTTGTTAGAGAATCTGAGTTTCTTTCACTAAGCAGAAGTTAACTTGTTTAATGTGCTGTTTATGGTAGAGTTGCAAGGATATGCTTTACATGAATTGTCATTTCATGGTAATCCCTCAGAGAATGAAAAATTGAGTGTTTTGTTCTGATTGCTTTATAAGCATATTATTGTTTTGGCCAAATTCTTTAGTCAAAATTAAGATGCTGCTAAGTTCTGTAAGTAAATGCAATCTCCTTCTTTCACCCTCAAAAGACAAGATGCACAGTGTTACATTGAAAATATGGCTTCTTTGGCAGTTCACTTACTGATGTACTTTACTGTGTATACTTTACTGTATAGAGCATTGGAGGATATTTAAATTACAGCTTACAGGTTGCTCCTTAAGCAACCTTTAAATCCCAAATTCTGTTCTTCATAGCACTATGGATGGCAAATGCTGCAAGTACAATGATTGACTCTGGCGTGATAATCATGTTACATTCAGAATGATGCAGTTGCTGGGAAATGTGTCACATGGTCAGCAGAGTTCCCAGGATAAACACCTGCTGAGGCATGGCTGATGTTTGTTCTTGTGGCCTTTTGAAAAGTGGAAACTCTAATTTTTGTGTTTCATACATCTACCTGTATTTCTCACTTGCAGATGAAGGTTTTTAATATTTGAATTTCCTGTGGTTATGGGATGGAGGGAGGGACAAGTGCATGCTGGGTTTTGCCACTAATCCTTTGGAAATCCTTTAGTGCCTTAAGGAGGCAGAGGGGTAACAGACCCTAGGATTACAGAAACTTGTTCAAACCTCTTTCCTGCTTTAGCTGAATTCCTTTAAAATATATTGTGCCTTTGGCTCCAAATATGTTTGCATTAGAAATCAGTAGCCATGGGATTGTGGACAGGAATTTTTGCCCCTTTAGAAATGTTAGGAAAGAGAGTATACTATTTCTTGTATAGGATATGATCTTAAACAAAAAAAACCTAAGTTAAATTCTGCCACGGGGATCCATGCATACTAGGAAAGTTGCAAGTTGCAGGTAAAGGCAGGGAAAAAGGAAGAAAAAAGGAGAAAGTCTAAATATACTAGATTAAGTGTTCGTATCATTGAAGTGACTGGCAAATTTCCACATCCTTTCTTGGGCCCAAGATTTCATGCTTGCTTCTACTTGGCTTAAGAAATTCTCACACGTGGAAGATATGTAGACATTATAATATTGTAGGAGAGGAAAAGAGAGATTAGTAGTTTTGGAGACCTGCCTTGATTTGGAGTTTCTGGGATCTGTGGTATAAATCTCTGCTCACTATTGTTCCTCTGTGTAACATAGACTCTTGCTATGGGAATATGAATATGCAAATGTAAATTCCAATGTGAGAGGTTACTGTGCAGTGTGCACCAACCAATGCCAAACAGCTACATTTCTCTGCTCTCTGAACTGTGGTCTTTTTGAAAAAGAGGGAAAATTTATCTAACAGATGAAAACCACTCCAGTGCCAAAAAAGCCTGCATGAGGCAATTCATGTGTCACACACTGGTGGTCCTAAGCAGCTCTTAGGAAAAGCTGAATAACCTTTTAACTCATGAGTGAATTTTATCTTCTAAGAGTTAAGAGCAATTTGTTGGTACAGGGCTAAATTAAAAAAAAAAAAAGAAAAAGAAAAAAGAAGAAAAAATGAAGGCCTGAAAATCAGACTGGTGGTGGTCTTCTGTTTTGCTCCCTGTGATGACAAGCAAGTTTTAAAGAATTTGTAAATAGTTAAAAGAAAATCATTACGTGACTCACAGTATGTAAGACAAGGCCCAGCATGGAACAGATTTTTTATAGCTTATTTATAAATTATGCTTCTGTCTTTTGTTTGGAACTTGGAAAAGGAAACCATGTAAATTAAATAAGGAGTGAAGACTTACTGCACACATTTGTTGACTGAAACAGAAATATTTCCCCACCTCCTAAGGTATTTATGAGTAATCTGGGATGAATAAGGTATGGAGTTTGAGCTCTAGTGCTGTACAACTATTTAACACTTCTGGACAGCCAACAGAGGAGTGGTAACTAGAAATCATGAAGAGCAGTTGTTAGGGCCATAAATTGGGATCCATTTGAAGAGTTACCAAAGAATGCACAAAAAAAGCTGGGATTTATGGTGTGTTACTTATTAAGCAGGTGTACCAGTCAGACTGGGGAGGGAGGGGTGTTTGTAAATAAATGCAAAATTTTAAATTCTGACCCATGACCACCCTGTCACTGGGTGTCACATTAGTTTCCGCTATGTGAGAAGCTTCAATAGTATCAAAGAGGCCACTCATATTTTAACTGTTTCATTAAAACCTCTGGATAACTCTTCAGCAAAGATTTACACTATAAGACATTTCCCATTGATATCAACTGTACATATGTGTTAATATTCAGTGTAACTAGGAGGATACAGAATTGTAATGAAGTCACAAAGTCTACTTGATGATCACAGATTTGTAACTCTCACAAATTATGTAAGATATGTTGACATTTTATCTTGTTAACAAGATGTATTTTTCTATGTTAGCTAAATGTATAATTTGTATAATTTTGTATATTAAATGTATGCATATTTTAAATTAAAAACATTATAATTTTATTATTTTAACTTTAAAATGGTGACAGAGCTTCTGAAACACAGTTTTATATACAACTGTATCCATGGATAGCAATCCCGGAAGTCTCAGTTTTTCGGAAGGGGCCACCTGATCTTTTAACAGGATAATGAAATTGTTACACCCGAGCTCGTGCTCTTCTTGGTGAAGGAGCAGCCATTCAGCTTCTGCTGAGTTAGTAGAATTAATATGAGTTGGTAGAATACTATGGGCTGTATCACTGCTCAGGAATAGGTAACCTGAGCCATGCCCAGTTTGTAGCTGTGTTTTGGATTCACAGTTCCTGTATGTCAGGAGACAGGCCAAATCACCAGTCCGTGGGATGGGGTTCTGGGGGGGAGGAGGACACTGCTGGCAGAGATCCAGCAGTCCCACAGAGCAAAGAGGGAGACTGACTCAGTGACTTGGCAACTCCAGTCACTCCTCTGGAAGAAGGAGAACTCGTGTCTCTCACATGCATTCCCTTTGGACTTTTTGTGCCTTTTTTTTTTGTCTGAAGATTCTGTTGTAAAATGCGCAATAGCAAAAAATAGGTGCAAAATGTACACTGTCTATTCTCTAAGGCCCTGCACAGGGAAGTGCTGTTGTAGCTCTTGATGTTCATGCTGCTGCAAGAAGAGCTCAGCTACAACCAAAGCCGGGCAGGTATGTGTCACCCTTCTTGTTGCCTTTGTCCAGCAAGATGTTGTAGGTTTTGTTGGGTGAAGCAAGTATGTCCCTGGGTTTTCTGCTATCACTCATCTAATCTATTTCGAATAAAGATCCTACAGGAAGAGGGTGCACTTTCAATCAAGTTCAGTCCTCTTTTCATCAAGCAAAGTCAAAACAGGATGAGATGCACTGCAAGAGCATAAACCAAAGCAATGTATTTCTCCAAAGTAACTTACTTGTTTTTAGGCAAACTCACAGGGTGCTGGGGTTTTAGGATGCAATGGGATATTCTTCTGTAACACCTAAAATCACAGTTTTGTCTCTTACTGAACAAAGGAACACTATGCATCTGGTGACTGAGAATAGTTTTTAATAAACTAAGGGCTATGGTAAGAAAAAAAAAACATTTAAAAACAAAGACAGACTGGTATTATTTTATGCTTATTTCTAAGAAGAAATTTTAATGCTGTTTTCTAAGACATTAATCTGTCATGTTCTTTGAGTCTTGTGATCTCCTTATGTATCAGAATGAATATGAATCTCTTGGCTTAATACTTAAAAAATAGCCTTATTCTTTTTCTAATTTAAAAAACCCTGAGCGCTCTATATACCTGAGCAGTGTTATCTAACTAGATCCCAAGTGTAAACAGAGTCCATCTTTCTTAGCTTTATGGATGATAAATAAAAGATGCTCTTCATTTAGCAGATGTATGCACTATGCAATATACTGGACCTAATATGGGACCTTCAGAAGTTTTTATCTTGGAAGTTCAAATTAATCTCTTGATTGCAACGAAATAACTCATAAAATTAATATTTTTTCCAATATTTGTAAAGCCAGACAGGTCACACATCCCACTCCATGTACCACCTGCATATTTCACTAATTGACAGGGTTTGGTGTCCTGTGGAGGAACACATTGACTTTTTCTTCCCAACATGATCAATAAATCTCAGTGTTACCATCAGGAACAATAACAACCAAAAAAACCCCCTAATAATTACCCATACAAGAGAAGTCTTTAAGGAAGCAACAAAGCAAAAGTCCTACAAGCTATACTTGTTGGTTTTTTCACGTGCACCAGTGAAATATCCACATGATATTAATGTGTTAATGTGGAAATAAGTGAGCTGTGGAATCCTGGGCGATATATGCTCAGAAATGTCAGTTGGCTAAAATCAGTGTGCTGAACAACCAATAATAAATGAAATTTTGACTATCTACCTAACTCCCCTCATGTGAGCAACGCCCATTGTGCTGAATGCACACACAGCATTTAAGACAGCAGGTCCCACTACATTATAAATACAGAAAAGAAAGATGTTTTCCTTGGATGTATTTTGGCATTGCTCAGGTATGTCACATCACTGCTTTTTCACAGGGTTGGGTCCATGGGTAGTTGTTAATGAGAAAGATAGTCCTCTGGACTTGTTTTGGATGAACTCCCAGGGACCTCACACTTTTCCTGATGTGCAGTTAGTAACTCGCAGTTTTTCTTGTGCTGGGACCACCAAGTATGCCCGTGGACCACAGCCAGCAGTGCTGTGTGGTTGGGCTTCTATTCAAACAGCACATGGTCCATGAGTAGTGAACAGGCCTTGTGATTGATCCACTGCTTCAAATTTGCTTAGTCACGTAATCAATCCCACACCAGTTTGTTACAATGTATTATTTCAGAGCAACAGAAAATGTCCCTTATGTAACTACTGGCGTAGTCAAAGCCTGTGACGATTGCCAGAAATTGGCTGCATGTGCAGGAGAGGAGTGTCCAAGGGCTTGGGAATTCGGTGGGTGATCTGCTCGGGCATTGTAAGCGAGGTAAGGCTGTAAAAATGGACTTTCTGAAGCGGGCTATGCAGAGAGCTGAGGGGAGCACACCCTCCACCCCTTCTGCCCCTGGTTTTGGAAACTTGGATCCCTCACAGTGACACGAAGCCCTCCCTGTTTGGCTCCTTTTGCCGAGGCCAAGCCAGGCAGGCACGGGAGCCTCCCGGGGTGCTGAAGGGACAGCTCCGGGGGCGTGCCGCGCTCCGCCCGCTCCGAGGGGGACACG
>JAHLSL010000015.1:22211471-22239714 GCA_025920805.1 Petroica traversi | reverse complement strand
GGTTGTTGCTTGTGTTCCTCTTGGGGGGCCAGATCTCTGGGTGATGGGGTCACTGCTGCTGGGGCACCTGGGGCAGAGATGAGCGGGGAAGATTGCCTGAGTTCGTGGAGCTTTCCCTGGAAAGCTGGCACGGAGTGACGCGGGGCAAGTTTCGCTAGCTGAAGGAACGGGCTGCCTGGTGGGTGTGGCACCTTCCTGAGCGAACCTGGCGCTCAGCGGCATCAGTGGAGCCAGCGGTACAAAGCTTGTAAGCTCCTCGAGGTTTTCTACATGTACAATTAAAGCATCCTTCAGACAAAATAGCCTCCTTCTAAAAGCTGAGTTTTTTTTGATACTAAAGTGCTTAATTTATACAGGTTTCCACTATCAACAGGCAGCAGTGCCTGGTGGCCAAGGCTGAACCTGGGTGCTGCAGTGGCTTTCTGGGTGATGGCTCCTCTTGCCTTGTTCCTCAAAACGCTGTGTGTCTTACAGGTATTCAGAGCATGTCTGGGTTGGGAGAGGCCTCAGTTGCCCTCTGGGTGAGTGTCAGGTGCTTTGTGCATGGCTCAGTCTTCATTTGAAGCTGGAGTGTAACAGGGTCCCACCCATAGCTAGTTCTTTGCTCTCCAGTTTGGGGTAGAATGAGAAACTGGAAGAATTAGGAGTCTTTGCCTTAGAATCAACAGTTCCTTTTAATTTCATCACTTCTCACAAAATTTCTTCTCTGTGCTGGGGAGAGGATTGCTGTGAAAAAGAAAGCCCAAACCTCAGCCTTTTCTCTTTGAAATGGGGTGTGCTGAAGCTTCCATAAATGAATATTCATTAATATACTATTGAGTATTGTGACCTAATCAAAGGCATAAACATCAGTGAAGTTGGACTGGGCTGGACTGGTTTTTGTTTGTTTTTTTTACAGTTCTGGCCCTTCTCCTCCAAGAAAAGCAAATCAGACTTTGTATAAGACCTTGCACACACTGCCTGCCCCACAAGAACCCACAGGATCTGTGTGTGTCTTCTTAATCCCCATTCCAGTGTGGTAAATTAGATGTTTCATCCTTCCACTAAGAAAATACATTGTAGCTTCAAGTCTTCTGGGCTCTAAGGAAATGTGATAGCCCTGTAGAATGATGCAGCAGCAGTGGTGATGAAATAAAAATGTCATTTGTTACTGTTCTTAACATTTGACCACGCTCACACTTCTGCTTTTTGAATTCATTGGAGAAGTGAGAAACTACTTCCTGACAGTGTCCTGGGTGCTGATGCTTTGCTGTGGATTTTCCAGTACCAAGCCTGTGTTCCTTGCATGGGGCCAGGAGCTGTATTGAGTGCACAGCAACACCCAGCAACAGCATCCAGTCACAGGCACTGCCAGCAGGCAGTACCTGGCCAAAATTTCCCTCTGCAGCATCAGGAACTATGAAGGAAGAGGCAACAGGTGGTTTCACCTCTGATCAGTGTGGAAACAGATACCACTCTTGAGAAGACAACCCTGTGGTTTCCTGTCTGGGTTACTGCTCTTGGTGCATGTGGGCATAACTTCATCCTTGTGCTTAGTGTGACCATGCTTTTCTTCCTGACTCCTTCAGACAGCAGGGCCTGACTGATACCCCCTGCACCTCTTTCCCCTGAAGCACCTTTATTCCTGCTTTCTCTTCTCCCACTGCTCTTTGTAAAGACACTTTTACACACAGCAGCCTTTGGCAACTGAGCGTCTCCCTACTCTCATTTACTGATCAGCATGTGATTTTTTCCATTTCATCTGCCTTTTTTTTTCTTTCCATTTCAGCTTATGAAATTCATGCTTCTTGCATTTTATCTCATTTGTGACTTTCCTGCAGTGCCCAGGCTGGCTGTTAGTGGAGCACCAGCAGGGTTCCAGTGTAAGGTGCCATTCAGTTGAGAGTCAGACTGGAGAAACTTGGCCCTTTTGGGTAACTACTGTGGGAAGGGAAGGACCTCTGTTTTTGCAGAACCAGACGAGTCTGCTGATGTATACTAGAAATGCACTGACTCAGTAAGTGTAAGCACTTCAGTCATGTCCTCTGCACTGTGTTGTCCTTGGCAGATGGGTCTCAAACACTGGTTCAGGAGGGTTAGCTGGGGGTGGAGCAGGGTATGCACTATGTAAGGTAGCCAGGAGGGCAGCAGCACATTTCTCAGCCTGTATGGACAGCTACCACATCCATTGCCGAGTTGTTTTTCTGCATGAGGTGGCAATCTTTTGTGCTTCGGTTGTGCAGGATGTTCTCATGCAGACCAGATTTTCCAGGATATACCCCCCAGCCCATTGCTTTTAACATGGCTATTATACTCCTCTTGTGCAGCAAATTACAAGGAATCAATGGACATGATGACACAGAAATACCTGTTACAAATTATTTTGGCTTCTGTGTTTTGGTAGTGGTTGGCAATTTTCAAGCAAGGCCTGAGCTTAGATGAACTCCAAATTGTAGCATAGTTTAAAAAAAGGCACGTGGCATGTAAAATGCCTGTGACAGGACGTGTTTGTTCCAGCAGCAACTGCACCCATTAAAACATCATCTGTGTGAGCTCAGTGAAGAGGAGGTGTGAACACAATTCTACAGAGCAAAGGCAGAATAGCTAGTCACCAAAGCAAGTGCAAGGAGGCATTTGGGAGAGGAAAATGGTGCCCAAATCCCTTGGAAAAGATAAGGGAATCATCTTTCTGGGTATGGTCCAAGAGTTGGCATATGAATGAGGAAAGGCACTGCTGGTCCTGAGCTGACAGACTGTAAGGCATAGGGAGACAGAGAGCTCAAAAATGTGGTGTTACAGAGGAAGGAGCTCACTACTGAGCATAACAAGGAAAGAGAAATTCTGGCACAACATGAGAAAAAAAGCAGATGCAGAAAAATGGAGAGACTGAAGAAATTTAGAGGAGTGGGCACAGAGAATAATTTTACTTGTGACCTTTAGAATTGGTATGAAGAGAGATAAGAAGTAAGTAGGCTTCAGTTGAAGATGGCAGAATACTTTGAGAGAGAAAAAATACATTCACCTGGGTTCTGCTATGTGACACACTGGTTCAGGATGGAAACTTTCTGTTTGACATGAACAAAGTGTTGGGGTTACATGTGGTGTTCTGATGTGAGACAACAGCAGTATGAGAGCTGCCAGCCAGTTCCTTTCGGACACCGGGGGACATGTCCTACAGATGCAGGACATGGTGAGTACCTGGAATGGTGGACCAAAGTCCTTGTTTAGGATCTATTTGATCTATCCTTGTCCAGGATCTAGTCTTTGGATCTACTCCATATCTCCCCTTACTATCCTTTTTTACCGCCCACCTTTGTTTAACAGCATGAAGAGACACTCAAATTGCTGTGTCACTTGCCAGAAGTGTTTGAAAAGCCTGCTGAGTGCTGGGCATGGGAACACTGCTTTATGTTAATATTCTGCTGATGGTGCAAGATTTTGGCTGATTTAGACAGCACTTTTTGTCCTGCTTTAAAACACCAAGGCCTGGTTGCCTTCTTACTCTTGAAGGGTTTTTCATGTTTCCCTTCTTGAAGGGAAAATTACATGTTTCCATGTGTGTCTGTTTAACAGACTTGTTCCTTCTCAGTTTACTCATCTTTCAGTGATTATATGTGAATTCATATTGTGCAGTGGACAGGACTTTAGCCTGGCACCTCTGGAGGTGCTTCAGCTGTTTCTGTGTAAGTTTTTTGACTTCTAACCACCATTTCCATGATTCTGTGACACATCTTTTCCTTTCTTTTTTTTCTATAGGAGAAAAAGTGGCCACTTTTTCATATGTCAGTTCCATATGGTGACTTAAATTACATTCAGAGTAGGTCCTTCTGGGGACATTTCTGTGGAGACTGAAACCTTTGGCAGAGGGACAGAAAGAAGGGTTTGGATCAGTGATTCCTTTAACTGCCACAGCAAGTTCATCAGTCAGTGCCCTCAGCAGGGCATCAGTGTTTTCAGCATCATGGCTGGTGCCATCACAGAGAACTGAGCTGTGCTTTGCTGGAAGCTGGGCAGGTTTGGAAAGGGGACAGTGGCTGTCTGGGAAGACATTTGGTGCAGTGAGGTGCTTGTCTGAATCTTCTTGCAAGTGCTGAGAGCAACCACGGCCAATGAACCACTTTCCTGATGAGAGATCAGGATCTGTTGTCTGCTTTGCTGCCATTTCTTTCAGAGTCAAGAATAATTTGAGTGGTAAAACTGTGAAACTTCCATTTTCCTTTGAAGGAGCCAGGAGAGGTCACTGGCTTGTGAACTTCTTGGGAGTTAGTTGAGATAAACTTGGGTTTTGTGCGTATGAGAGAGATAAATGCTTTTGAATGTATGAGAAAGAAGAAATAGAGATGAGCAGCAAAACAATTTGCAGGTTTCTAATCTTGCTACATGTACAGATGATGGTCTTGTCCCCTGAAGCAGAGATACTGTGGGATTATGTTTGCTTCTCATAAGACAAAAGTTTTCATCTGTAGTTCATGTACTAATGAGTTTTAAGGTATAAGCTATTGTTTATGGATAATAAATGTTCCTGCTGACTTTGCTGAAGTCTACACTCGGTGTGAAATGTCCTGTGTGTAACAGTAAGGACCCAAGGAGGTGCAGGTGGCTGGTTAAAGGAGTAGGCAGTGCTCAGAGAAAAGAGGCTGTGGAAGGGGAACCAGGGCTGGTACCCTGTGAGGTGAGGCAGCAAACATCACAACTTGCTCTCCCTGGCAGAAAAAGTAGGCGTGTGAGGCAACATGACAGCACAAAGTGTCTGAGTGCAAACCACACACATGGTATCCACTGCATTTAGTTTGTCATGAATTATCATTGCTAACATATTAAAGGCATTTTCTACTATTCTGTTTCCCTTGCATCTGCCTCCTCTGCCGGAGAAGGGATTCCATTTGGTCTTAGCTGGATTTTGACTGTGATTGGTGCCATGTCCCAGTAACCTGATGCAGATTCCTTACTAGAACTTAGATAAAACACATCTTCAGTTCAGTAGCACAGAGAAGTCAGCCGTGCTGTAAATGACTGTTATTTTCTCCCTGTGAATGGCTTGCTGGGATTTTGAGATCCCCTCTAATTGACATAACCTGTAACCCAAGGGATGGATATAGCAACATACGATGCGGGTGGTTTCAACACTCCAGCCACTACTTAGGTGAAACCCCTGCTGATGCCAATGAATATTGTCATCAATAGGACGTTTGTTGTGCTTCCCTTCCAAAAGCAAAGCAAAGATGACATTTACAGTGAAGAAATCCCCATGGAGTTGGTAGCTGTAGGAGTAGCCCCTTTGGAGTGGGTGATTAAGCAATGAAACTGCCAGCTGAATAGGAAGCCAGGTCTCGAAAGGGGAAACAAAAGAACATCAGATCTTTTAAATGAATAAAGATGAATGAATACATTGGCTACAGACCAAGATACAGTATTTCTACAATCAGCATAATCCTTCCTAAATTAATTGTCATATACTAGAGTGCATCTGTTAAGAAAAGAACCTTAAAAGCAGGATTCTCCATTAGTGGCCTATCGGAAATGATGCCTCAAGGATGGAGTGTTTTACAAGGAATTCCCAGAGTTGATTCAGGGTTCACCCTAGCTAAAAGCCACTTCCTATGGAGGGTAATCTAGACATGAAATTCAAAAGGAGGGATACTGCTGATTAAAAGCAGATCTTCTATAAGCAGACAGTACTTCATGAAATCCCATTTACAGCTCTTTGATCCTTATGAAAGGATTTTAAGCAAACATTCCTCTTGGGAAGGATATCTTTCTTCTTTTGCCATTAAGTTTAAAAATGTTTCTTATTTGTAAGTACTTTGCTAAAAGCGAGGTAATTTAACTGTGTTGTATCACAGCTGGGTCTGAATCTGACCAGCTCTGACAAAAGACAACCAAATATATCCACACACCAAAAAAAAAAAGTAAATATCTTGTATATTGTGGGAAATAAATCTGCAAGAAGGAATTAATGGAAGCACAGAGGAGCTCCGAGTGTCTCCTTCCGCTGTTTGCCAGTGGGTCTTCAGCCTCTGAGAAATGGCTTCCTTGCAAACAGCCTTCTTGTGAAGGTTTAGATAATCAAGGAGAACACAAATATCAGCCTGTGTTTCTTGTACCTTCCCTCTTAACGGAATTCTGTGTCTTTTGTAACTCTCAGTGGACTTTTTAAACCCTTAGTAACAAAGAATTCTGCTTCTCAAATGCTAAAAAAGTAATGTCTTGGGTGCAAGTGTGATAACATAGTTTAATGCCTTTTCATGTCTATTGCATTTGATCTGATGTCTTTTAAACCACATGTCTTTATTGACAGAGAACTGAAATACAGGTGGATTTGGAATTTAAACTGTTTTCAAATGGCTATTTAGCATAAAATCCTTAGTCATCTTCAGGGCTCTTGACTAATCTGGGTTTTAGAGAAATCAGCTATTGTTGCTCTGGAGATGTTAGCACAATGTTATATTCTAGTAAGTCCTTACAATTACACAGAGGGTGAAATCATTGCTGAGTGTTTCCTCATCCTTTAGGCCTGGAAAATCTGTGTTTGAGCATTGCAAAGACTTTTTTGGTTGGCAAAAGCTGCAATGCAGCAATTGCAAAGGTCCAAACCAAGAATTAGGCAGCACGGCACTTAGACCTGTATGCTGGGTATGTTATCTGAAGTTAATTGTATATAAATGGGAAAACAAGCTGGAAATAGCTAAAAAGATATGGTTTACTTGATTTAGAGATGAAGATATAATAGGAAGACATTCCATTTGTGGAAGAAAAGCAAGAATGTAATTGCATATATTGGTATTGCAGTCCGGACAGATGCTGCTATTTGATGAAAACACTACTTTTGGAATCTCTTGGAACCTTTTTGTACGGGTAGAATACGTAATGGCTTTTTTTTTTTTTTTTTTTTAAACTCCATCTTGTATCACAGAGGTGTGGTTTTTCTCTGAAAGGTTCCTGCAGGTGCAGTGCATAGATGTCAATGCTGTAGAGAAGTGTGTGGTTTCTGTAACTTGTGCTGCATTGTATTTTGACATGCTGCACCAATTTGAAATAATGTTTAGTAAATCTTATGGCAGTTTTATTTTTTCTGTTACTGCGTTTTTTTAGTAGTCCCAAGAAGCAGATTTGAGAACTGCAAGTCTAAAAATGATTTGAATTTTGTTCCGTATTTTTAGATACCTCTAGCTGTGAGGGGAGTGGGTGAATGGAAAAAGGCTAATTTTAAATTCCTTTGCAACTGTTCTTGCTCTAACATTTCGGTTGTAATTTCGAATAATCCAGAGCAAAGCAATTTTCCACTCAAGGGAATTTGGTTTCATTTGAATTTGCACAGAGCCTGGTGGAGGACTGGGGACCATGACAAGGCTCAGGCTCATGGTCCTGAAGTTTGGTCAGATGCTGCTTCTGTGTGCTGGCCTTTTGCCATTGGAGTGCATGGAACTGTGGACGGGCTTCACAAGAGCTGAGCCAAGCTGATGCAAACCCCAGCAAAACAGGCAGTTTGTACAAAGTGTGCCAGTCACCACTTACAGATGTTTGGTGCTGCTCTTGCTGTAGTGGAAACAATGGTTGTGAGAGCGACAGCCACCGCCTCCAGTCTGAGCAGCCAGCCCCTCCTCCTGCAGCAAACGAGCTGCGTTTGTGGCATCTCCTTCTGCTGCCATGAAAATTGCTGTCATATCACAGACTAAGCTCTGCAGCTTTGCTGCCAGGTTAAGCAGGAGAAGCTAGACTGTGATTAGGAAAAGCTCCCCAGGGCAGCAGCAGCAGGGTTTGAAGGTGAAGGGCTGTGAGTAGCAGGAGTGGCTGTATCACACTCGGCAGTGGGCTGAGCTGGGAGGTGCCAGAGCTCCTGTAAAATGGAGCTGCAGGGGAGACAGCAGATATGCATCGTGGCTGAGCTGATGCTGTGTCATGGCCAGGCACAGAACTCAGAGGCAAACAGCGTTGCAGCAATGCCGTTGCATCATTGCAGTAGTGATGGGTGGAGAAGAAACACCTTGGCTCCCACACCCTGCAGTGACTGCAAAGCTTGGATATACAGGGTGCTTTCTGCATCTCCCAGGTAAACGAGAGCAGGGTTTTTACCCCTTGATTCTTGGCACCTCATGAACTCTTCACTGTAATAGCCCCTCTCTGTTTTGCCATGTTCCCGCTGTCTGTCTTTGGCAGTCTGGAGGGAGGAGAAGGGTCCCAGCAGCTTCCTTTGGCTTGCACTGAGAAGAAGTGGGCTGACAGCTTCTTGTGCCAGGCAGTGCACTGGAGGCTTGGTGTGGAGCCCTTGGAGCTCAGCAGGCAAGGCACCAGCGCCTGAGACACCTGTCAGCTGAATAGAAAAGTGGCAGCCACCCCAGAAGGGCTGGCAGTGTTGTCACCTCCTAAGCTGAGTGATGAGCCCATTGCTGTTTGCATTGTGAGAGCACCCGAGGGTCAGTGGCTGGCTGAGGGTACCTCTGGGAGCTGGACAACGATGGTGTTCTTCCTCATGGGAATTACAGCTGGGAAGGAGAAATACAGGCCAGCACTGCTGGGATTAGTTCAGGAGCTTCAGGTCACTCCTCCCTTCCCTCACTCCTTTCCCCAGGGCACTGGGGAAAGTCTCTCCTCCAGCCTGAAACCGGGAGAAGAGGACTCTGCTCCCTGGTTTACCTGGACATTTGTCACTTGGTAAGAAAACTGCAAGCAGCCTGCCTGACATCATGTCCCTGGTAAATAATAAATGGCCCCTGGTCACGCACAGCCTTCTGCAAGCCCAAGGTTGCTAATATACTTCACAGAGCTTGTGTGTGCCCAGATTCCTGTCCAGGATTTCACTGCAATGACCTGAACCAGTGCAGGATCATCCAGACTCCAGTGCCTGTCCCTGAAGCCTGTGCTTAGGCTCTAGCAGGGAATGAATACTCCATGTGGAGCAACCATTTGTATGAAATTTTGTTTCATGAAGAATACCACAAATGGTTTGTCAGTATTGACCCTTGCCTCCTTTCTAGTAATTTAATTTTGTGCAATTTTCTGGCCTGTTCATGGAAGTGCGTCTCTGTGGTCTGTGCACACAGGCATTGGGTACTTCTGCTTTGGCTAAGGTCAAGCCAGCCCTGGTCTGGAGCAGGGTGTTTGGTTTCCTTGGGCACAGTGTGCTGCTAAGGTGTCTGCAGACCACCCAAACCTCTCCTGGGCTGCTTGTGCCCATCAACACCATCTGTCTCAAGGTGCTCTGCTTTGCAGCAATCTGTAATGTGTCCTACACTTGACGGATCAAACTGGTTGGGAGATGTTCCAAAAAACCTCTTTTTCCTTCTGAATTTGCTGATGTGCTGGAATGGAAAAATGTTAGAGATGTTTCCACACCTCTCAGATCCTGATGAAAGCTGGGCAAGGCTCCACAGCACAATCCTTAATGGCTTGGAAGTCTACCTTGGGATGTGTGGTTTTTTGGCAGCCCATTTGACTTCCCATTTGACTTCCTATACTGAGCTGGGGGAACCTTAGCCTCAGGTGCCGGACTGCCCTTGGCAGCAATTCAGAATTGTTTGTCTTTTCTCCTGAAGTGTAAAGAATTAAAATTTTGAAAGTCTCTGTGCAAGTTTTATTCTCCACCAGAATTTCTTACACCCTTCAAAATTCTGAACAAGGCAAGACTTTGTAGCTGAATGTTCAGTAATCCTTTGCAGACGGAAGCTTAATTTAATGGCTGGCTCCATAATTGAGTGCTTTCTTCAGACTGCATTTGTATCTTTTTTAGATTAGCTTATTCTAATACCTAATTTTGTTACTTACATATGTATATCTATATGTAAAATCATATAAAATCATTATGCCTACAGTTATTTTTCTGGAGCTGTGCTTCAGCTTTTAGTCTGTCTTATTTTCCTTGTCTGTGACATTTGTTTCTACTTATTATGCATCTCCTGTTTTAAAAGAAATGAAATGTAGAACTTCTTGGTGAGGGTGCAGATTTTTTGATATGTTAGCAGTGACAGATGCAGTGCTCTGGGAACTCTGCCTGCCTGTACCAGTTAGCTCGTGCCTCCTGTAATTGGGCAGTGTTAATGTTTAGGAAGGCAATTGAATGAGCTTAAAAAGAGCTCACAAGATGGTGGTCCCTGCAGGTCAGCAGGCTGCATAGTAAATCATCATAGCGAGGAGGTGCAACTCCCAGCACGTGGCAAAATAACTTATTACTGTTCTGGCTGCTGATGCACAAGTCCTGCTGCAATTACAAGTGACTGTAGAGAGGCTGGGGAGAAAACAGGGAGCCTGCTCTGGCAAATTCCAGATGGAGAACTTGCATCCATTTCCATTCTCTAATGAAGGGGTAACAACGTCTGAGGCAGGTCCTGGGGACAAATGTCACCATAGCTCTGTGCCTTGGTTCCCCCCCCAAGGTCGTGCTGCTGCTGCAGCACAAAGAGCCTCAGACCTGCTGTGTACATACTTGTCTAAAATGTTTTTTTCCCCCCTCTTCTTTCTCCCTTAAAAATGTCTGTTTCTTCCTTTCTCTTTTTCTAGAATGATACAGAGGGCTATGAAGACTTTGAACCTGCAAAATTGTTCAAGTACAAGCTAAAAAGTAAATGTAAAGTGTGTAACAGAGGTTTCATTGTAACACCTCTAGCTCTGACAGTGCTTTTCAATGAAAAATTTTTTAGAAATTTATTGGTTTTGTTGTCTTGGTTTTATAGATCAAGAATGTATCAGCTTGTTGTTTTCTAAACTGGGAACTCAGGACATTCATAGTTTATATGCCTGAGTCATCCTGTAATTAAACCAGGAATTTAATCTGGACTGGGGAGTATAAAACATGGACAGACTAGAGATTCTGAGTTATTGTCTGGTGAGCCAAGGAAATAATTTATAATAAATGGCTATTTTTATGTATGAATAGGAAAAAATGGTTCTGACTGCTTTAAAAGTTTTCCAGCATTCACAGTCACTTGGCAAAATTCTTTCCAAAAGTGTTATGTACTTGTCATGGTTTAACCCCAGCTGGCAACTCGGCCCCACACAACCACTTGCTCAGTTCTCCCCCACCCCACCGTGGGATGGGGTAGGGAATTGGAAGGGTAAGAGTGAAAAAACTCGTGGGTTGAGATGAAAACAAATTGATAATGGAAATAGAATAATCATAATAATAGTAATGATAATAATGCAATTGCTAGGAAAATAAAAAAGAGAGATAAATACAACCAAAGAAGAAGTGATGCACAATACAATCGCTCACCACCCACCTATTGATGCCCAGCCAGTCCCTAGGCAGTGCTCCCCCTGACAACCTGCCCCTGAGTTTTGTTGCTGAGCATGATGCCATATGGTGTGGAATATCCCTTGGGTCAGCTGGGGTCAGCTGTCCCAGCAATCCCCCCTCCCAATTCCTAGTGCTCACCCAGCCTCTCTCCTGGTGATGAGCAGAAAAGACATTCACTCTCTAAGCCCTACTCAACAATAGCTAAAACATCCTTGTGTTATCAGCACTGTTTCCAGCACAAATCCAAAACAGCCCCATGCAAGTTGCTGTGAGGAAGACTAACTACCCCAGCTAAAGCCAGAAGAGCACTGAAGTTACAGGCTTTGGGGAGGTAGTAGGGGGCTGGCATTTCCATTTGACTTCTTCAGTGAGAGAGTTTAAATACTGGTTCTCAGGAACATGCACTGGTAAGATTTGCTTTCTATAAAATGGAGTTTTTGAGAACAGAAGTGACCATTTGAATAGAGAATATAAGCAGACAATTGTTGTGATCAGTAACTCTTGCAGACTTGATACTTTGAACAGTCCTTCTTGAAAATCAAAATAAGTTTGCTCTGTGGCACTTTAGAAAATATGAGGAGGTGGTGGCTCTTAGTGCTGTTTGTATGGTATTTCAGGTGAACCAAACTTTGGAGGCTGCCTCCTGTTCTCATTCATGGAGTGAGATGACATGGGCAGTCTCAGCACAGAGTGCTCCCAATTCATGGACAGCCTTTGACCTGCAGAAATCACATATTGGTTACAGTTAATTCTTCATGCCGGGTGGAAACTCTGTGTTCAGCTATGAGTGGGTATCATGGTACAGGAGACACGAGCCACGCCCCTTGGCTGCTGCATGGGAATTGTCCCTGCCGAGCTGATGTTAAAGGAGCTTCCCTGATCAGGAATTTCTGACAGGGGCCAAGCAGCCTCTTATCACCTTGTCCCTTCCCATTCCAAGCTTTGTTACTTTTCCAGAGGTGCCAAGAGTGCCAAGGGAGCTCAGCTTGGCCATTGCAGTGTTGGGCAGTTCCTTCTGGGGGCTTCTCTTTGCCTTTTGGCCCTTGTGCAATGAGGTGGTAAAAGGGGAATGTAGTGGCATTTGAAGTGTTTTATGTGCAGTGGTTTCTACTTTGAACTACAGGAACTGTGATGACGATGAGGTCTCACGTTCCAAAAGTCAGAAATAAACAGTCAATGACACTATCCTCTCCTCTGTCTGTGTACCCATATGAACCCACATTTATAAAGTGTTTGGTATTAATGGCCTTCTTTATAATATTTGTTATAATAAATAAATTATTATGTTTATTTATTTCAACAAATCCACATTTGTTCCTTTTTTTTTTCCTCCAGAGTGACCGTCTGCTCATTAAAGGTGGAAGAATTATCAATGATGACCACTCCTTCTATGCAGACCTGTACCTTGAAGATGGACTTATAAAGTTGGTTTTATAAAATACTGGTTTTTTTGCATGCATGTTAGCATAGATTACTGTGATTTCTTGATAGTGCTAACCTGAAGTCTTGCGTGAACAAAATCTCTGTTACCTCTAAATGTGAGGCTGTAGTTGCGGAGTGTTTGATTAGTAAATTCTGCCATTTTATCTTCACTAAGATTAGATAAGTAGAAAATTTCCTTGCTGTAAATTGAAGATATTTGCTTTTCAAACAGTTCAATCATGGTTTCGTCTGAAATAGTTGAGGTAAATAGGCTCATTCAAGAAAAAAGGTAATAGTAAGGACAATGGAAGTCTTTTGAGTCCATGAATGGCAGAAGGCTCTCTACAGCATTTTTCCCCATACCTAGTCAGTGCAATTGCAGTCATACTCTTCAGGATTGTAGGGCACAGAAATCTGAAATGTGCCCATGTTGCATGGTGCAGATGAAGACTTGCAATTCTCAGCCTGGTGGTTAATGCTGAAGCATGTTCTGTTCCTACAGTGTTGTTATGCATTGTCACACAATTAGAAAGTCCTGATTTATCAAGCTATAAAATACAGGAACTGGGAAAGTATTTGTTAGGTGAAAATCTTGAAATATGTGCTACTGATAGCCTGGGAAACTGTAGCAGAAATGTCCGTGTGCTCTGCTGGTCCTACCTTGGCTTAGTGGCGATGAGGTCTCCAGGGTTTGCAAAGTTTTATAGTTATGTGTATGAGCACTCTGATGTATACAAGGATCAAAGCCTTTTTCATGACTGCTAAACATTTTCACTAGTGACCTAAGAAGCTTGGTCTCCAGAGCCTACAGTTTGATGCACAGAAATATAATTATGGTTATCTGGTAAATAATTAATTGCCTACTTGTTTTCAGAACTCCTTAAGAATATAATATCAGATTAAAAGTCCTATTCTTTATATATCTGTAACTACTCATGTTACTATGATTCAGGTTCTTATAACAAAAAAATCTGAACACTTTCATCCATGGGCTATGCAGTTTCCTTTTTAATACTTCACTCTGCTTTTCCATTTGTAGTGTAACTTGCATTGCAGAAGTGGTAAAAGTGGAGAGGGCAGAAAACTTTGAACATGTATCAATTTTTAAAGCAACACTTAACCAAGTTGTGCTGTCTTTGGTGGGTGTTTTTGTTGAGTTTTTCTGTGGTTTTATTAATTCATATGTAAATCTCTAGTAACACTTGTAAGCATCAGAACTGTTTAAACAACTAAATGCATAAGATGCTGAGAGCCTGGAACTGCTGTGAATTTTTGGCTTTGATTCCAGAAATGCAGTGGTAGTTAGTAAGCAGGTTAGCAATGCCAACCTTTCACTTGCCTGTATGTTCATTATTAATCCTAATTAGTTTGGGCAGCTGAGGTACCTAGAGGTACAGATCCACACATGGATTTCAGAGGGAATCTATGAACATAACAGGCAGGATCTTAATTTTTAAGACGCATTTATTTTTGCCCAAGGAGGCAAGTTCTCTATCTAGCACCCTGAGTTATGCCTGGCTCCCTAGATTTAGATGACCCAAGATTTTTTTTTTTTAACTGTGAGGGAAGTCCTATTCTGAAATGATTTGTGAGGGCAGCCTGCTGTGAGATGGGATTGGGTCTTTACTGTGTTCAGATGATAAATTTTGCAACCTAAGAAAGCTCTGGATTTGTTTCATCTCTCTTAGCTTCTTCAGCTGGAACTGCCCATTGTGTCTGAATATTTAACATCATTGTTAAATGTGGCTCAAGATTGTTTGGAGCTGGACTTTGAAACTCAATCATCCACATTTCTGTTGATGCTCTAAATTTCCAGCTGCAGATCATGCTGATAATACAGAATTCTAATACAGAATGGAGCAGACACCAAACCACTCAGCCCAGAATAGGCAACAGTGTCCTGGTTTTACCAGGATATAAAATATCTGGGTTATTTTTCTCACTCTGAAGTGAAAACTGATTGGAAAAGAGAGGGCTGGGTTTCTCTTGCAGCCTAATCAAATGAATTTGGTCTTTTAATGCTTTTAATGCAGATTGTTCTGCAGAGAGGAAGGCAGATGTAACCTTGAGTGTGTTTGAAGGACAGTAGATGCTTCTTCCTGCCAAGCAATGCTCAAACTGGCTCCCTAGGTACAAGGAGCAGCAGTGCATGTGGATTTTTCCTACCTGAAACTTAAGCCTTGCACACTCAGATGGCAGCTGAGAGGCAGTTCTCCAGTATTTAAATAGTATTTTAAATATTTGGTAATTTAAATTACCATTGGCTTATAAATAATATATTTTGCCTACAACTCTCCTGATTCTGTTATCACATGAGGAAGTGAGCCCTGTGCCAAGTGACAGGTCATGGTCTGGCGCTTTGCTCCATCCCTCTGCACTGGAGGAATGAACAAGTGGCAGGGTGAGTGACTGGGGACATGGTCTCCAGGCTGAACAAGTGATGGCTCAAGTTTGGGGGAACCTCAGATGCCTAAACGAGGTCTGGGCTTAATAACCACAGAAGGACCACCATGGAGTTCTGGAGGAGGTTTTCAGCTTCCTTGGGTGGAGCTTAGAGGAGCTGAAGACTGCTGTTTCCATTGTGCTTTAATCAGCTGATGTACAACAGAATTTACTAATTTGTTCAACTGAAAACGGCAGACATTTTCTGTGGGTCTGAGTTTTCTGGTTGCTGATGTATGAGGAAACCAGCTCAGTCATTTGTACAGTGTCTAGAATGCAGTTACCTGCCCTGTTGTATTTTTTCACTCACAAGTAACTGAACCCCATTCTTACTCACATTAATTCAGGAATCCTGCCACAGTATCTCCTACTCTCTGTTCTACTTAGTCAGAATAAAAATAACCTTGAGCACCTGTGAAGATCAGACTTCTCCCAGCCTTAATCTTGATGCCAGGACAAGAGATGAGACATATTTCTGACAGGTACTAGTGCAGCATCATTCACAAATGTAATCTGTTTGGTCCCATGTCACTCCCAATGTGGATGGTTTTGGCTGAATAAGATATTACTCAACCATACACTGAAAATAATGAGCAGTGAGTCATCAAAAAACTTCAGTTTATAGTTAGCACACTTTCACTTCATTAGGACATCTGTCTTCCTGAAGAGGAAACTGGTAGATACTGATTGTAGAAGAAAACAAAAACTAATTGCTTTAATATTTTTGTGTAGGTTTTTATTAATATCATTCTCAGAAGGTGTGTTAGTCCTTGGAGTGCAGTTACTCCTTGGACTTACTCAAAGGAGATGGGTCATAGTGAATTTTTTTCCCAGTTCAATTTCTTAGCCATGTAAATACTCTACAGAGGTTGTTCTGATTAAAATCTTGGGAGTAGATTTGACTAATGAAAATTAGTGCAACACCATTACTACACAGGGGGCTGCCTAACTTTATGCAGGCATTGAAGCTGCTCATGGGTGGAGAGCCTTATGATATGCCTTTGTGAGGCATATTTTAACACAGAGGAGCTGCTTGCAGCTTTTGGTGGTGCAGTTGGATGTGCTGGGCAGCTGCTGGCTTTTACATCCTGGTCAGTTCCCCATTTGTCAGGGTGCTGTTCACACTGCACACAGGGTATGAGAGGCTGCCAGTGCTGCACAGGTTGATGACTATGAGGTGCCGGACATGGAGGTGGCAGCTCTCAGGAGTAAGGTCTCCTGGATTTGGTCAGTGCTGGGCAGCTGGGACCCCATCCTGGGATGCTGGTGGGGAGCAATGGAATGGCTGTGCTTCCCTCCAGCCAGAGCCCAGGGCACTGAGGGAGACAAGCTGCTGGAGGTGACATTTTTGCATAGCATATGATACAAAGTCTTGACCTCTTGGGGCTATTTATTAACTCTCTCAGTTTGGCCAAATTCCAATGTGAATAATCATCTCTGTTTTTTTTATTTTTACTGCTGGTTTTAATGAGCAGTTATATTCACTTCTGGTTCTACCTTATCACAGTCGCTGTTAATCAGTTGCTGTGTTTTGAACTGTAGGTGGGAGTTGCATTTTAATATGGGGAGACAGATTCAGCAGCTCAGATGTCTGAGGTAGTTATTTAGCTGCAGATAAATGTTATTTTATCCAGACAAAAGTAAATTAAGACAAAGACTCTGTGTCTGTAATATGAGATGAACTAAGTGAACTTTAACTACCTTACACTTACATCTAAGTCCAAATATATTGTGGTGTAACAGTGCAGACATGGCTTCTACACAGACCCATACCTCTCCCTGTTTGGCACCATGCAAAGTAGACAATAAAAATGTAGTGTGGCTTTAAAAGTTAAAGTTTAATTTATTTGTAGTTGAGTCCATGAATAATAAAAGTATTTTGATCATAAGCATCTGGAGTTTGGTATTGGCATGGGGGACAGATTAATACTTGTAATAGTGAAAAAAAAATCCTGCTTTGAAGACTCGAAAGGAAAAAGATGGCAACAACTAATTATAATTTTTCCACGCAGTTATGCAGAATGTTTCACTCACTTTTAACTTCAAGAGGAGGATGAAGAATATGGGACATGGTAGATTAAATGTGTTTACGTCTCTTAGATATGTATTTCTGTATCTTAGGTTACTTAGATTTCTTTTTAAGGATAAATTTGCATTGCTTGATGACGAAGTAATTAGAACATTTTCTGATATGCCTTTTGCTTCTGCATAAGGCATATCAGAAATTCCGGCTTGCTCCCATATTTAATCTATGTTTTCCTATTTTCGTTTAAGAACTTAGTATACAAAACTGGAGCCCCAAGAGAGCATTAAGTGTACATAATTTGAATTGTTTAAAGATAGGAATCATATAAAAAAATAATCAATTTTTAATGCTGGTGCATTACAGCTCCTTTGTTGGCCACCAGAGCCATGCAAAGCAAGCAGAGCTCACGGCTCAGCAAGGCAGCTTTCCTCTGCTTTGTTCTGCTGTGCTGGGCAGGACAGAGGGAATGGATGCTTGAGCTTCACTCTTCCTTCTGTATGGGCCCAGCTCCCTCTCCCCTACACACCTCAAATAGCTTTGTCCTCTGTGCTTGTTCAAATAAAGTAATACTGGCTTTCCTTGCTGTCCAGGCAAATAGGAGAGAATCTGATTGTCCCTGGAGGAGTCAAGACCATAGAGGCTAATGGGCGCATGGTCATTCCTGGGGGAATAGATGTCAACACTTACCTACAGAAGCCCTACCAAGGGATGACGGCTGTTGATGACTTCTATCAAGGCACAAAAGCAGCGCTAGCAGGGGGCACCACCATGATCAGTGAGTACCTGCAGTGCTATCTCTTCCCACTCCAGGCTGCGTGGGGATAGCCAGAGGCTTCATTCTGATTTTCTGAGATCTTGTGCAATGAATCTTCAAATTTCTGGGCACAGTATTTGAGATCCATTCATCGTTGTTACTCAGGGTTGGCCAGAAAATGAACCTACCCTTAGAAAGAAATACGAGCATGGGGAATTGTCTATTGGATTTTCTTCTGGAATACAGAACAAGTACTGAGGGATAATGTACATACTCTTGGGATTTTTGGAAAACAGTGTAGGGAGCACTGTAAGTATATGGCACAGAAAATCTGACAAAGATCTGCCGTTCCCACCTACTGCCATTTCAAGGGCTTTGAAAATATCAAGATGTTTATTTATGAACTTGAATTTGGCAGCAGGAATTGAGGAAATCTTTAGCAGAGATGTCCTGGAGAAGCATCTTTGTTGGTGAGAGGAAGAAGTGTTTCTAGTTGTTAAAGACCCTTCTGTTTAGAGATGGTGGGACAAGATTTATCTCTTTCCTTCTGGCTGTGACTTGACTTTGGTTAGATGTTATGAGGCAATTGTTCAGGTGCCATAAATTGTCTTAGCTTCCTTGTGGAGAGGAGCTTCCCAGTGGAGTTTTACTTCCACTGAATGGGATGTGGCTGGGTTTTTGTGTTACCTGTTATGCATGTTCAGCAGCAGGTATCAACTGGAAGACTCTCTGGCCATAGGTACAAAATGCACTGCTGTTCATTCCTTTTGTTAATAGTTCTTTTCAGTCTGTATCTTCAGTTGAGTATTCCTGTGCAGAGTTAGGCTTGCAAATGCCACTGGTAAGCCCATCTTGATTTTTTTTCATACTAACTTTTGACACAGCCCTGCAGACAGAAGTACCTGTGCATAAGTAGCCATGTCTTTATGTCAGTAGATGGTGTGGCATCATTAGAGGCAGAAATCCTTGAGACGGGAGAGGCAGGGCATTCAATGTACTGTACAGTGTGACTGAGTGTTTGTGCTCGATGTCACCCTGTTCAAACCTTTGGCTGAATGCCCAGTTTTGGCTGCTGAGAAAACATTGAACATCTGCACTGATGTATTGGTAGGGCAGAGGGCCCAGTTCAGTGACTCTGAGGCACTGGTTAATCATTGTGCTTACTGGGAAATACATAGAAATGGACTCATCAGACAAGAAACACAGCTAAGTCCAGAACCTGTGGTGTCTTACAATACAGCAAGGAGAAAGACAAGTATTTCCTAAACTGTGAGGTGTTTGGCTACCCCTCTGTGTGTCTATTGATGCTGCACCAAGCAGGTTGCCAGACTCATCTTTAGTTGTAGACTGTTCCCAAAGTCTGCTGCACCTGAGGCAGCAGGGCCTGTCTGACACCTCAGAGTTACATTCAGCACCCAGACTGCCTCCAAGGCTGCTGTTCTGGCTGAGATGCTGGAAGACAGGGGATGCTCCCACTGGGGAATCTGAGCAGTGTGCATGCTGTCCAGCTAACAGACACTCAATCTCTTTTTCAGTTGACCATGTGCTTCCAGAACCTGGATCAAGTTTACTGACCTCCTTTGAGAAATGGCATGAGGCAGCTGATACCAAATCCTGCTGTGATTATGCTCTCCATGTGGACATCACCAGCTGGTACGATGGCATTCGAGAAGAACTGGAAGTACTGGTGCAAGACAAAGGTTAGTGAGTGAAATGTAGTAGTGCTTTTTGGTTTTATTGAAATATCATATGGAGGTGAAATTTTGAAGTATTTAATGAATGCATAGGCACTGGCTCTGCTGGCCAAGGTTCTTCACTACCTTGAACTTGTATTTTCACTTGCTGCTGTGTAAAATGGACCTAAAACTTTGTACATATATATGACTTTTTCCAGTATAGGCATGAAGATTAAGATGCATACATTGTCATATACAAATATATCATTTTATCCTTGCTTGTATATGTGGCAATAGGCTCAGATATTGCATAGGTAGGTTTTTTTTTTGAAGGTAAAAGTGAGAGATCAGCATTTAGGATAATCAGCCCAGTCATCTTAGATTCTCTGTTTAATGAATGAAGAAAATGAAACATTTCAAGGTAGTGGTTCAGGTTTTAACTGGTATGAAATCTTTGATTCATCTACTTCAAATTAAATATGAAGAGCACATGGGTCTGTGAAAATGTCACTACAGACTAAGAGATGCTAAAGTTAGGTACCTAATGCTGAAAAAATGTTCTGGTTTTCTCAAGTGCTTCTGTCCAGTGGCTTTCCCTGAAGTTCCTAGAAGATGCTTGGTTTAACACTTAGAAAAAAAAAAGGTCACTTATTTAGGAATCTAAGACACTTACATGGGTTAGACTGTGTTGAATTAGCAGGCCTACTATCATGTGAGATGCTATAGGTTACCTTACTGGACTCCAGCTACCACTCCAGAACAGCACAGATGGAACCACTCCTAAATGCATTTCCACACATGCAGGCTCAACGTGCCAGTCCCAGATATGGAGGGCATCTTGGTGGCACTGGATACCTCTGTGTGGGCAGTGGGATCCAGCCTTCAGAAGATCCTTGCTTAGATCTTGTTCCTAAAAGCAGCATTTATTTTCTTTCCAAAATTATATATTTTCATGTATTTTTCACTTAATCCTTTCCTTGAAAATGTATGAATATTAATAGGGAATATTTTGTGAATTGATATGCGGTTTCCATAGTCAAATAAGAATGACACTTCTGTTGGGAAACCGAAGTGATATGTATATGCAACATCTTTTGTAATGTGTAGTGCTAGTGATGCCTTAGATGTGAAAGGTTCTCTTTATGGAGAAAGGTACTATCAAAGTAGAAAAGAAAAAGCAAAATGCTGTTTTTGAGTGAACAGTTGTTTGCTGAGATGTCATGGAGGTGCAGTCACCTGGAGGAATTTATTCCATGTCACAGGATGCTAACAGTACATGTGCTGTATAACTAGATTATAGGCAACAAAACACTTCCATCAGCAAGACTGCACATAATTTGAGAAACTGCAGCTGGTCTTACATAGGTCTGTGGCATAGGTGATTTTTACAAGGTGATGACATCTGTCAACACAGGTTGTGCCAAATCTGTGCTGTTTCCCTGCTATCAGCATTAACATGAATCTGTTGCTGAGCATTAGCTGACTGTAGTCTCAGACAAGAATACTGTGCCTTGTTTCAAAGGTTGCATATTATTTTCCAGAGCTCCCAGATCACAGATGGCACAACACTCCCAAATTTGCCTGAGGGTTTGCATTCAAAGCCTGATACAGACAGTTAGGTTAATAGTTTTCTCCAACTATTGAAATGTGAGTTTTCTGTATAACCTGGCCTGCCTCTGAGTCATCAGGGGAAGCAGAAATCTGTTCCTTGGTTCCTGAACTGAGGTTTTTGATGGAGCCTTGGTGGCCTGTTCAGTGATGACAGCCTGTATGTCTCAGGCAGGCAGTGTGAGTTACTCTCACCTGTTAGGAGACACAAGGTAAGGTCAAGTATGAACGCACAAGCACAACAGGAAACAATTCAGTGTGGCAAGGGCTTTCAAATTAACGAGTAATATTTCCTGATAATTGGAAACATTTGAGCCAGCTGGTGCAAATAGATTTGATGTCAGTGAAGTGACCCTGGTTTTCATCAGCTGGGAATCTGGATTGCATTGGTTCTCGGCTGATTGTGGGTGAGTTAGCTGAGTGACAGGGCTCAGCTCATTGTGTGTCAGTGCTACATGTGCCTAATGCAATCAGCATGAGTAACAAGGGAGCTCACAGAGTGGCTGTTGAGGTGCCTTGTCATGAGGTATAATTGAGTAATTAATCAGTTTTAAATCAACACAAAGCTAATTTAAGGAGACACAAGCTTTGGAAGGGCCTAGAGATTTTGCAGAGCCAAATATTGATTATAAACACTCAGGCTTGTAGCATTTTAGCAGCTATTTTAAGATTAGGCTTCTTCAGTATATGCAAAGGAGCAAGAGCCTGAAATTGATGACAGGGGCCTCAGTGACGTTGTCACTGTTCAATAAAACTTGTAGTCAGTTCTGTCTAAAATTTGGAGAGGATTCTGTTGAGTAACCCTGGTGTGAGAGCAAGTAGGACATTAACAAGAATGTAGTGTGAACAGATGTTAAGCATTAAGGTCAATAGGCCATAGACCAGGGCTTTTGAAAAGCTGCATAATTCCAGTGAGTAGATCACACAAGGGCAGGGAGTCTAATCTTGGATCCCTGTATCTGTAAATTTGTGTTATTTATCTTGGTATCTGGTATAGGTGCTCTCTTTGCAAGGTAGGGTTGTTCACATCATCTCTTCTGCTAGCTGTAAAGGCAGCCCCTGAAATGCTCTTTTGCTCTGTATCTAGTGGCAGCTGAAGGTGTGAATGTGTTACACAGAACTCTGCTTCTGCACTATGGTAAGGAGCAGCTACAAGATCCTGTGGCAGGATCCCTACTGGGATCCCTTCTACTCCCACTAATTTCAGGGAGAAGGTTAGACTGAGAGCAAAACTCACTCATTTTATCAAGGTCAGAAGAGGGCCGAAGAAGATACAAAGGTAATAAAAGAGAAAGGATGAAAATACATTTTACTTGGCTCAGTGTATGTCTTCCAACCACAGTACTCAGAGGAAGCTGCATTACCTCCTGCAGGATTATGATTAAATGAATTACTTTTGGCTGGAGCCCGGTGGATAAGGGAGAGCAATGGGTAACCCAGCCCTTGGCTCACAGACCTGTAGGAGGGGTCAGTGCTGTGCCATCAGCAGTCAGTGTGGCTCAGACCAGGCCAGCACATCCTCACTGCTCTGTGTGGCCATGGGCACTCTGCACAAAGGTGGCTCCTGGCTGCATCTGACACCCAGGCTGGGTTTGTGGGGAGGGAACTGAGCTCTGCTCAGGTGGGATGTGCTGGGTGCTGCTGAGAGCAGGCAGAGGGAGATGGAGCTGAGGGCACGAGGCTGCCAGCACCGGCCCCAGGGCAGGCCCAGTCAAGCTTAGGTTTTAAAATAGGATTGTACTGAGTACTTTGAACTGTAATGAGGAGTAGATAGAGGCATTACAGTTAGTAAAGGCTACATGTGTTTTCTGAGAAGTTGATAAATATAAAATAGGAAGAAAGGATGGGCTTACAGGCTGACAGGGTTCCACCTTTCAGGCTGGATTTGCTCGACGTGGAAGTCAGCAAGGAGGGGCCAGCTCCTTCTTTGTGGTACTCTCTGAGCTGCCTGGACTTAGCAGGAAGACATAATATCAGGGATCATTTCAGTGTTTTATCCTGCATATATCCTGGGGTATTTTAGTCCTGCAATTGTGAATAAACAAATTCTATATGTGTGTGTGTGAGCAGTCATACCCTCTGCCTGAGGATGTATTTGCTCATTGTAGACTCCTGAAGGAGTTATATCTTCATCAGAGAGCCTTATTCATTTTGTGTAGACAACATGAATAACATGAACAGATCTCTTTCTTTTTCTTCTTGCCCCGGGAATCAGTGTTTTCATCACAGCCATTTTGAAATGCAGCATACACAGCTCAGATAGCTTAGAATTTACTTTTCTTTTAAGCTAGAAAACTACGATATTGGTCCTTGGACCAAACTGGGGATCTTGTCAGTAGACTAAAGAGTAAGGCAAATATATAAACTAATATGAATTTATATGTGCAGGATTATGAACAGAAGATGTTTGTAATTCTCATTCTGTAAGCATACAAAGCTGTGTAAATAACCAGATCTTTGAAATAAATAGCAACACTTGTAGGGATTTGAATACAGGGAATTCTTGACAACTGACACTCAACACTAGCATTTCTTATGGATTTTTGAAATTTGAAACTGTTGTCTTTCTTGGTTTTTTATGACTCTCAGCATAAATCTTTTCATCTTTGGAAGGCAGAAGGAGAGGTGCTGTTTCCACTCCTTCCCAGTGTCTGCCATCAGCTAAGCTGGGCACTTTGGAGTGTAAGGTCAAGAAAAAGCAAGTCTGTGTGCACATTCAGATATACAGTTCCTGCACCTTCTCAGCACTTTGGGGGACCTAACCTTTGGTAGAAGTTTTATCTACCAAAAAGCACAGTTTAGGTCAAGCTGAAATGTTTTCCTGATTAGCTAAGGAAACCTAAAAAGAAAAACAGTGATTCACAGAACCTTACGAAAGATTTTTTAAACTTCACAAACTTCGCATGCTTGCTTTAGCCACCATGGCTTGTCAAGATTTGGCCACAGTAATCCTGTTTGCAGTGGTGGCTGGGTTACTCCAGGGATGAGCACAGGCTACCCACAGCATCCAACAAATTCCCCCAGAGAAGAGGGCATCCAGGCTTCTAGTCTTAGCAGCTGTAATGCATCTGTGGAGCTGTGCTTGATTTTTGGTGAAAAGCCTAGTCCAGACATGCTCTATTACTTACTTCACCTGAAGTTGTTTGTTCAAATAAAATTTAAGAATAACTCACATGGCAACACCTTTGAATTTTGTCTTGGAACAGGTGTGAACTCTTTTCAAGTCTACATGGCATACAAAGATCTCTACCAAATGTCTGACAGCCAGGTAATGCTCTGAATGCTTCTCATTGATCTCTTTTCTCATCTCCCAACACTTGAGCAGCTGTTGAGGTTGAATCCCAGAGAAACATTCTCACTGACCTGCTTAGCACTGGGAGAAATGGTGGTTTACTCACTAGAGGGTCAGTGCTGAGCTGTGTACAACACCTGCATGTGTTTCTTCAAATGTATGACATTCACCTCCTTTAGAGACCCAACATTGCAGCCACTCAGCTCTGCTCAGGATTTTGGTCATTTTATTTTGCAGTAACCTTTCAAGAACTCTATTTCTAGGGAGAAATAGATGAACCACTTGAGGCAAGGGCAATTCTGAGGTTTCAAGAGTTTCTTGGTTGCTGTAAGCAGCCAAATGGAGTTGCTCTTTGGAGGAGGTGGCCTTTTCTCATTAGGGCTGGAGATAACAATGAGCTTGTTTGTCCAGAGCTCATTACAGATTCTGGACTCTTCAGCTTTCCCATTCATACATAGCAGGCCACTGAAAATGGACAATGGCATCTGTTAATAATAATAATGTTTGCTTATTCAGTTGAGGAAATGTTTCTTTCTTACTTATTCCCAGAGCTACAGCTCTTGGTCGCTTAAATAATTGTTGTTACCTCCAATACATGTGGTTTTAATTGGAATTTTAAGCATAATAATTTATAAATATTCTCTGAGAGGCAGTGCCTGTTAAATTCAACACCCTGTTGGAATTGCCAGAAAGAATACACCAAAATGTTTAATGTGTGGCTGAACTAATGGCTGTTTCCTTGTTTAAATATCCATGTTGCAAGCTGTGTCTTGCAGCCCATTCAATGCTGCCTGAAGTGCCCTAGTGCAAAAGTAGGCACTGAAGAACCTTTGTCTTCAATATTTAATCTGTGTTTGAAAACTGGGCTCCTATGTTACTGAAGTCTGGTTTAAAAAAGGTACACATAAGATGAATACCTTTTGGAAAGGAAACTGTATTTCAGAAATTACCAGTAAAAGCAGCAGGATCAACTATTGGCCTTCTTTATGGATGGGTGTTGAATCTTAGAAAGCGATTAAAAACCAAGGATACTACAGTGAAAATATTGCAACTTTTAATTGCAGAATTAAAGATGTTGCTGAAAGTTCAACAATGGTTGCTCTAAGAAAATGGTGCAAAAGGCCTGTACTTCAGAAAAGGGATGTTCTAGCGATACTAAAAGTGTCTGCAATACATGGCAATAATTCTATTTTCCATTTGCAATAAGTACAGAAAAGAGGGTCACTAATCTTAGCCCTGTGTGGGAGGGCATGGGGAGGTGGTCCTGAAGTGCAGGATCTGGGCTGTCTCCTTGTTCCAGGGAAATCCAGCCCTGCCCGGGGCTGTTGACCCTGTCTTGGCACAGCTGCTGTTTCCAGGGGTGGGTAAGTCAGCACCAATCAGTGAAACTTGGGTTCTATGTAGAAGAGATAATTTGCTATTCACCAGTATAATTGCCAGCATAGAAAATACAAAACAGGTGAATAGAGAGGTCAGAGTGTTAAGTAATGAGTTTTCCTTATTCAGCAGTGTTTCCTTCTTTGTACTACCTGCAGCTTTATGAAGCCTTTACCTTTCTAAAGAGTCTTGGGGCTGTTATCCTGGTCCATGCTGAAAATGGAGACTTGATAGCTCAGGTGAGTGAACCATCATTTTTGCTTCACTTTGTCAGATGATAGATATAAAAGAGGAGAAGTAAAATAGGCCAGTCGGAGAATGGGTAGGAAGAAAGGAACTCCCTGAAAAGAGCCTTAATTGAACCTGATGCCCTGCACACTGCTGATATAAAGCCTGGGATGGGAGAATGGGAATCCTTCTGCATTGATGGGCAGAGCATCCTTGAGACAGGGCAATGATCCAGGCAGCTCCTTGCCATGGCAGCAGATGAGGACTAGCAAAGGGGACAGAAGGAAACAAGAAGGTTTCTTCTGAATCCAGCAGGTACAAGTGAAGCAGAACAATGTAAAACCTTATTCACAGATTTTGGGGACAAAGAGCGGATCTGAAAGCTTTTGCACTGAAGCTGCAGCTTCAGCATAAGCAACACATACTGTGTTATTCTTTAAAATCTCTGAAGTTTGAGAATAAAAACCACTGTGATCTTGTATACATTTAAAAAATGTGTGGTTAAGTATAATCCATGCTCTCAGAAGCTGCATCTCAGAGCCAGAAGCTGGGTTTAAGTTCAGAACATTCCATTAAAGCATCCTGGATCTCCAGTGCAGTTGTTGCAGTTCAGGTGCCCTGGGAGCTGTTTTCCTCCCATTGGATTGTGCCATGGTGCTGCAACACATGGAAACATGGAAGGAGGCAAACCAAGGACAGCAGCTGATAGTGACCCTCCCACTGGTCTTTCAGAGGCCAGGATTCCCCTCTGAAACAGAACCAGTGGGTTTAGGTGAGTGCTGTTTTGATGCTACAGTTGTGACAGATGAATCTTTGAAGGCTGTTCCAGAGATGTTTCATTCCTCTGATCCCTGGTATGTGCAAAGAGTGCCTCTTAGGTCAATGAGGCTCTGAGTGAGCTGTCTGATTTATCTGCTGAGCTGCTTATCTGCTGGCTTATCTGCTAAGGACTGGGCTGCAGAGCTGACAAGGAAATTACAGCAGCTAAAGCTGTCTTTGAGATCTGCACAAGGCAACCCACCTTGTTTCACAGCTAAGGGAGAGCCTCAAGGGAATGTTAGAATGGTTGGGCAGCATGTAAGAATTCTTGCCTTAGGTGTATTTTTTTTTCTCTCTGTTGGAAAAACACATCTCCATCTGCCTGTTTAGAATTCACCCCCTTTGAGATCTGCCTTTCACTTTTGAGTTTGACCAAAATAACCACTGGGGTCAAAAGTTAGTAATAAGGAGTCAGCAGGCACATGCAGTGCAGTCATGTTCTTCCTCCACTGAAACTAGGTGAAAACCCTCATTTGAATTCAATGGTAGAAAAAAGCTGATTTCTCATGAAGTTTAGCATAAATAAAAACTACTAAGTACATAATTTATGGTTTTAATACAACATAAAATATCCAGTAGAATTAAAATGACTAATAATAAGCATGATTAAGTCAATATCAGTGTAGGAATGGCAAAATAAAACAAATCAAATGGCATCTGTGGTGTTTTGATACACTGCCCATTAAAATCAAGGCGCACTCATGGAACTGCATTTTTGATAGAAATCTATTTCAGTTACATTTTTTTCTGATCAGCCTTAATATACAGCCATCAAATATGAACAAACAGGACAGAAAAATTATTAGGAAAAGAGGAAGTAGTAAATAAATGTAAATTATTTTATACATCCACGTATTTGATTACCATTGCCATTTTTCATATAATCAGTGTTTTTATATGCTTTTATTTGTATATTATTTGGATAGTGACAAGAAAGCTGCCTGCACATAGGTTTCTTAGGACTATCCTGTGTGAAAATACAAATCTGATCTTGTCAAATATTCTAGTTAATTAGCACTATCAAGTCCTCTTACAGTGGGTAATTTATCATATGATCTGATTTTATTACTTCCTTCAAGATGCAAATCTGGCCTACTTTGTGTATCTATTCTGTGCCAACTTGCTATTTATTTACATGGCTGTGGCTTCATTTTATTTCTGTATTTTAATTATCTGAAGTCTTTAACTGGCCCTCTTCAGAGCCAATGCATTAATGACCCAGAATAGATGTTTTTAAGAATATCTATGAAACATTGTTTTTCTAACCAAAATGTTCTTACACAGTTATATGAACACATTCCTGTTAATGCCTCTTCAGCCTTGATTGATTACAGTGAAGGCTAAAGAGTAAATGAATTTTAACTTGTTCAGTTTTACTGGAGGATGTTGT
>JAHLSL010000015.1:22140823-22211461 GCA_025920805.1 Petroica traversi | reverse complement strand
CTGACACATTCAGATATGTTCAGTAACTTCATCCAGGTCTCTGGGGGACATTTGTCCGTGTCACAGAGCCATTGCATCATTGAGCTGGGCTCATTAGAGCCCTGGGAGCAGCTCTGGTTCCACTTCTGCACTGCTGTCAGGCCTGGACCAACCTCAGATGAAAAGGGGTTGACCACCAGTTTCTGCAAAAAAGGAAATTTATTCCAGTACCACTGCTTGGCCTTAAATTAAGGGAAGCTTTTTCTCTATTTAAAAAAAAAAAAAATCTCTCGGCTATGAAGCTGGATAACACAGATTTTTTTTTTTCTGGCAGACCCCCATTGGTCCTGAGATGGGCTTTTTGATGGGGACACGGTGCCCTTACAACTGGAGGGCACTGTTTTGCTTTATAAAAACACAATTTTAGTGATTCTCTGTGTGACAAGAAAGTGTTGGAGAAAACTGAAAGTGTCAGCAATGCTGAAAGTTCAAGAAAGTGCTTTGTGGATTGCACCCAGAGAGGAACTTGTATAAGTAAATAGGGAATGCAGGCTGGAATACTCATAATTACCATTTAGTGTATTGTTTGAAGCCCATTCCCTGGGGTGGTGTCATGGTGTCAAGCAGGACTTTCTGGAGGGCAGTGGAGGTTTCTGATGGTGCAGACCAATGGCTCAGGGTATAAATATGATCAATCACACAACAGAGACCAGTGCTGGCTGTGCTGGTGAGGTGTGGGACCAGCTTAGAGCCAGAGTTCAGTGGGCTTTGCAGCTGCATTTACACTGACACTAAAGGGGCAGCCAGACCTTGTGGCTGTTCATCTCCCTCAGGATGCTGGATGCAAGGGTCTCATCTTGGAGCTGGGTCAGCATTTATCTCTTATGCTGCAGGAACAAAAGCGTATTCTGGAGATGGGAATCACTGGACCTGAGGGACATGCCCTGAGCAGGCCAGAAGAGGTAAGAGACTTCTCTCATTTTGTCATTTGTGGAAGTATTTTGTCAAAAACACGGTGTCAGAGCTTGGCTTCTGTACGTGCAGATGATGGATGGGTGCATCAGGGAAGGCAGTGGCCTGCTTCTACCACTGCCTTTTCCAGTATTGCTCAAAGTCTGAAAAGTTCAGGGCCTTTTAACTTGTTTGTTTGTCTGAAAAGCCCTTTGGATGCTGCAGCAGGTGCATTCCCTTAGTCCAGGGATAAGCTTGTCCTGTACACTCAGAAGCCACAGCTCCTGCTGCCCCTGGGCATTGGTGTCCATTTATTTTTTAAGCGTGACCTTTGTGTTTTGATTTGTGTTGACAAAAAAAATGGATTTATCAGGCTGAAAATCAGCAGTGCAGCTTGAGGGTTAGGCCTCAGAGTAACTGCATTTATTAGACAGCTTTGACTGAAAAACTCCTATAAGATGCATGTGCACATCTATACTGTGCATATGCATACACCCACATATAGATCTACTTTCATGCTGGCAGATACATTGGTGTTAGAAATGCAGGCTCTAGAGATGCAAATATATGAGAATGGAAAGATGCTGTGAGGCAGCTCATTTTATGCAACTCCCTTATAATAAAATCTGGGCTCTGGTGTGGATCATCTCAGGCATCTGGAAAGGGTTTATTTAATGACAAGGAAAATGTGGAGACATGAGAATGTCCCTTAAAGTACACAGCTCACACTGTTAATGGGATGTGGAGGGTGGTAGTGAGAAGTGACTGCTTTCCTAGAAGACTAAAGAGATGAGGTCCTGGGGATTTGAGGCTGAACTTGCAGAGATTGTTGTGGTTTGCAGCTCTTTATTTAACTTCTCCCCAAGGCAAAAGGAATCAGCCTAATTGGTTACATTCTTCTATTGAACTGTTTATGTACTTTTTTCATTTTGCTGTTCAACTTCTACTAAAATAATTCTAAAAGGATTGAGTCGTTTCCTTTTAATGAGAACAAGGGCCTAAGGAAAATCTGCATTTGCAGTTTCCAGAAAGGAATTTTTCTCAGCTCTAGTGCTGCAGTGAAGAAGCCCTGCCTCCTTCCCTGCTCTTCGAAAGGTTGGGGTTTCCAGAGCAAATGTTTTGAGGCAAGTCCTAGGACAACCTGAAGCAGTCTCATTTAAGGAAAAATGTTTAACAAACCTGTAAAGGTTAAGCCATGTGGTTTTGGAAGGCCTAAGTTGCTCAACTTTTCTAGCAAAACTCTAGCACAGAAATTTCTGTACCACTGAGTCACTATTTTCAGTTACAACAGAGTTTTTTGTATTAAAATGCCAATACTGTGGGTCCATCTGGGAAGGATCTGGTATAAAACTGATGGCTGGGGAAAGGAGTTTCCAGAGCTGCTGGGAAACACTGCTCCTCCATCTGAAGATGCTTGCTTTGTGTGCCTACCTCCCAGATGGCTCCCTGGGAGGAGATTGCCTTTAGCTTGCTGACAGAGGGGACTTACTGGGCACTGCATCAAAGGCTTGTGGATTATGGGCTAAATTCAATTCATAGTGCTGAAGTTGCTGTTTGAGAATTCTTTACGTTTACTGTCACCATTATGTAAAGATTAGGGTAAGCTGTCAGGGGGAGCTCAGAGGTTGTCTCCATGCAGGGGCAAAGTTTTCTTGCTTTGTTCTCCTTCCAACTGCAGGGTTGGAGTCTGAAACGGGAAGGTGGGAGGAAGGCAAGGAGGAGCTGCATCAGCTGCTTGGACATAAGCTTTCCTGGGGTGCAGGGAGCCAGTGTTTGTGCTGGGGCAGCTGTACCCTGCTAGTGAATGCAGCCTGGCTGTGGTTGCTGGTAGTGCCAAGTGTTTGAGGTTGGGTTAGCTCCCTGTTTTCCAGCACTGTGTCTCTCTCTATAGAAAAAGCAGAATCAACCCCTGAAGAGTTGTTGCTGAACAATTAGAAATATGGCTCAGTCCTCCAGTTCATTTTTTTCCTCAGACTGCATTTTCAGTTAACTTTTCCCTCCTTGTTTTTCTCAGCTTGAAGCAGAAGCAGTTTTCCGTGCCATCACCATTGCCAGTCGAATAAACTGCCCAGTGTACATCACCAAGGTGATGAGCAAGAGTGCAGCTGATATCATTGCACTGGCCAGGAAGAGAGGTAAGTGCCTTCCCTTGCTCCCCCAAACTTGTTTTTTTTTTTGTTGAATAGAAGTTTAGTGAAAAAACCTGCACATTTTGATCCAAATTACAGGCTACAGGGAGAGGTTACTAAAGAACGGTAGCACCACCATAGACTAAATATTTATGGTGGGGAAGGATGAGTAGAAATCCTTTTATATGTTTAAGTTGAAAAGCTCTGCCCACAAACAGTCCTCATAAAGACAGAATTGTAACTCTTCTCTATGCTGTTTTCCCTTAGACTGCTATATCTCTGTTCATGGGAAGGGAGATACTTTATGGGGTCCAGCACATCTTCCATGCCAGTATTTCAAGTGTCACACACTGAGATGTGGCTTGGGCAGTGACCCTGCTGTTAGAGCTGCTTGGAGCTCACTCCTGGCTGTGCTGCTGGAAGCTGACCCCCTCTGGTGTGTATGGCAGGTTGGCCCTGCTTGTGGGGCTATGGTGGGATCTGGGCTGCAAAGCATGCAAAAAAGCCTTGTGAGCCTGAAGGTAGCTGCTGCCTAAGCTGTGATTGCAAGTCAGCACTGTTCTGCTGATGGGGACTACTCATGAGCAATATGGAAAAACCAAAGAGCAAATTAGTGTCTTGATATATTTGTATTCTTGGAGACTTGGAGTGTGTTGCTGGGGACCATATGCTGCTATCTGCTGGTGCTGTGCCCAACCTGGGAGTGGTAAAAAGGCATCTGTCTGCTGAAGTGATCCACCATCCAGTGCACTCTGAATTGGAGCAACAGAGAGAACGTGGCTGTGATTAAAACAGTACAAATTAAAAGCGGCTCTGAACTGTCTCCTTCTGCATTAGAAAGAAAGATTTGTAAATATGCTGATCAAAAGCATGTAGAGCTCAGAGAGACTCCTGATTAATTTTTTATCATACAAACAAAGCCACGGCTGTTTAATTTCCTGGGAGCTGTGCTAGCCATGGAGCAATGTGTGAATTATACATGGCTGCATGCAGCAAGCAGTGTCATGTACTAAAGAGGGAGTGGGTTGTAATTAGTTCCTGTATATCCTTGCTTTCTCCAAGGTCCCCTTGTTTTTGGAGAGCCGATCACTGCCAGCTTGGGGACAGATGGGACACATTACTGGAGCAAAAACTGGGCCAAGGCTGCAGCTTTTGTGACCTCACCACCTCTGAGCCCTGACCCTACCACTCCAGACCACTTAAATTCGCTCTTGGCATGGTAAGACTTCCTTTTTTTTTTTACAGGATGATGGTGAGGCAAGTGCAAAAGCCATATGGCAGGAAGCATCTAGGGATCAGCCTGGTTTCCTTTAGACCAGTCTCATGCATGAAACAGCAGAGAAGGGACATAGAAAACCAGGGATAGTTATATCCTTATGCTTAGGCTGTCAGTGAAGTGAGCAGTCATGGACACTCCAGTTACTGGTTGGGTTGATAGAGAGGCAATTGTTGGCCATTCAGGAACTAATTATTTTTCTTTCTGCTTTTTAACTGATTCCTATTTGTACAACTAGATTATCAGGAATTCAAACTGGCCTTCTCTCTAGTTTTCACTTTTCTTTAGCTGAATTGTTGAAATATGATGGGATGGCATCCTCACTGCCCAGCATATGCAACAGCCTGGTGGATAGATCCCTATCTTTAAAAACAGACTCAATTTTAAGCCCCAGTCATATCTGACAAGCACAGATCCTGAAATCAGGGCTGTTCTGAATGCAGAGATACCTAGAACAAGAAAAAGTTCTTGGGGCACTTTTTGTCAAATCTGGTGCAGGGCTCTTAGCTGTGAGTTCTTCTGAAAATTGGCTTGTCCTAAACTAACTTGTGTTTGTAGCAGAGTTTCTGTGGGTTTATCTCCTGCATATTGAAAACTTCTGACTTGGTAGATGCCTTCATCTGGGAGGGACCAAAATCATACAAGTCTACTTGTGTCCAGTTCTTTCAGCCTTGTTGTTTTTAGCCTGGTGTCTTTATTGGCTTCAGCATCCTCCAGCTGGAAGAGGTACATATAGAGAGGGTATGTCAGGAGAAAGAGGCCAGAGTGGATCACAAAGGAGCCTATCAGGGACTTGGGTGGAGACAGCTAGAGATCGAAGGCCATCTCTTGACAGGATAGGGATGTGAGCTGACTGCCTTCAGGTTGGCAGGGAGAATTAATCACTAGATAGGGGAAAGGAATGTGGACAGCAGAGAAGAAGTGTATTTCTCATATAGAAAAGAAGATATCAGCAATGCCTTGCCAGAAACCCAGACTGTAAACCCATCTCTGAAAGTATTTCCTGCCTGTAGCCAACTGTGGGTCTTCTTTAGCTTAAGCAAAAGACCATCTGCTCTGAAATTATATAGAAATTCACAGCTGAAGCCCCACCAGGACAGATTGCTAGGGCTGGAGTGAAGAACTCAACTTACCATTCATATCCCTATTTCCCTTCATGTGGTGGCACCCACCTCAGCTCCTGCCTCCCCTTTCTGGGGTTTCCAATACTCCAGACAGAGCAGTGGAATTTGAGCCTTGAAAGTAACAATCTTTAGAGCAGCTGCCTGGGAGGTGGGTGGGCACACACATGTGACAGGAAGGTGCCAGCAGTCAGTGCCACATCTCCCCTTGCACATCTCCCCTTGCACCCGTGGGTCAGGCTGGGCAGCCACCAGAGCCCACCCAGGCTTTAACTCAGCTGCTGTAAAGATGCTGCAGGTGAGCTCTGGTAAGAACAGACAGCAGTTCTCTTCTGACAGTCTGATGGCAAAAATGTTTTTTTCATAACTGAGCTTTTTCTTCCAAATAAGGACACAGAAAAAAATTACATTCTTGGTTGGATTCAGCACTATCAGCACTCTGAAGGGTGAAGCTCACTGTGTGAGGGTAAGGCTCTTAGCCAGCACATGTAAATGTGCATCAAGATGTTTGACTCCTTACTCTGTTAGAGTGGCTGTTTATGCTTTCTAGAAGAGAGCCACAGAACAATAGTATGTGGGTCAAATCAGATCAGCTAAAATAGCAAGAACATGTTTAGAATTGGAATCCAAATAATGACTTTTTTAAACTAAGGTCAGAAAGAAAAATTGAAGAGTTACAGAAGTTTTCATTATTCTCCAAGCGTGCAAAAATGGCTTTTTCCCCCTAGTCGCTTTAAAGTCCTAGATCTTAAATGACAGCAGCTTAGCCTGCTTTCAGTTTTAATACTTTAAATCTATACTGTAAAACTAAAAGGAACTGTATATTTCATCAGTCTGCCCTGCATTTATGGGGAATTTTATGCAAGGATGATGGTAAAGACAGTATTTCATGTTTCTATTGCACTCTGTATTTTACATTAATTAAAAAAAATCCTTACAACATCCTTCCTTTGCAAGCACACAGCATACTACTTGTGTGCTTTTCCACAGAAAGGGTTGATTTTCCACTGAAAAGCTGAATGTGTAAAATTCCATCATGTCTCATGGGATTTACAGATTGAATTTGCCTCATGAGATTTGGTGCATGTGTCATCTGTGGGCCAAGCACCTGAGTTGGCTTTGATCTTGCATGGTGTGCTGCTGCATTTCTGCAGCTGTGATGTGACCCCCTTGTGAACCAGAGATGTGACATCTTGGTGCTACACAGAAGATGCAACTTGCCATGAAAGCCTTGTTTAAGGGGAAGAATAAGTTGAGGTATTGATCTGGCATATATTTCATGATGATCCCTTCCTATCTCTCAGTTTTTTAGTTGATGTGATGCTTATCCCCCATTTGACAAGAGAACATGTCCAGACCATAGGAGTGCCCGTGGGTTAACCAGGAGGTGATGGGCAGCTCTCAAGTGACACACTTCAGTTTCAGAAGTCTTCTATTGATTTGACTGGGGAGTGCAGTTCATGTCAAAAATGTTGTTAAATGTCAGAGGAGAGGGAAAATGGAGTTAAGAAAGCAAGCCCTTCTTGCCTTTCAGTTGTAGAAATCAGCAGTGTGATATCAGAAGCACCCCTAACCTCTGGGAAGTGGGCAGTGATACAGGGCCTGGCTGTGAGTCAGGTGTTCATGGTTGTATCAGTCAGAGTGCAGAAAGGAGAGAGGCCACTGGATGATTTGCTGATTAGAAGAGCATCAAAAAGGAAGAAATTGCATTGCAACCTTCTGACTTTATTGTTTTAAAATGAATCGATTTTAAACGGATGAAATTGGCTTAATTCTAACACCAGGAGTAGCTAAAACATAGTGGCCTCACTTTATGGGTTTGGCTTCTGCTGAGATGGGTGGATGGATGGATGGATGGCTTGTGAGCATGGTGAAGAACCAGAAAAGAGGCCAAGGACTCTTTGTCAGCAATCATTGGGGCTGGCAGCCTAGAAAATGGCATTAGAATTACTCATGTAGGACACTTTTTTCTTCTGTACTTAGCTGTTTCTTATGTTGTTGGATCTAGATTTATGGACTAGAGTCATTCATTTGTTTCAGAGATGGAATTTACATTATCATTTAGAGAAAAGGATGACAGGCTCTTGGGGACTTATGGAGTGATGGAAGAGAAATCATAGTGAGTTCTAATGTGCTTGCCTCCTGTAAGCTTAATCAAGAGCTAGAAATACCACATTTCCTGTGGATATTGGAGAACCTTCTTTGTGTTTCTATTTTTGCAAGATTCTGCATATTGATTATGTTCCTCCTTATTTCTGGGAACAGCTGTGATCCAGTTCTACTCTCTGCCAGAAAAAAAATCTCTTAAATAAAAGCATTATTAAATGGTAGCTCTTTTTGCATTTTTCTCCATGCCTTTTTCTGTGTAAGACCCTTAAGTCAGATAAATACAGAGCATGTGTTTGACTTGCACGATGATGCCTTTTGTTGTTTAATTAGAAAAGCACTTGATAAAAAACTTTCTTTCTTTATTTACTTGGTTCTCTTTTGGAAGGTTAGATGAGAAGTATTCATGTAGGTTCTGCAAGAAAAATACATGTGCAGGAGAGAAATGCAGGGGGAACACGTTTGAATCTCGTGACTTTGCATTGTGAAATTTGCCATTATTTTTTAATGTGGTTGTGAATTAATTTGTCTCGAGAGTGGCAGACATTTCATACAAGCTTCAGATCATTTCCTTAATCCTGGAGTAATCCTTTGTCCTGGTTAGTGGGCTTTTGCCTGATCTCTGTTGATAAGCAGCCTGGAAGCAGAGGGGGTTGTAATCCAGGGGTTCAGGGTGCTCCTGGGGGAAAGGGGAGATGTCCAGTGCCATTGCTGCTCTCAGTGATCTGTAGCCAACGTGGAAAGGCTGCTGGCATCATTTACAGCCTATGCCTCTGGTGTGTAGGCTTGAAAGGTCCATTCACAGCCTGTCTGAGACCAAGGTCACCTTGGTGATGCCTGGTCTAAACCTTCTGTGTGTTAACTCCACAGTGGGGACCTGCAGGTGACGGGAAGTGGACATTGCCCCTATAGCACTGCCCAGAAAGCCATTGGAAAGGACAACTTCACTATGATTCCCGAAGGGGTCAATGGAATTGAGGAAAGGATGTCTGTTGTCTGGGACAAGGCTGTAGTAAGTAATTGCTTACTTTTATAGACTAAAAGAAAATGGAGTGTTGGCTGAATAATGAAAGCCAAGAGACTCTTGGCCATTGCTTAAGTGACTTTCCGATATATTTCTGAGAATTCCCTGAGAGAATGCTACTGTGAGGTGAATTACTTACTTCAAAAACCTCTTCCAGGTTTTTAAACTCAGGGCTGTGTTTCACACTGACACTGCAGTAGTATTGTGTTTTATTAGACCTGAGGCTTCCCAGACTCCACTGCTCTACTTTCCACTTGTGTCAGAGCAGATGCTTCTGAGGGATGTGGTATCTGGAGCAATTTAATGGTTTTGAAGTGGACCTCACATAAACGTGATGAATGGATTGATTGAATTTAGGAAGTGTCTCATCGTTTTTGAAAAATTGCAAATGGATGTCAGCTGAGCCTGAGGCTAAATGATGAAATGCTTTAAAGGAGAGCGTTGCACGTAATTCATACTGGCACACTTTGCACTGGAGTGCCGGTGTAAGTCTGGAATTTGTTGATTTGATGGTTCCATAGATTCTAATTTGGAATGATATTCTCCCTCTATTGCCTGTCTCCACATGCACACCTGCACACTCACACACACTCCCTGCATTGTGCTTGAATGCACATTGCAGACTGGGAAGTGGCAGAATCTACAGTGCTCTGGTGAGCACTTCTCCCAGACTGTATTTCATAACCAATTTATTCAGGGAGAGATACTGAGATTCCAAGCACAGAAGCAGCTTCAGATACCTGCCATGTAGGAGCAAAGCAGGGAAGCAAGCAAAGCACAGCCTGCTGCTGCTATTTTTCTGTTGTTACTCCCTCAATGGGAAGGAACTGCAGGAAGGGCTGCAACATGGGATTTGCATGTGGTAACATTCAGTCCTGCACCACTGAGTAGCTTATACTTTGCAAACCTTATATTTTACCAGGCAGGAAATAAGTGTTTATTTAATATTAAAAAGCTTGGCACTGTTGTACTTCCTTAGAATACTGTTCTTGCTCATTGCCAGGGAAGACCCCAGAATACTCTACTGAGAAATCAGAATGCTGTTCTGTACAGTTGCAATTACCATCACTGACTGTATACCAAGTTCTATTGGTGATGACATTTCTCCAGGCAAGGACATTATAATTGGTTGTATTAATTAGATGTATAGATCTGACAATAATAATAATAATAGAGTGGGCTTAATTTGCAAGAAATGTTCCCAAAAGTGTTGGAATCTTGATCTTTTGTTCCATCTCGTAACACTCATGTAAGTTTCTCTGTTTTAAAATGGCTTAAATAGTTAAATGGAAATGACTAGGACTAGCAACAAAACACCCTTAGGCCTCAGTGTGTAAGAAAGGGACGCCAGAGAGCTGAGCACCTTGGTGGTATCATGTGCACTAGGGTTCCATTGGTTGTCCTTTGCAATGCCTGGAGTAACACACTCATTTATTTGAAACTTCCACATAAAGAGCCGTATATAAAGTCCTGTGTGACACAATCTCTGTTTCACGCAACATTGCCATATCTATAAAGTGATGCCTTCCAATATCTCCCTGACCTTTCAGTACTCTGAATAGTAAATCCTCATTTCATAAGTGTGTTTTGCTCAAGTCACATTGTTTTGTAGGCCACAGGCAAGATGGACGAGAGCCAGTTTGTAGCTGTCACCAGCACCAATGCTGCCAAAATCTTTAATCTGTACCCAAGGAAAGGCCGGATTGCTGTGGGGTCAGATGCTGATGTTGTTATTTGGGATCCTGATAAGGTGAAGACTATAACAGCCAAAAGCCATAAATCGGTAAGGAGAAAATGAAAACCAGCAAAAAAAAAAAAGTCACTTGTTTTTCAGCTGTTGACATAAATCTTGTGACCACCAATAGCACAGGATACAGAGGAGTGGGGTAACTGCCTGCTCCTGTTCTGAAACGGGTAAATGTTTCAGGACATGAAAGTATTGAAGTCCTGTGTTGGAAACACTGGGATCAGGAAGGATTTGTTTTCTCTCTGCCTATACCCTTGCACTATTTATTTTTTGCATGCTTGTGGCTGATCTATAAACAGCAGCTGTGAATCAGCAGCTGGGCAGCTGAGGTTAATAAGGCTGTGAGGATAAATTTAAAACCAGCTCTTTTTTTTTTTTTTGCTTAACTAAAAAGCACCTGATATTATAAATTGTATGATTAAATTAACAGTATTCTAAACTATGACAGGTGATTAAATGTTTTGATAATACAGCTCTAATCAGTTTCACAAATGGGTTTTCTGTTCAGTTCCAGAGCTTTCCCACATATTTCTCTGCCTTCAGTGCAGAGTACCAGTGACTGACAGTTGCTTTCACTTTGACTCCAACAGGTTTTATCTTACGTGTTGTCTATCCCAAACTTGTTATCTTACTACTCAGTGTTTTGGTTCTTTGAGGAATTCTTCCAAAAGTTTTACTGAAAAACCAGTATTACGTTTTTATATTTAAAAGGCTAAAACTTTTAGAAACCTTTAAAAAGTAAATTTAGGTGATTATATTTTCTGTTTCTCTGCCTTGGGATCTCTCTGTATTTTCAAGAAAGTAATAACCACCTGCCCTGTCATTCCCATTTTGATTCAGGCCTTCCTGGGCTTTTCTGGGCTTTTTCAGACATAAATGTATGTGCTGGCTGAGTCACAATTTTCCTTTGTATCGAGGCTATCATTCTTGTAAGTGCTCTAGGTAGACATAGCTAATTTTCAAAAACAAATGGAATCCTTGATAGAAAATGAAAAACAGAAAGGAAATATCCAGGGAAGTCTGATCAGAAAGATCCTTTAAATAATTTCATATCAAAATGCATTGCTTTTCCTTCATACAAAACAATTTTTACGCTTCCTAATGGCAGTTGTCTAAAACTGTGACTTCCAATGTACATCTTACAAGTTACTAACTGAAAGGTCTTGCAGTGAATATGTTGGTTGATCCTCAGGCCATTGAGTACAACATCTTTGAAGGAATGGAGTGCCATGGTGCCCCACTGGTGGTCATAAGCCAAGGGAAGATTGTGTTTGAAGATGGAAACCTGCATGTAAATAAGGGAATGGGCCGCTTCATCCCTCGCAAACCTTTCCCTGAATATCTTTACCAGCGCATCAAAATCAGGAATAAGGTAATGTCAGATCCTGTTTAATCTTCTTTGGAGCCAAACTCTCTTGGAAGCACAGTAGCACGTTTGTAATGTTGTTGTGCTATTATGAGTCCATACCAAATGGACTGCATATGACTTGTTAAAAGAATGACCACAAAACTGGTTGCAAGTGTAAACTCATCTAACTTAGTATTAACACCATGAGCTTCAGCAGGTAGAACATTTAATTGCCTTATGTCCAGCACTGCCTTATGTCAAGGCTTTTGAAGAGAGGTAGAATAGTGGTAGAATTTACTTTCACTTAAAATTCAGGAAAAGAGAAGGCTTCTTGTGATGGAGGGTAGGCAGGACAAAAACAGAATTTTAAATTGCATACTGAACTGCTACACTGCAGAGAAGAAAAGCATGTCAGCCAGAGATTCTCATTATATTGGGCTTTTCTGAACTGGTCTTAGTACATTTGTTGAGCTGTGTATTAGCAGCATTAATGGTTCAGAAACCTCTTCTCTTTTGTTTAATAAGAAGCTTGGGAAACTACCAAGATTAAGACTGGATCACCTCTGTGTTTTAATTATATCAGTGCTTATCTGTTGAAAACCAGTTGGCTGGACACTAGTTTGGAGTTATTTGGAAATTGCTTTTTATCACTGAGCAGGAAAGCCACTGTGTGAGCACAGGTAATGAGAAAAAATTATTAAACCTCATATTTTCTTCAACCATGCATACACCATAGGCTGTGAGACTGGCGGCTGAAATTAGGCCTAAAAGCATATTGATGGTTTTTATCTTTCATTATTTATTATACAAATTCTATCAAGCTGCAGAAGAAAGGCCTGCACTTCTTAGAAGAAAAGGCACAGTAAAAAGAAAATGTACCTGCAAAACTTTTCAAAATATGAATCAGTGTTGCATTTTTTTTTCATCATCCATGTAGATGATATAGGCCTTCTTTTCATGCTTGCTGTTTAGGGCAGTGCCTGGGAGTGCCATATAAATTAGTGACAAAATCATCAAAATAGTGAGGCCAGCACTTTAGAAACAAGTATCACAGAGCAGTGTCTTGTAGCAGGAGTTTGAACAAAATTACCTGGGCTAAGTAACCTGTGTCTTGCAAATGGGCCTGATTTTGGGAGACCTTTGATACTTGGGCAAGGTGTGCAAACAGACAAAGGGACTGATGTTTTTGCTCCTGCAGCTGCTCCCTCTGCTGCCTGCCGAGAGGGAGAGCAGATCCGTGCCCGCATTTCCAGCTATAAAGTTTTATCCACTGTAAATATTTAGAAAAACTCACTGATGGTTTTATCAGCTGCCGTATGAATGTGTCAGTGCACAACAAAGAAATATAGAGAAACTTTTCAAGCAAGGGACTGCAGGACTGAACTGGCACAGGTTGGCATTATCAGCTTATCCCTGGAGCAGGGATAGCAGTGTAAATCTGTTCCTTTGTGGGTTTCTTGGATTCATTTCTGTGATTGGGCATTAGTTTTGGCTCAGCCTGTGAAACAGTGACTCTTCTGAGCCTGATGTCCGTGTCTTCAAAAGCAAGGAAAATGCATTGATTGCTTTGAGTGCTGGATCAAACCCCTGTGAACACTACCTTTCTGTACAGTATTTCAATTTCACTTTTAACCTGTTGGGAAACTTCCTCCAAAACCTTAATCTTGTAAGAAACAAGTTTCTGATCTTTTTAATTAGCTTTGCTTTTTGCAGTTCAATGGCTTCACACTATTTCTGAAAACTGGGACTGTTCTTATTAAAATATTATTTCCTAGATTCCTATGATTTTAAGACCAGTGAATTTGTTTTGATTTTCTTTTCTAATATTTGGTGTAAAAACAGTGCAAGGAAAAAATCTAGAGATCTCAAACTGAAATCAGAGCTCAAATGACAGGTAATTTATTGACAAATACTGTAAGATGGGTCTTTTGCCACAGTCCAGTGTATAATTGCTTTTCTAGTTGATTACAGGAAGTAGAAAGTTTTGAAATTTAATTAAAAAATTTCTAGTCCTTTTCAATGACTTCTAATAATGAGAATGAGAGGAAATACAGGTAGGAGAGAAATTGCTGCAGTTGGTATAGTGGGTATCAGTTGTGCTACAACCCAAGTGTGACTTGGCAGCTGAACGGAGAGAGAAGAGGTGATTGTGACTGATCTTATGTAAAATAAACACGGCACACCTGTGAGTTTGAATCCCACTTCTTCCCTTTGATTGTGAAGGAAGCCTGATAAGGGACTTTCTTGTAATTTATATATATATAAAAATGGAGGGAGCAAGCTTTATAATTTCCTTTGTATATAAAACAAACTGCACTTTGCTTTATATATAAAGTATAGATGTGTTGTTAATTCAGCCAGTGCAGAATGTAGCTCTGTGCTCACTGCTCTCTTCCTACAGGATCATTAGGCAGCATTACCTGAGCATTCAGTGTCTGGATTTTTACTCTCTTCTTCTTTAGGTGGGAGGACTGCAAGGAGTCTCCAGAGGAATGTATGATGGGCCTGTGTATGAAATCCCAGCTACGCCAAAATATGCAACTCCTGCACCCTCAACTAAATCCTCCCCTGCCAAAAACCAGCCCCCACCAATCAGGAACCTCCATCAATCCAATTTCAGCTTATCAGGTAAGTCAGCCTAACAATGAGAAACCTTTTAAAGCCATGAGTATGGATTACTGGTGATGAATTTCAATTATAATTACTTTTTTAGTCACATATAAAACGATTGTACGTAGTCATACATGCATATACTTACATATATGTAAGTATTTATGCATTCATTGCCTAGGGATATTTTACATATTGCCAAATATTCAAAATGTTTGCAGTCTGAATTTTGTCTCTGTGTCCATAATTCAATATTATTTACCTGGCCCATTGCAATTAGCTGAGGTCTCTGGCTGGTGTGACTGAAGCCCTTTGGCGATGTGCACAGCTGATGGGACTTGGGTCTCAGACATCTCACAGGCTGCATCACCAGCAACTGCCAGACATGGAAACCTCAACTGTCCTTGTCCATGGTCATAAACCATGTGCAGAAGTTGTTCATAAGCAGATTGGAGTATTTCTTATCCTCTGCTCTTGGTGCTCAAAATATTTTCCATGGTACATAGGAAACAGACTGGAAAATCATCCTTTGGGATTGCTGGAAATAATTCTTGTCATCTGAAGACAATTACAAGTGTGCCAAGTCCTTATTCTTCAGAAGTCTAAAGCCCCAGTGGTGAATAATGCATTCATATGATGTTATGAAAGGCATTTGATTTTCTCCCTTGTGGGAGCTGGTGGTGGAGTTTTCCACCCTCACAGATCCTCTCTTTAGAAACTAAATTAAATTTGTGTAAGAAAATCCAAGGAGAGAAAATATTTTAAAAATTTTAAATATTTTAAATATTTAAAAATATTTTAAAAACTTTTCTAATGATTCGAATAATATTTTTGCCCATACACTTAGGGCCATGGTGAGCATATAAAGATACATATGAAGCTATACAAAGCAAAAGAAGTGTTTTGAAATTGCACATATTAGTAATAACCAATAATGGGGCTATTCGTAAGCATCTGAAGCTGTGCTTTCAGAGTGCACTACTGGATCTGGGTACTACCAAGGCATCTAGCGGTACAAGTTTGATCTGAATGATGCAATCACAAAATTAAGCAGAAGCAGAGACTACGGTAACAGTTTAAATGACCCCACATGTTTATTACGTTGTCTTGAGGAAATTGAGTGTGATCAGGCAGTATCTAGCCTGTTAGAGAGCTTGCTATACCCTTAAGCTTAACCTTTCAGCATTTAAAGTGCAATTTGAAGTGGGTGTGAGTTAACATCAGCTCAGTGCTCATTTTCTCATGGATTTATGATAGCTAACATCAGATTTACTCAACTGCTGTCTCATGGATTCAGTAGGGACATATATTCTAAGTCAGTGAGGCAGGTTTGAAAAATCCACTCTGCATGTGTGTGTTTTGGGGTATTTTTTGTAGTTAGTAGTATTTTCTGTCAGGTCTGATCTCACAAAGGGAACCCAGTCTGTAGCTTGTCATTGGCTCTTCCAGTCAGTGGAGAGCAATTCTCCATGTCGGCTGAGCATCAGTCTGATCCTAAACATTTAATCCCACACTTCTCATTGAAGACAGCTGGAGCTTCAAGGCACAGAAACGTGCCTTGAAGGTCTGTTCAGCACTTCAGCCAGACTCAAGAGAAACCAGCTGATGGTGGTGTGAGGGAAGCATAGCCAGTAGAACCTCACTACTGATGGTTTACTCCTGTTCACAGCTTTGTTTCCTCATTCTCTGTTGCTGCAGGAGCTCAGATTGATGACAACAACCCCCGTCGTACTGGCCACCGCATCGTGGCCCCTCCCGGTGGGCGCTCCAATATCACCAGTCTTGGTTGAGAAATGATGATGGACAGAAACACGAGGATGAAGGATCTTGGGAATAATGTCCATTCCCTTCAATATCTGTGTTATCGAGCCCACAGTTTTATTTGGTACTAATGGAAATAAAAACTGAAATGTCTTTTTTTTTTCTTTTTTTTTTTTGTATAGAAAGAGGTGATAATAGTGTGGTGTGTTTGCTTGGAACTACTTGCCTCACAATTGTGCTTTCATGCCATAGTCACCTTAAAGCATGGTGCTTCCATTGCCCCTTTAGTGACTACAGGTTTTAGCTTTGTCTCGTAACTGAATGATGGTTCCTTTGCACCCTTTCGCTGTATTAGAGTAGTTGATGCATGTTACTGAGTTATTTATGCAAGTTGCATTCTGTGAGTGAGTCCCTTTAGAACACGTTGCCAACAATTCACTAGACACAATGCCAAGATTTATGTCTGTATTTGAGAAACACCACCAAAAACACTAATGAAGGAAGAAAATGGCCATCTGGAAAGTAAGCAGTAGAGTAGCATAGGCAGCTTCTGTTTAATCTTTAATTTATTATAAACCCAAGAAGCACTTCTCTCAAGACACAGAAACTCATCGGGACACTTAACGACAAATGGTCTCCGTAGCACCTGTCTGTTCCCACTCGGTACATTCCAAGTCTGTGTCCTTCTTGTTTCCATTTTAGACAGAGCCATAATTTTTACATACCAATGCCATTGCCACCCCTGCAGGGATTTCTCCACCTGGGCAGTAGTGCTCTCCTTCTGCATGAGATTTTTGGTACTTACAGATAATCCAAGTTGCTGTCGGATTTTTAAAGTTTTTTGTACAAATTTTTTCCTTTGTAATCACATGCATTTTTACTTACTCTACCGTATCAAGATCTACTAGTCGTGGTTCAATTTCTGAATTCAAAGCTTGTGAAATAAAGGAAATTAATTGATGGGTAAGCGTCTTCCTCTGCTTTCCAATGCTGTGACTCAATGACTGAACATTTGGAATGGAGAAACTCAAGAGAAATTGTCTTTCAGGTTGACATCGTACAATAGAAGGAGCTTTTTTAGATCACAAGTGTTGTTAAGTGTATAGGTCTGCATATGCGTACTAGAGCATGATATGTCTTACTAAACAATGCTCACAGTGAAAATGTACTTACTAAAAATTGAACTTAGTATTGACTGAAATGTCCTTACTAATGGTTGGATTTGATCTTAGAGGTCTTTTCCAACCTTAATGTATCTGTGATTCTATGATATTGCAGCTGCCTCAGTTTTGCCCAAATGAGACACAAATTAACTTTCTCCCGAAGGCCTTCAGGTCTACATCTTATTTGCCTGAAGGGGTAATTCATTGCCATCATCTTCATCTGTAGTACAGAACCAGTACCCAGTGCTCCAGTTTGACCTAAGCTGTATTTTACTTCGTTCTGGTTTTCTGTGTTGACTGATCTGAGACAGTGTCCAGGCATGGCAGGAACAGATCATGCTGCAGGTAAGGTGAGCACTTGAATTCTCTGAGAGTGAAGAAGTACTTCTCCTTGACTTTCTGACTCTCACAAATTATGTAAAGAAACCTTATTTCCTGTCACTTTTTGGTTGTCTGGTGGTGTTGCAGATGCTGTGGGAGGTGTGGGCTGCAGTGGAAGTGGGGTGCTATGAGATTCAGCATGTCAGCAAACACCTCCCATTGTGCTGCTTTGCCTTTTCCACACTACAGAGCTGCAGCAGGAGAAGTCCTGCAGCAGTGGGTGCCTCTGGAGTGGTTTTATCAGATGCACTGCTTGAGCACTGAGCACCCATCCACCCCACCCATGCAGCAGTAACCTGTGTTGGCACAGCCTGTGCGGTGCATGCCAAGTGCATGTGGGGCATAACAGTTTTGGGAAATAGCCTACCTGAAGCCTGTCACTCTGAAACCAGGATGTTGTCACCTCCAGCTTGCCTGGGAAAGGAACTGCTACCCTGGAAAAATCCATTTCAGACAGCTGGGTCTGAAACCTGGAAGCAGAGCTGAAGAGCCAGCTCTCCCTTTGGCTTTGAGCTGAACCAGTGCAGAAACACTGCTATTCAGTCTGCAGTGAACTGAATTGGTTGCTCCCCAAAAAAGAGGGAAAACAAAGCTTTTAATGAATAATCCCTTCTGCTAAGAATTCAAATTCATGTTTCCTATTGCCTGGAGATTGCCCTCATCCTCAGGCTTCCTTCCTTCCTCTCACTTGGTGGTTCAGATATTTTATATGATGTGAATTAAAAGAAATTGGTTACTTGGTGGTGTAGGTTTTTATAGGAAGTAAAATAACACTAGCAGGCAAGCCTGAGGACAGTGTGCCCTGGAATAACCTACAGCCTAGCAGGTAAGGCAACCCTGAAATGCCAAGTCTCCATCTGCATTGTCCTATTTCAACCCATTTGCTATGAGTGTTGACAGCCAGGAACAGCTGTGGTGGTGTAACCCTGACAGCAGAAATACAGCTGGTTTGTGAAGCTGCGCAGCAACTTCCACAGCATGAAAATTTCAGAACTGCTGGTTACAGTTTTGTCACTGCTTTTCTTGCTTTTGTACAAGAAGCAATGGTTGCTCACCTCCAAATAAAACTTCCACTCAATATATGAGGCTTGTCACACTTGAGGTAGCAGAAATGATCACTGTGTAACTCATGTTGAGATTCCACTTTTCCTACACACTTAGCATCTTAAACCAAAGTCCTTTGCCTACAAGCTCGTCAAAGATCCACTGTTAACATGCATTTATTTTTTCACAGTGAAGTGTCTGTGAATAAATACGTGTGGGTGTTTTGAGAGGCATTTCATGGTTCAGTGCTCCTGTGTGAACAAAATTGTGTCTGTCAGGTCAATGTGACCTGTGATGTTTCCAGAATGAACAGCCTAAGCCCCTGCAGCCTGGCTGCTGCTGCCTTGGCTTGCTGAGAGGCAGCCTGTGATCCTGAGCTGTGCCTCCCCAGGTGAGGTGCAGGATGTCACCTGGATGGTTACTGTGATTCTATCAGTGAGATGACATGGGCCATTGCTCATGGAGGGCAAAGCAAGGTGAGGGGTGCTTCTCTTATGACCTGGAGGCTATTTCATGGCAATGTCCCTGCCCCTATGCCACTAACCTCTCCTTAAAAAAATAAAACACTACTAGGAAAGAATGTGGATTAGCTGATGATCCTGAGTGCGTGCTGCAGAATAGGAAACTGCACTTGAGTTGCTCCCTTGAACAAACACCAAGCTGGGAGATGTGAACTTGATGAGGAGCTGCTGTTACCTCTACAGCTGGAAGCAGTGCAGTTTTCAGGCTTTCTGAACAGTCAAGACTTCTAAAAATCTGCAGCAAGCTATGACCTTTCAATACCTTATGTAGCTCTAATGATGTATAATTGGCTCCTTCCTACTGCTGTTTTCAGTCTGCTTAAAATTAGTCTCTGTGACCAGCCTGAGAACTTTCTTTGCCAATCAAGTGATGTGGAAGGGAAGGTTGGATCCACAGATTGTTTTCTGAGTGTATTTTGGACCGTCTGTCTTGTGGTAAAGTTTGTCTGCTACCACAGCAATGCAGTTACATGTCTAAATTCTAGTGTTTGTAGCAAAGCCTGCTAATTATGATGCTAAGTCTGTATCAAAACCAACAGCTGTCCCAGCCTTTGTTTGTCTTGGCAATATGATTGGTCTTTGTCCTCAAGAACCAAAATCTCAGACTAGACCAGGTCAGATGACCATCTGCTCCAGGTTCCAGTAGCCAACAACACAAGCTTTAAGGTCAGAAGAGCAAGCATATAATGCTAATCCTCTTCTGAGTGTTTGCTTCATTTCCCGTGCTTTGTAATTTCTAGAGAAGCAGCAGCATCTTGGTCGTTCTCAGTGAATTTTTCTGCCATGCTTTAGTCAAGGTGCTTTTAAATCCAGGTAAAATCCTGCCTTTAATGGCTTCCTGGAGCAAGGAAATCACAGTTTAATGTACAATGGCAAAGTGTTGATCTTGTCCTCTTGGCACCAGCTGTTTCTTCCCATTTAGAGCTGGCATGCCTGTCAAAAACTTCACATGGCAGCAGCCTTACAGACCCAAGAGAGTGGCAAGCAGAATTTGCTGTAGTTTGCCATGCTTTCATCTTCCTGACATAAATATTTGTCCAAGGAAAACTCTTTAGGGTACAAAATATCTACACAGATATTAATCTATCAGTGCATCTAAATATACAGTGGCATTAGTAAGCTGTAGGTGAATTTTTAAAAAAATTAAATATTAAGAAACATCAAAAATCTGAATGACAGAATTACTATGCATAACTAGAACATCCGATAGAACATCAGAATAACAGTGATTTAATTCAAGTTTATCTTATTCTTGTGTAATTGTCAAGGAGTTCTTGGTACAAAAAAATGCATATTTTCATTCCGGTTAAAAAAAAATTTTGTTTTGCTTTTTTTTTTTTTTTTTTTTTTTTAAATTTTGGGTCAGGAAATGTCCATGAAATCAATGCTTGCATCTGAATTTTCACCTCCCGTAAAATTTCAGGGGTGTCTGAATGCACCATGCTCTGTTCCTTACTTTCCTCCCTCTGCACTTAGTACTATCAGTCCTCGTTCATCTGATCTTGGTAAAAAAAAAAAAAATATCTCTAATTCATCTAAACAAACTGACTTTAAGGTAGTTTGTCATCATGGTTGGATGAACTTTGCACAAACTTTCCAGACAAATTTCAGTGATTGCAGTAAGGGCTGCTGGGAGAGGGGTGTATGGGAGACAGAATAATGTTACCCTCAGAGTTTAAAAATAGGAGTAAAAAGGCATGACAATTTCCCCTAAATTTCTGCAGCAAGTGTTTTTGATATGTACCTGTAAAGCACCATCAATCCTCCATGTATCCCTCCCAGAATAAAGGCAGGGGCTCTAGAGCATTACACTATAAACCAAGTGTTTTGAGCTGTGACTGGTGCCTAGGTATCCCATTTTCCCCTATTCCATGATTCTCTAACATAACACAGAAGTTCAACAGTATTAACTGCAAAGCAACAGTTCTGAGCTTTGTTTGGCATTTTCTGCACTTGTTTCTTGGTCCAGTTAAACTCTGTCTTGTTCAGTATCTGCCTCACTGACAGACAGGGATGGCAAGTGTCACACTCTGCACATCTGCACATAACATTAAACAGGAACTTGATGTAGCCGTGGGGAAGCTCAAGGGGACGGAACTCACTAACGGGGACAAGAGGAGCGCGTGTTTTGACAGGAGATTGCTGTTGTGACTGCGGGAGAAAAGAAACGTCTGCAGGAGCTCAATCCCAGAGAAGTCGGGCTGAAAGGCTGCGAGGTGCCCGCACCCGGACCTGGGAGGATCGCACCGAGCACAGGGACAGGGACCCTCCCTGGCTCCTTCCCGGAGCTCCCGCCCGCCTCCTCCACCAGCCAGGAGGTGGGAACGCTGGGGCTGCCCGGGAGAGGGCACTGCTGCCCTGCTTTTGGGACAATCCCTACTTTCTTCTTTCCTAACGGAGAGAAAAAGCCACTTCAGGCCGCTCTGGCCTCAGCAGAGCAGCCGGGAGGCCCCATTTGAATAATCAGAGACCCACTCGGGTGACTCGGCTGCACCCTGGGTGCGGCAGGAGCCACTGCTGAGCTCAGGGCTTTAGAGCATCATCGGCTTTAAATGGCATCAGCTACCTGTGCTACGTGTGCAGAGAGCACTGCAGGCTGAAACCAGTTCAACTCAAAGAAAATAGGTTGCTTCTGTTAGCAAAAAAACCCTAAAAACAAACAAACAGACAAAACCCCAAAAAACAAAACTAAACAAAGAAAACCATGCAACAATTGAAATGTCCGTGTCCAGACTGGGAAGGCAGAGACACCGTAGAGCCAAAGTGCTGAAATACCAGAATAAAATGCCTAAAAGGGTACAATTCAGAATGTTTTTTACAACTGAGATGAAAATTAACCATTTAAAATACATGTGTAACAGGCCTGGTGACCTTGTTTGTATGGTAGCACTTTTGTCTGAGGCAAACTGTGTAACTGATGCAGTACTTTCCATTCTGCACCAAAGGACAACCTTTTATTAGCAAAATATATGTTTATTTTTAAAAAGGCAGAATATTCCCACTTCTTGAAAGCTGTAGGATTGCTTAAGTGGGGCAATTTATTACACGTACAGGTGCTCTGTACAGCCAGTAAGAATTAACTGCTTTGCATAACAAGAATTCCCACAGGAAACGTAATGAGCGTAACAAAGTATATCAGAAACAAAAGGGTGCACTTAAGGAAGAAGACTAGAAACTGAATTATAAAAAGTGAAAGAGTATACCAGTTTTGTCTCATTTTCTCTAGAAGTAACAATTTGAATTCTAAGACAAAGGCAGAGAAACACATTTATAAAAATATTTGTACAAATTTTAAAAAGCACAAAAATCTAACAAAAGAATGACCATATGCCATCTTTTGATGTACCAATACCATCTGAAGCCTGTTTACATGTTCTCTCCATTTTTATCTCTTTTTGTTAGGCCAAAATAGCATTCACAAAATATTAAAGACTCAATGTATCACATCTCAGGCTCTAAAGTAAACAGTGCATCATTACTTTGCTGAAACCTGACTGAGATACACCGACCTGGGCCAAGTGTGCATCCATTCTCCTACAAGTGCACTTTGCTCAGGATTACTCCAAATGTAAAACTGTCTCCCCTGCATATTACTCAAGCAATCTCAAAGAGCTTGTATTAAAGATTTCTTTGCTCCCCCTTACAAACACAAGAGGGAATGTTTTATTAACAGCTGAAGGAAGTTGGGATTGATTCTTAGCCTGCAGCTAAAAAAGATTTATGGGTTATTATTGATTTTTATGTTGTTCCTCAGCAAAGCCTCTTAGTAAGTACCTACAGCTGCTGAGATTCCCCAGAAGAATGCCTTGGTACACTGTGTTCAGACAGCTCATACAAAGGCTTTTACTACCTGCTGCCTTTCTTTTTTAACATCTTTGAGTTTTTCCTTGGTTCAGTCTCCCCTTCATGTGAACTCTGTGACACCTCTCTGAAAGAATAAACAAGAAAAAGAAAACAAAATTGCAGACAGTTTTTAAAATGCCATACTTCCCTCTTAAACTAAATTAATTTTGGTAAAAGAAAGGGGCTTGCTATATAACTTCTGTACTCACTGGTTTCAGCTGCCTCTGTTGAGGCTGCCAAGACAAAGTTGCAAAAACATAAACGTTCCTTTGTTGGGTCCCTGTTCCCTACACACGTATCCCTTGTTGGCTGTGGGAAAGGAGTGTGTGAAAAGGGTTGATGCCATCACGGAAAGGAGCCATCTCCTGAAGTCAGTCCCAGGCTGAGGTCACTCAGGGGATAAATACTTTTCCCCAAAGGCCTGTGGCTCCTGAGAACCAACTGTTTGCTTTGCCTGTCAGCAGGATTTTCTCTGCTCAATATATCAAGCCCCAGTGACCAGCTGGCTGGTTTGATCTGCCCCTAGTAATCAGCTGGCATCTTTCAGGTTTGTAGCCATTTCTTCTCCCCTAGTTAGCACCCCAGCATAAGCCAACTGAAACATCTATCAAGAAAATCATTGTTAGAGCTGCTACCCTCATCAGCCAAAGCCCAGCGCTTGCCTTTGTTCTTGAAATAAAGGTGGAAGTTGAAAGCCTAAATACCACAGACCATATTTTGGTTGCTACATTTCAGCCTAGTTCCATTGAATTCAGTTGTCTCTGCTGATTTATGCTGTCTGTGACTCAGGTTTAAAAAAAAACAACCAACTAAATAAAGGGAATTTGTAGACAGGATTTCTCATTTCTTTACCTTTAATCAGTTATTTATAAAATACATAGCAGCACAGACAAGCAAACAGATGAATTTTCCTAACTTTAAAAAAGATTATGGGGGAAAAAAGGTTAAGTACATGTGCGAAGTAAATATTAAGGAAATTCCGCATTTATAAGCTTGATTGCCGTTCCTCCTTATGAAGTAGGATTTTTTTCTAAATTGCTTTTCACATACATATTTTTAGTCTGTAACGTACCTGCATAAGCCAGAAGCCATTCCATGGGGCTCTTGAATATTTTCATGAGAACCATCTTTTTCTTCTGATTCGGGTGAGTGGAAGGTCTGTCTTTTGGAATTTGTTTTTTTTACCTGAATTACCAAATGCAGTGGATTAAAACAAAAAGAATCATGTATAGCAGAGCTTGTTTGGTTTTGATTAACCTAATGCAAAAAAAATACACTCTAACATTTCATACATACCTATTACTATTCCAAGGACATCACTCCACTTTACATTAGATTAGCACACTGCTTTTTTACCATTGGTTAGTTCTCACATAGCAGACCTGAACTTCCATACTTCCTGAACACTGAAGTAATTTTCCATGTGGTGCAACAGTTGAAAGCCCCATCACATATTTTCTTAGAAAGTAACTGAAAATGGATTTTCATCACAACCAAACAGAAGAAAAGCCAGTTCATATTTTTGAGCTATTTGAATCAGAACAACATTATGTCAAAAATTCACTGCTTTTAGAGCCCTGAACTAAGCTCCCACATGTGTCTGTGCAGTCATGGTGTCTACCAGGGCAAACTTCTGCACACTGGAGAAACAACAAATGGGGAAAGAGACTTCAAAATTGTGCAGGTGAGTGAGCTGCTTTTCCCTTTCAGGTGCCCATTTACCTTTCAGCATCTTTCAAACGTAATGCCATATGTTTCATTCTGATAATGACAGAAAGATTGCAAGGATCAAAGGATGACACTTGCATACTGCACCTGAAATGTGGACTAGGAAACACAACCGCTACTCTGAAAGTTTGTCCCTAAGTACCTCTTGAAGAATGAATTAGTATAATTTGTTAAAACTATAGTAAATTGATAAAAATAGATCAAGCTTCCTGATTCAGTAAGATTGTACTTTTGAGTACGTGTGTGGGAGGCAATTCTTCCATTCTACCAGGAGAATGAAAGCTTGGTAATACAACTCTGCTGTTCTCCCATGGATTTAGTAACTGAGGCAAATGAGTAGTTTCTAAAGACATGAAAAATGTTTTGGTTTAAGCAGGGCAAAGCCTTACATCAGTGGACATAATGTGATTTCTTGGTTAAAGGATGCTCTGGAGTGAGGAAAGGTGACATTTTTTTGAGGCTGTGCTGCTGGAGAACTGGGTCACCTTGAAAGGTTCAATTTCTTTACTACATCTCAATTACGGAAATGGCATTGATGAAAAATCTCTCCTGAAATTCCAGTGTGTTATACTGCAAAATCTGCTCTGATTTGTGAAATAATATGGGGTTTTTTAAACAATTCAGGATAGTACCAACCTGCTGGCTTGCTCCTTTTGGAAGGCTTCTTCTTCACAGTCAGTGGAACTCTGGTCAGCACAGCCAGCTCACTCATGAAGTCCTGCTCTGCTTCCTGCATCCAAGGACAAAGCAGAAATAACACAACACAGATCAGTTCTGGGTTATGTTATTCTACATGTGGCATGACAGAACAGGCATGTCTCTGCAAAACACAGCAAACAATAAAGCCAGCATCAGGGAAGTGTTCCTATAAGACAGTGGTGAATGTCAGCACTGATTTCAACTCGGGTAGCAAAGAGACCCTTACAATCTGTCCCATGTTTTGCTGTTGAATGTTTCAGACACATGAACCATTTCACCCTCATTTACCCTCAGCTGAGTCTCCAGCTCGGTTCCTAGGTGGTGCAACCCCAGCAGCTTCTGTTTCAGAGACTCCAGACGAATTTGCTGCTGCAGTTGAAACTGAGCCAAAATCTTGTTTTGCTGTAGCGCTATCCTGGTCAAGAGAAATGTAAATGTACAGATGCTGTTCAGTGCAAGGGAGGAATACAATCCTGACAGTCTATTTAGAAGATTTTGTAGAGAGAAAGGCTCATTAACAGTATTGGCCTAGCCAGCTTCTGCTGGGACAGAAAATTTTGTGGTAGATTTACTTATTTACTTATTTTAATAATCTGTCTTGGATGTCCATAGGACACAAGGTCCTTTTGGAGGTAGGAATTACAGGAGTGTGCAGTGTCCATGCCTGGACTCTGGGAGCTGGAATTCAGCTCTAAAGTTGAAGCCTGCTTTCAAAACCATTGTATGTTTATAGGATCAGTTTTACTGTCTGCTTGCCAAAGGGACAAGCTGTGTGAGAATAAAGGGATTAAGAATTATGCACTTCATCCAGGGTTTTTCAGTACCAGATTGAGCCACCAACATGGTAATTCAAAACTTGGAAACTGAAAGCATTAACAACTGAATTCTTCACTTGTTTTACTTTTCTGGTTAAAGATTATTATTAATACAGTACAACCTGAATGGCTGCAACTTTGCTGCATCTTAATTTCTTCTGTGTCCTTGCCTCATCTACCTTAAAGCAAAGCTGAGAATCACCCATCAAATTCCTCAGGGAAGGAGGTAACACAAATTGTTTCTGACATTTACACTTAATGAATTTGCTATTATAATGGTCACTGCTTACAGAGGTTACCTTTAAAAATTTGCTTTTTGAACTCACACTCATAACCTTACACCAAGGGCAAAAAGAAATAAAACAAGGTCGAGTTTTATAAGAGTTAGACAAATTAATGTAAACTTTGTCATTAATTTACAAAGGACTGGACCATAAAAGAAATAATAATGGCAATAATGGAAAATGGGTTTGATTACTGATGATCATGAGATCAACTTAGATGCTGTATAGTTACATTCTTCAATACCTCACTTCTGTTTGTGTGAAGGCATATTTCATTGTATTTTGTTTTCAGATACTAGAACAGATTACAGAGAAAAAAATGAGGCAACAGCTAGAAGTGAATTTATATGTCAGAATAAATGACAATTTTCATAATGAATAACTAACAGATCTTTTATGAAACCCTTTATAAATCCATTTCTACTAATTCAAACAGGGCTGAAAAAGTGCATAATTTCTTTCAATTTAGAAGAAACAGAATGTCTAAAGATTTAACCTCTTTAGAATAATAAAATTGCAGCTGTTGTATTTTTCCAGGTAATAACCAAGAGTAAAGGCATAAAATTATTACAAAAATGTAACATGTACATGACAAGCCTTAGAGCTTTTTATGACAACTTACTCCTTTTTGATTGCAGTGCTTTTCATCTGGACTTTAACTTACATAAAATCAATAATTAAATAAATATGATTTTTATTTAACTAACATTTGAGGGATTCCACTCTAAATTTAGCGCAAGTAATCTTGATTTTCCAAGGCATTCACTGAAGCCTTCTTTTCATTTTGAGTATTTTTTTGAGCTTCGAACATTTTCTCTTCATTATGGTATTTGTTTTCTCCACAGTAAACTAACAAACACTTTTGATGTTTGAAGTATAAAGGATGGAATGTAATGAATTAGACAGCATTGGTTCCCATCTTACATTAATGTTAAATTTCTTTTAAAATTTGGCATATGTTTTGGCATTGTATTTCACTCTCCCTTTTTAAGCTGCCTAAGTACAGTTCTTCAATCTGCAACTAATGACCATCAAAAAGTTTATTTAATAAGAAAATAATTCTCTGAGATCAAAGGGCAGACATCATTTGGCAATAGGTATTTTTTTCCATCAAAGACAAGTATAAAATGCAAACTCAGGACATTTATCCAGCTAGACATTTATGCAGATCTGCAATCATTCACAAAGTTCAAACAGACAGCAATGCTGCTGCCTGGTCTAACCTTTGGTGGACTGTGGATGACACATTTAGGAGGCCTTTGGGGTGCTTTCCTTTCAATGCCAGTTCATTCTCTTTATTCTTCAGTCTGATCCTTTCATTTCTTTCTGCTGAAATAATGTTTTTGTAAAATTTTCTGCTCAAAATTAAAAACTCTTGAGCTGTGACAATTTTCATTACAAATTAATCCTGGTTCTAGGTAGTCTTTCCAAAGTTACTGCTTCTTAGACTTATCATGTACTTCTTACACACTGCCACTGTGATCTGCTGCACAAAGAATACTTTGTGTATCATTTAGCTGAGATACGAATGCCACTGATTCCTGTTTAGCTACTTCTCCCACTAGGCTAACTGATTAACATGGAATTTAAAGCAGAAATGTTCTACAAAGACCTTGATGCCTTAAGCAAGAACTGTAATACCTAAACAAAAACTAAAACATAAAGAAAGTCAGAGGTGATTTATTCCTGGGAATGCCCAGCTTCATAAGATGTCCCTTCAAGTGACAGGAAGCTATTCTGGTTACTTTTGCATATGCTGACACTGTGATTTAGTGCTTATCTGCTGACCAGGCTCCTGACTCCTGCCCCTGAAGTCCTGCCCGGCAACATCTTGGGCACATCTGACAGACAGGACCTTGCAGCACTGCTCTTAAATTAAACAGGAGGGAGATGGATGTAACAGACCAGGGTATATAACCTTCATGTGGGAACATCCAACCTTTTCTGAACCCTCAGAGAGGCTGACAGGCACCTTTCCTACCAACTGCACCAACAGGGAGCAGTTACTGAATCTACTCTGGCCTGGCCTGGGCTGGGTGGAGGGGAGGTACCCTCCACCTTCTTTCCCGTGGCTATGCCAGGCAGGCTAAATTAAGATTTACTAGGCCAAGGGATGCCAGAAGAAGCAAAATCCTCTAGCCTTACATTAAGCACAGTCACCAGGAGAGATAATTGTGTTACAGTTGTCAATATCATACGAACCTTGTAAGGATTTCAGATGCTGAAGCTTTTTTCCTTCATAGGCTTCTGTGATTTTTCCTAATTGCTGGTAGTAGTTTTGCACCAGTCTATTGATATTACTGCTGGTCCCATACACACTTTCGACAGCAGATTCCACCAGTCTCTCCTGTATCACACAGTACAAGTCACAATTCATTTTCCAAGCCCAAAAGTGTTTCGGTCTGTTTTAAAAATACCCATACCTAATTTGGTATGTGCACACAAAATTGTGAACTTAAAATGTGGCTTCAAAAATGGGGCAGACAGACACTGAAAACCACTAAACATTTCAACATGAAAAATTGTAGCAAAATCTTTCAAATTTGTCTCATTTACTTCTGGCAAAGGGTCATTCCCCTATCCATTCAATCTCTACAGCCCATTTTAACAGTCAAGCCAACTGCCAGCAAAGCATGTTAAAATAGGTGTACCTCTGCTCTGACTTTCCAATACACAGAAAATCCAAATATTTACTTTTCAAAAAAATTATTAGTCCATGATGTTTTAATTTTTATTTTATTTTCTTACTTATCTATTAATTAACATTCAACTGTTAGTATACAAACACTATTAATTAGGAATAAAAACTTTACCAGTAGATAACTTTCTTTCTTTCTTCCTTTGTTATTCTCTGCCACCAAGAGTTCTGACAATTTTTTTCCTGCTCCAGTGTTTGACATAATAAAACCTGTTTTGGCTGCTGTAGCAAATGCTGTACTGCTACATAAGTGTTAGTTTGTAAATACTTTGCAAGTTGCGCTCAGTTTTAACACAGGTCAAAATGGTCTGCTGATACTTCCAGGCATACATGAAATTCTGTATAAAATACATACATGAAATTGCCTTCCATCTGTGCAAGGTAGCCCTTGTTTTGTTTGAAAAACTTCTATTGACCATTTCCATACCTTGAAGTCCTGTCCATCATCTGCACTCTTTTTTTTCAGTTTCCCCTCGGGCGTGCTGCAGCAGTGTCTGCCCAATCACCTGCTCCATGTGCTGCTGAAGAAACTGAAGAGCTTCCTGGATTTCTGTGACTAGCTGCTGGTGAAATTCTAAACTGGTTTCTTGTGTTTCTTCCTCAAGCTTCTCCTCCTCTTCATGAATGTGGGACTCCTGGTAATCAGACAATAAGACAGCACTGACATTTAAATATGTTAACAATTTAACAACTATGAATGTATTTAAGTCTAGCCAGCTTCACTTCAAAAGAAAGTCATGCACCTATTCAGAATGTTATAATTTAATAATTGTAATAATATAATTTACAGTGGAAGTTTTCACAATCATTTAACACACATGTCTTTGCCTCTGTCATATGTGCATTAAAAGTTGCATCCAGTCCCATTAGTGATCACTTCCAAGTGATGGATTCACATGTATGTGAAATATCCTGAGTCCAGTAATTTATAATTGTGGATGCCTTGATAAACTGCACAGGAGCAAGGCAAGTATAGTTATGTACCAGGAATATCTGTACAGTTTGTGGTACGCTGGTACTTGGGAGTACCAATACCCTTGGGAGTACCAGTGGTCCTTGGTACAGTGGTCCTTGGGACAGTTCATGAAGGTGTGTAATAGCACTGAAAACCATTTGCACAACATCCTCTGGTGGTGAGCTCTAATACTTCTCCCCACATTTCTTTATTTTCAACCTGCCATCTGGTAACTTTGCTAGGTGCTCTCTTCTTTCATTAAAACGTGAAAAGTTATTCTCCATTCTAATAGTTGATACCAGTTTTAAAACCTATGATATTCTAGAAGACACCTATTTTGTAGGCTAAGGAGTTCAAGTCTTTTAAGGTCTTTGGACCATCCTTGCTTCCATTTTCTCTGCTTCTTTTAAAATCCACTTTTCATCTAAACTCTGCTCACTAGCATGTATCTGCTCACTAGCACAGCCTGTTCCATGACCTTTAAGTGTACTAGTCTGCCATAGACGGCCTTCTATTGCATTGCTGATGTTCTTGTATTTATATACTCATTTAAGGCTAAATAACATTAAATTATTTGGGGGGATTTGACAGTGCCTGTTTGATGCCTTTTTGGAAATACAAAATGAAGGTAGAAATAGAACCTGCCTAGCCCACATTCATCTGCAAATATAATAATGTTCCTATTAATGCTGGTTGTCCTGACATGTTATGTTTATAGCTAAGACATATGTTGTTGGGATTTTTTTAGAAAGTTGGAAAGTCATTAAACTGTTTCTCCACTTTTTTAGAGACCCAAGCAAAAATCAACTTTGGGTAAAACAACAAAGTATGTCTAAAAATCTGGTTGAGTGCCTGTAAATTAACTTCTTCCTGAACTCTTTACAGATTGGTTCTAGTTTTGGAGGTTGTTTGTAAAATGTTTTTTCTCTCTTGACTTTTCACAATTCCACACCTAATGCCCTACTTTTTCAGCAGCAAGAGTCTTAGATGTGTATTTTTAGGCACTTCCTTGTGAGATGGGTTTTAGCTGGACTTGGAAAGAGGCTGTAATGGAGAGAGGCCAAAGGAACACTAATACCTGGGGACATTCCATTTTCATTAGGGAACCCAGTGATTGCATCAATTATTGTCTCCATGTGAGCTAAGGCAGTAGTGGAAAGCAAGGGGAATGCAGTGACATGCATTTATATTTTATTATTTTACATTTTATTTCTTCTGAAGGTTAATGAGTTTTTCAGATTTTCAAACTTAACAGAAATTGCTTCAATTGATATTTTACAAATAAGAAAACGGCAGGACACAGATTTTCCTAAATTTCTTTTCCACATGGAGATTGAGGGTTTGTATTACGCAAATCAAAATTAGAGGGATACAAAATTTTATCTCTCAGCTAATTACACAGCAACAGCATGGAGTGTAGAGCTGCGAAGTGTTTGCTGGGTTCAAGAAGCCACATGTGCAGCAGCAGAGGACTGGGCAGGGCTATCACTGACACCTGCTGGGAAGATTGTCTGAGGTTGAAATATGGAATGTAGTGATGTTCTGCATAAATGTCCAATGCAGGTAATTAAACAACCAACAACAACACTAAAAACCAGTCACGAACAGATGTGAAAGTGATCAGTGGGAACATCATGTCTAAAACTCCCTTAAACTTTCTTGGGTCGTCTTGACCTACAGTAGCCAGATAATTTGGGAGTACTGGGAATGGATGCTGATCTTCTGATGGACCGAGAGAGAAAAAAAAGAATGAAAAATTATGACAGTATAGAAGAACTTGCTAGGTGTAGTTGGAGCAAGAATTTCTCCTAATGGTCAAGCAAGAGCTTCTCAAGTGCATATTATCATTCCCAGCAGAATTAGTAGGAGCTTATCTTACCCTGAAGCAGCAGTTTTGCAGAAGTCTTTTATACATGCTGGCATCCTTGCTTTCTTGCACTAGTATTTTCATTTAAATAAATTGCTAAATAAGCTTGCTAGGATAACACATATCACTGATGGCTATACACTTGATAAAGTATAAGGGATTTTAAAATATCTGTCCAACCTACAACAGGCAAACTCAGGGATTTACTATGCCAGCAATGGGCACATTTTTGACAGAGAACATTTTTCTTTCTCTTTGGAGCTTGAACTTTTTTTTCTTTTGTGGTTTAGATCTGCCATCACTACTTCTAATGGCAGATATCACAGCGTATGAGACCTCTAGAGACAACCCAGTGGACTCTGTACTTACCACTGCCTTCTGTAACTGCCACTGGTCCTCATCCTGGCACAGGGAGGATCCCTTCTGCAGGGTGTGCTGCTCTCTCAGCTCCTGAAGCGAGCTCTTCTTTCTGGACAGCCTCATGCGTGCCAGGGCTGCCATTCCAACCCTTCGGAAGCTCAGCCTTCGGAGTACTGAACACAGCAGCAGGCGCTGCTTTTGCAATATATAGCTAACAGACCTGTAAAAAGGACCATTAAAATTCATCAGTGAAGCTGCTTGCTGGTTTGGCACCTGTGTTCACCAAAGTCATTGCTCAAAGGTGACAAGAGGTATTCTTCACTCTGTGCAATGTCTTTTTGTACAAAGCATGTCTTGGAAAGCTGCTCAGGTGTAAAGAATGGGTATTGCTGTGTCACACTTCTAGTTCTGTCACACTTCTAGTTCTGTCACACCGATTAAAATGAAAACAGAAATAAAATAGTTAAGTAACCATCTATATGCTGCTGGAGTGAACATTTTATCTTGCAGAAAATGCAGCTCCAGTGTTACAGAGAGTGCAGAGAGAGGTCGGTTCAAGACCAGAAATCACTCACAAACACAGCAGATACTCACAAGGCACACCAGTGACAAATCACATAAGACTATTTTTTCTGCTTTCCAGGAGACACGATATGTCTATTTTTTAAAATTTTTCTTTTAGTACTCAGACAAAAAACTACAGCAATTATCTCTCTGTCTGAAGGTGCTAAAAATCCCTCAACACTGCTTTCCACAATGTAATGTACACAAGTTTTTATCTGGGCATGGAACATTAAAGTTTTACCCCACTGCTCACTGATGAAACTGTGCTTACTCATCACTGAGGCATCCCAGTCTGCTTACGACACCTTGAGTTATTTTCTCTTGTTTCTCAGACAGGTGCTTTTGCATCACAGCAGACAGAGCATTTTCCGTTATCCAGAGCTAAAAACAGGGAAAAGAATTACAAATATAACATACTCTGATTTCAGACAGTCACTGCATTAAGAAACAAAGGTTTATTTTGCTAAAAAAGTCAAGCCTTGCTTTCGAAAACAAACTCATGCTGAATTAAAATTATTCTACTTAGGAATTTTTTTTTCAGTTATCAAATCTTTTGTTTTTCAGTAAACAAAATCCACTGAAAAGGAAATCTTTGCACTGGTTTGGATCAGCCCTGAGCTGTGCAGATTTTTTGGTTTCAGCAACAGAGGAACAAGAAAAAAATAACAATGTGGTACAAAATATGGCATCGACTCTTACCAGCAGGTTGCAGTAGGTTTTTTATTTGTTTTTTTTTCTTTTCACTAGTAGAGAATGTAGTTTTTATTTTCAATGAATAAAATAAAGATATCATCTTCTATCACACTTCTGTCATAGCACACAGTGCTAATAGCTGGAAATGGATATTACGTGATTAGGTAAGTATATGGACGGCAAGTTTACAGCTCCTTCAGTGTGATACTTAGATCAAAGAATTTAATCTTTAAATGAATTTTGATGGATCTGCCATTAGACTGTAAACTTTTGGACATACAGACTTAAGATTTTGTTTAGTATGTTACCAGAATTTAAGGAATAGTACGCCATAAACTATTTGCAAGGCACCAACGCTTACTGTAAGATGAAGAGTATATTTGAGGCTACTGACAGCTGAATAAAAGCAGGTTACCTGCTGATGTATCCAGAGCCCCAAATTAAATATAATACCCAGGGTGTCCACTTTCATTTTATATTCCAGCCTAATTCAGAACATGAGGAACTAAATTCTCTATTGTGGCAGATAGGTGGATTCGGCTAGATCAGTATGTCCAGCAAAGGATTAGCTGTTCTCCTGTTTGCAAGAGGGGGTGAAGCTTGGCACAGTGTGGGCACATCCAAGTTGTTATTCTATACCACCCCCATCATAACTGTGGAAGTGGTTTTGGGGTGAAAATGAGCACACCCTTCAGAAGTGGGCACCATTTTGCCTCTCTCTCTCCAGTGTCAGCATCACCCCTGCAGATGCAGCCCCAAGAGCACCCCTGCTCCCCCTCCTGTTTTCCCCAGAATGTGGCTCTAGGACCCGGTGCTGAAACGACAGCGGCAACAACGCCCATCAACAGCAGGGCTGAACCCACAGTGCCAGTGCAGTGCCTGCCATGGGGGAAGGACTGGTGGGGCTGAACCCCAAGCTGGTTGAGGGGAGCCCCCTGACAACAGCTAAGCTGAGCCTGGGCCAGCTGAGCTGAAAGGAGGTTGCAGAACGGTTGGAAAGCATCAGCTTTTCTCCAGCACAGCACAGTGGGAGAAGCAGCAGTACAGGCTCCTCTGCAGAACTGAGCCCAGCAAACGGCTCAGCCTGACTCAGGGGATTTATTTGTCACCGGCTTTCATTGTTTCAGGCTGGATGGTGAGGGAAATGTTAGCCATGGGACTTCCCTTGCCATCTTGCCCATGTGCTATCCTTCCCCATGTCTGGGGAAGCCAAGTGGACACGACCTACAGGGAGCATCCCCCATTTGTTTGTTTCTTTCCAGTGATGAACTCCTTTCTGCTGGGTAAAATAGTTTCTCTTTTTGTATACCTTTGTATTAATATTGCTGTTGTTACTGTGCATTTCTTATTCCATGGCTTTGTGCTCTCAGTACATTATCTCAACCCATAGTCTCTGCTTCTGCAACTCCTTTTTGGAACAGGCAAGGAAAGGGGAGCAGCACATACGGAGTTTAGTTTCCATCTGGTGCTAAAACCAGCATAAATGTCTAATTGCACAATTGTTAGTGTTAGAAAACAGGAGTGGTACTGGGCCTCCCTGTTGGATATGAGTCTTTTCCCTGAAAAGCAGTGATCTGTGCAGGAGAGAGGCTTTCTCTGTGAGCACAGAATGAACTCCCCTGGGAAGTGCAAAACATCAGAAATCTCATCATCTTTGGCCTCAAAATAAAATGTATTTCTTTCATGGCTAGTGCCTTCTCTGTACACACAGTGACACATGTAACTGACCTCTCCCCATATATAAAACCTAACCAAAACACATGTTCCTGAGCAGGATGCCTGACAAGGATGGGTAGGCAGTCAACAAGTGACAGATGGGAAGAGTGCAGCTGAGCATGAGAAGCATAGCCCAAAAGTCTGCATGGCACTGGAGCACCACTGGGCTACTCTCAGCAAGAGCCTCAGACATGCTTTTGTAGCCAGATCTCATCTGCTTTGAGTGTAGGTGAGTCTTATAATCACAGAGCACAGCTAAGCACAATGTCTTCGCTGATTGCATGCTGCAAGCATCAAATTAAGGTCTATCATGTCTCCAGGTATCATCATGACAGATGGCAAAGACTTGCTTGAAGTAATAATTGTATCATCATTTCCCTTCAGCAGCTCTGTGGTGATGGTTTCTAGCGTTTCACACCTCTCTGCACACGCCTTGTGGATCCATCACATTGTGTACTTTAATGTCTCTTTCAGCAGTTAAAAGGAAGTCTGAAAATGACCTTTTACTTTCCAGAAGTATTTCTATTTCCAATGAGAGGCTGGCTGTGGTCCAGATGTGGGTTTCCATCATTTATGGAGACCTGATTATTCACTGAGAAGTTGCTCTTGAAGGGCAAGTCAATCAGCATGAGGGTATAAATCACCAAGAGACAGAAGACAGAAGATGATACCTGAATTATAACTGAATGGTAAACGATATAATATTGCAGCCAAGAAGCCAAAATTGCAGCCAAAACAGCACCTCACTTGCTATCAATATATCCTATCCAAAAAAGGCACTCAGAGTGATAACAATGACAGGGTTTGTAGTTTTTCTTTACTTCTGTTGATGAAGAAATAGCCTAGTACTGTATAGTGAAGAGTTTCTTCCAAATAATGAGTCACCTTTACCTCTAAGAGTGCATTTGAGGTAATCTGTATGCAGAATTTTTAAAATGTCTCTGCACCTCCCTGAGACCAATGGGAAACTGAGAATACAGCAGAAATTCCTCCAGCACAGTTATTAAACTGAACAATGAAAGTACCTCAGTCATGTAAACAGTAAGAGAACAAGAGGAAAGGAGGGGGATTATTATACATTTATGATGAGATGATAAATAAGGAAGACTTGGAATTAGACCAAATATAGACCAGTATTTTGACTCAAAAAGGCAAAGATGATCAGGAAGATGATCAGGATGTAAAAGATTAGCTGGAATAAACAATAATGTATGTTTTATTGGAAGCAACACCTAGCCAGCTCACTGAGATGGGGTGGCAGAGCTGGGTATTTTTCACTCCCAAAATACATGAAGAGCTCACACAGAGAGACAGAAATGTGACAGCAAAGATTCTCAGGGAATGTTGAGGCTGCTGGCATGTGGCTGAAAACCTGCAAAACAGAGACAATTACTTCTTCAGGCCAGGTGGCAAGGTCAGGCTTTGTGCTGTGTGCCATTTCTTATGGAAAAATAAACCAGAGAAAGGGATAAAATGCCACATCAAAACTGGTAAGCAGGTGCCAGTTCAGCTTTCTGGGTGTCAAGCAATAATGTGGGAATGGATGGAAATCTCATCCCATTTTTATTCTGTAAGCTTCCAAAATTTTGCTTCCTGGTCACAAGTCCATGACAAGGTCTTCTGAAGCACTGCTGAAGTTAAGCAATACACTCTGGCAATAAAGGTAAGGAATATGCCTCTCATTTCTGTTTTGACATCTTTAGCACACATTATTCAGGGAATGGGAGGAAATCTCTGTCTCAGCCTGTAGATGGGGTGCAATGCACACTGACTGCCAAGTGAGTCTCAGCCTGGAGCAGGAGGCTGCTCCTTGGAACTGCTCTCTACAAAAATCAGGAGTTAGGGACTATGTGGGAAAATGCTCAAAAGTTATTTTCATTAGTCATTTATTCCCATTTGCCTAACTCATATCCTCAAGCCTATAAGGCAAAGTTATATATGAAACAAATTTTTTTCTTTCCAGTTGTAAAAGTGATTCTCTCCTCACAAAGGACATCATATTCCAAACAGGTATAAACGCTAGGAAAGATCACCTGAAAAAAAAGGTGATTCAAGTAAAAGGAAAAAATGTCTTTTAGAGTCACTTTGAAAGGCACACATAAATACCCTGGTGAAAAGTCTTCTGGTGTTAAGACTTCCCAAGCCTGTAAAGCAAGTGACTGTGTAACTCTTAGAGCACATTTATCAAGACGCAAATGAAAGACATACCTGCTGCTGCAAAATGCTTGACAGCTTAAAAGACCTGTCAATATGATTGTTGATTTATGGATCTTTTGTCATAGTCAGCACTCTAACATCTCTGGGATCTCCCAAATGACATAATCACCTGACAAAAGTGTCCAACATCTCTTCTTAAGGTGGAAGAGGTGTTCCTTTTCGTAGGACACAAGTGTCATGTTAAATGTTCATGCTGCTGTGTTTATACTAGGAAAGGGACAAGAAATGCACTTTACATTTGAACATAATGGGTTGTGATGTTTTAGAGATTCATGAAAATTTGCCAGCCTAGCTTTGGTGAAATAGCTATCTCCCTGCATGCTCTCTTTGGAGATAAAAACAGATATTTTTCTAGTCCAAACCCTTTCCAAAAAGCCACAAGCATTAAGTTAAAAAAGTTACTTAGACTCCTGCACAGAATATTGTCTTGAGGAATCATAAGATGAATTTCTCACTAAGAGAAACTCTTCTCTCTTGGAATTTATCCTGCAGAATCACTTGTCCTTAGGACAGCTCTGTCTGCCACTCAGGAAATTTCTATATTGAATAAAGCCCAACTGCAGTGCTGATCAGCCAGAGACCAATGGGAGATTCTGTCATTACTAAGTTAATTCCTCTATAGCTCTATACCTCAGTAATTACTGCTAATGATGTCAGCAAACCTTTATTATTTTATTTTTCAATTTATTTTTTTTCCAGCTAGGAAGTCATCTGCTTTACATTATGAATGCTAGGGTACACAAAGTGATGGAAAGTCAATTTTCGAATTTAAATAACTTATGCTTGGGCATGAACAGAACATGTGAATTCACATACAATGAATCCATCACACAGTGCTGCCCAAAGACCTATTATCTAGGAGCTGAGTGCTGGAGATGAACTAATCCTTTAAATCCTTTGAGAAAAATTCCCAGGGTATGGTTTCTCCACTCAACAGTGCACTCAGTGATAGCAATAGAGGAATGTACAAACAGCATTTCTGGACCAAAACCATCTCAGACTTGAGATGTCCCTCTCTGTGGTGAGTCTCTTAACTTGTTAAATGCATCCCCTCCGGCCCTGAACAACAGCTGAGGTTCAGTGGGGCACTGGAAGGACCACAGCAGAAGTGCCCTAACCTCTGTTAATTGTTAGTGCCACGCCACTCTGACATGACATTATTCATAAGCTGCACACCAGAACCTCCTGTTCTCTATGGTTTTTTATGACAGTGAGCACTAGCACATTGCTTAGGGCTTTGAGCCCTATGGGACAGGCTTGTAGCTCACCTGCCAGAGCAGGCTGCTCAGGCCATGCACATACAAGGACAGGCAATTTGTGCACCCTTGATGAATGTGGAACAGCAAGATTTAAACTTGACAAGTCAGGTATTCAATCTAATCCATGATAAAAAAGGGTAAAATAATAATTAAAAAAAACCCTTGAGGTGAGAAATTGTTTTATTAATCACTGAATGTACAGGTATGCCAAAATCAAACACTAAATGCCAGCCAACAGTCCTGGAAAATAAAAATGCCCACTGTTAATTAAGCATGTGGGCAGACCCACTGGCATCAATGGTTGGTCCCAAGCACAGTTTATGTTAGTTTGCTAGATAATCCTGTGACACCAAAACAGAAAAACAGAATTATTCTTCAAAACAGGTCAGTTACAATAAAGGAAATATAAAAACATCAGAGAGGTGCATGTTGCATAAATCCAGATTAAGGAAAAGATAGAAGAAAAAAAGGAAAGGTCTCTGAATTTTCCATGAAAAGTTTTACTTTTGTATTTCCAAGGGTGTTCTAAGCCCACTGGTTAGCAAATAACTCTACCAGATTTAGTAAGAAGCCCACAGTTTCCTGAATCACAGTGTTTTACAGCAGAATCCTAAATATGAGTGGGTGAAAAAGTTGAACACATTAATGCAGTTCGTAATAATTAGGGACTTGCTCAGTACGTCATTAACAATGTACTAGATTGCCTAGGCACTTTGGAGAATGAGGGCAAGGGAAAATATTATTCTGCCAGCGCTAAAGAAATCTGCCAACTTTTTATTCCGGAAGCTCCAATTACTCTATACATTGCAGCAGACACTTAACATTTAGGAAAGGACACACTTTAGAAGAGAGAAGGTCTTTCTTTGACTAAGCTATGTTAGAAGCAGTGTTAACAGAGACATAGCACTGCATAAATAAACTGAAGGCATATTGGGGCCCCAGCCTGATGCTAAAGACACCTACCTCTGCATTTACTCTTGTTTTCTCTTCTGATGTCAACACCCCCTACAGTGGGCACACACAGAGCAGGAAAGCTGGATGTGTGTTTTTTTCACCTTCTCAGAGTAGGGTAAGTTTATAAAAGTATCTATCAGATGTTTCCAGTTATTACAGTATTAATACATAAGAATTAGTCAGAGGTATTTATCATTGCAAGGCTTCCTTGCCTGTAAACTGTATTCACACGTACCCTCTCCAAATAGACCCAGTGAAGGTTTTTTTGAACTGTTTCTGTAGATGCCAAGAGTTGAGGACATCAGAGAGCAGCCTTGCCAAAGAGTGCTTATGTGCTGACAAAGCTGTCAAACACTGTGGACAGATGTTCAGTAATTACTCTCTGACTCCTCTATGCAAGTCTACATGCCCAGCATACAGATTCACTCCATGCTGCAGGTGAAACTGCTCCTCCTCAGCCTGGAGCTGTGCCTGGACCAGGCTATATATTTATACATTAAACACTCCCCAGAAGTAACTATCTTGATAATTTTATTCCATATCCCATTTTTAGACACTGAGGTCTCAAATCATAATATGGATCTTACTTCTTTTTCTTGCAATAGCTGCTCCTGGAAAAGCTTCCAGCGTCTCTGGCGGTGGTTCTTCCATTTCTCCAGCTGAGGGACCAAATTCTCCTGCCATTCCTCTTTCAGAAGCTCACATTCTCTTACAGACAGGCCGGTAACCACAGGCAGAGTCTGAAGAAACAGCTCTGTCACCAACTCTGCTAAAGCATGGGAAGCCTTTGAGTACAGCTCCTAACAGAGGGACAGAGAGACACAAGTGACAAAGTGAACCCCCAGCCCTTTGGAGCCGTTTCCCTGCATGTTCCATGATGCCAGTGAGGGAACCATGTAAATATACTGGGCTGGTGATCAAATTCCAGAGCTAAAATCCAATGCCACTAAGGTTTGAATTAAAAAGGTTTTGTAGATGGAATGACTTAAATGTTATGGTTCAAGCTACACAAGGCATTTAAAATGCAATAGTGGTAAGAGCACATAAGACCCTGAGCTCTAACTGTCGCTCACATGCAACAGCAGTAGAAAAGAATCTCTTGTTTTACTGGCTATGGTGATGTGTGATAAAAACACCTATTTTGAAAGTCTCTGTGGAAACAATCTGGTGTAGCACAACACCTCACAGGCACATTTTCTCAGGTGCTGATGTGAAATGAATGAAGAAAGATGGAGGAGTTAAAAGGGACAGTATGGCTTTTAGCTAGACAAAAGTGGCATTAGTCATGTTAATAGTTGGTACTTCAAAATATGGCATTCTTCAAAGCCTGAAGAACGAAATTATTCAAATTCACCATGATGCAGAATAGTTTCAAGGTTATGAAAACAAAAATCTTCTGGTGGTTCTAATGAAACTAGACCCATATGAACAGTTTTTAATTGCTGAGACTGTTTCACTCACAAGAAGCATTGGGGTGATTTAGTCAGATGGCATCCAAGCTAAAACCTCTGTTCTAGTTTCACTGTCAAATACACAGTAGTGATAAGAGCTGTGTTGGCAAACTTGGCACAATTTAAGATAATTCCTGGTGAGAAGGAGTGGGGACAAGTAGCTTTCCCAGCTGAAAAGGGAACAAAACCACACTGGAAAGTCACGTGGACCCTGCAGTATTCCTGCAGGATGAAGAGCTATTTTTGTGTGAGCTCCGCATGATCCTACCAATCCAAAAAGCTTTACTGCCTAGCTGGGCTTGCTTTCACTGCAAACCTGTGTTAAACCTCTAGAAAACACTTATATTTCTTTCTTTATTTTCTATAAAAAACAGATAATATTTTTTAAACTCTTATAAGGATTCCTGTTAAAAGAACAAGTCAGGTCTTCTAGCTGCTGTCTTCTTTTAAATACAGGTTCAATTACAATTTCTTAGATGATCAAAATCTAGGCCTTCTCAATAGAAACACAGGGATATTTATCTAGATGTTAGATATGTTTGTCTCCAGTTCACAGACAATAAAAGTTCCAGTGGAATTTTTTTTTTGAGGGGGCATACACTGCTATAATGTACTATTGTGCAAGAGCCCATTCCAACTGCTAGACATTGAATCATACAATACAAAATACTAGAAAATAATAATGAAAATATATCTACGAAAACCAAAAGAGGATGTTAAAGTACAAAGACAAGAACTTAGAAATACAGACCAGAACTAAGGTTGAATGTGAAATGTAGTTCTGTGTCCCCATAACAATACATTTGGAGTTAATGTAATGTTTCTACAGCACCTTTATCTGTTCCATGTTTAGATTTAGGAATATCCTTTGAACTGATTGATTTCTGGAAGATATTTTAATATTTCTCATTTATTGTAAAGTATACAAGCTGTGCACTGAGTCTGAATTATTATTTTCCTCCTATGATCCCTCTAGGATGCTAATCACCATATTAATTAGCTGTTTCACAAACAATAAATAGTTTAACAGCTCCCTGCAGTAACCTCTTCTTATGGATAAAACTGAGGCAACAACACCACAAAATGTGCTCACTACACCTTTGTGATGAGCTCTCACAGCTCTTTCCACTCTCTAACCTGTCTAAAGAAGGCAGGATTTTCAGAATCTGGCTCCTGCTGGCTTTCTTTAACCTTACAGTATTTTGAATTCTTGCAAACTGGACTATGGCTTTTTGAAACTGAGTACTGGCCGTAAGTATTAGAATAAGTAGTCAAAGACCCAACATAATACCTAATTTCCGATAAGACTTTCCCCATTTCTAGTGACTACTCACAATCTGGATGTGACAGTACCATTAGGGTTACATTTGCTACATAGGTGCATCCTGTGCTGAAGGATTATTCTTAATATTCCTTAATTATTATAGTTATAAGTTCCTGTTACAACAAGAGGCAAGATTTATACCATCCTAATAATCTGTGTAGTTGTGGGCCTGCGTCAGCTTGGAAAAAACACTGCAAAATGGTTTGTTTGAATTCTCTCTTCTGCTGTTACTTTAAAATCCAAGTCTCAAAGTTCTCAGATTTAGCATAAACTCAAAGAAACTGTATTTCTAATCTGCATATCCCACACAACATTTAAAGAATAATGGCTCTATCTCTTTACACCATCTCTCCTCTGAGCTTTACCAGCCTTTCAGGACATGTTAATTCTCCTGCCTTTACTGGGTGTTCACTGATATAAGAATTTCTATTGGATCTGAAATAGTTCAGAAGCAATCTAAAGGAGTCCATGGCATTTCTACTGCAGTATCCAAAGATCTCAGGCAGGGTGTTAAGGAATTCTATTCTTAAACAATTGCAGCTAAATCCCTTTTGAATACATTTTGCTGTAGAACTGATAGCACTTCCTTGGCACACTCACAGCTCTGTGTTATTATTTACTAGGAAATATTTTGCACAGAACAAAAATACGGGATTTTGTTCCTTGTTATCAATGTCATTTTGTTCTGCCTGTGTCCCCTGCACCTTCAAATTATACTGTATACTTAGCTCTTGTACTACCACAGTGGAGAAGTTATTGAAGAAAAATGTGATTAGGTCCTGCTCCCACAAAATTACTTATCTGTATCACCTCATTGATGTGATGGGCCAAATCACACAGAAATCAAAGCATGCCAGACCTAGGAGCTCAGCGTGCTGCACCCAGAGGCCATTCCACAGGGACAACACAGTGGCCATGCTGCTTAATGCAGCACGGGAAAAAATGTGGTGGAATGACCTTGTAGAATTTGGTTGGGGAAATACTAAGCCTGTATTTAGGAAAGATTGCAGCTGTGATTGAATTCTACCCATCGACTCAAGCTAACAAAATAGTTCAAAACTCTTTTTACTCTAAGGAATGTACTTGATTTCAAACTGCAATAAAGACTGTCTGGGAGCAGGGATGGCACACTATGTATTATAAAAGCTATTTTCCACAGGAAAGAAAAGGAAAATACTGCTTCCAGAATCTTATTTTTGGACTAAAGCCTCTATAAATATTTTTTACCAGCTTCCTGATATGCTATCTCTTGTTTTTAGAGCTTTGACTTAATGATATTTATTCAAATTGATGCCATTAATAGAATACCTGATTGCAGTATTGAATGAACCTGTTTGTAGAACCTGGCAGTCAATCTCAAAGCTTTCAAAAAATCCCCAGAGAAATACATCAATACATGGGGTATACATGGATATAAAATGGGCCAAGATTCAAATGCTGAGTGCATCTGAATTTTAAACAAGGAAGTAAATATATAATTTTGTCAAAAACTAGGGGAAATACATAGCTTATCAGATTTCACTCAAAGAACAATATTAATTCTCCCCCTTAAACCTAAATGATTAAAAGGTACCTACACATAGATGAATGAATAATGAAACTGTGAAGCAGAAAAATGTATTTAGAAAGGCTGGTTGTAGTTTATTTTACATTCTAGCTACTGAAAAGTATATATAAACACAAAGAGGCAACTGCACAACTATTTGTTAACTTGTGATAGAACATTTTGTTAAAGGAATTAAAGTATCTAATCAAAGCTGTAGAACACTGTTGCATGTGCCTCCAGAAGCTCAGTGACTAGGACTCTTGGTTAGGAGGTAGGAGATTCATCTCCCAAGCCATATTGTATCTTATGAAGGACAGAGATTAAATACTTAGATCCCATAAACACATCAAAAATTCTGGAACACTGGACACACACCCTACTGGCCACTAGAAGATACTTCACATACACACAGAAGGTACACTCACTCAAAATGTGTAAAAGCTGATTGCATGTACTTGTCTCTTCCATGTGAACAATTCTGGAAAGTCAATTGGAAAATGAAAATCCAACCTGCTTTTAAGCATCCTAACATTAATAGAACACAGTGACATTGAAGTCATCCTTAGCACAAGTTAATAAAAAAGTCTCACTGCTTGATTTCCACACATTTAAAATGGAGGTTTATTGAAATTACAGTCTTGCCCCCTCAATGGTCTTTGATTTATTCAGAAGGCAGTTTCAGTCTTCTCTTTTGGAACTCCTTTTTCAGAAATATGCCTTTCTGAATAAGGTTATCTTTTCACGAGATCTAACTATTAGCAAATTGTGAATCTGTATAGTGATAAAATACATTTTCTTATGCAGTAAGGCAAGAGGAGAACTTCAAAATGTAGGCTACCCACATCAAACATCTTATATCCGCTTCGATTGAAGCGACCAAAACAAATTTCATAGTGCCCAAACCCAGAACTAGTACGGGCTTGCATGGTAGGAGTTCATAAATCTAATCTGTCAGATGATGCTATATTTTTGGGATAAGGGACAGGGCAAAAATTTCAAAAGTGAGCCTTTCAGGTGGAGGTCTCTTGATAGGGATTCCCACTTGAGACAAATTTAGTGATTCCCCTTAAAAAGATGCCAGCTCTTGGTACCCAAAAATGCAGTCTAGCATCCCTAACCATATCTCAAGTTAACAAAATTACATAATGACTGTAATAAAAGCGGAATTCTTAGAATCTGTATTTTTATCTTATCAAAAACATTGTCCCTTTAATTAACAAAGGAAAAAAATCAAATACTTTTCCTCAAACTCATATTTATGTCTACCCATTCTTAAAATGTCTACTGCCTTGCCCACTGATAACACTCATGACTCAATAGCTTTTAGTCTAAATTCTTGTGCATTTATTCCCAAGTCAAGTCAAATGAAGTAGCATTCTAGTGAACTGCTATCAGCCAAGGGGAATTATAAATTACAATAAATTGTGTTTTTATGGTTTTGAAATAAAGGCAGAGGAAAAAAGACCTATCTTACATAGCATGTACTATGTAATTCCTAGCTGTTAATTGGTTTCCTTTGTGCAATCTGCATGACTGTTTTCTTAATAATGAACTGTTATCCCCCAACCTCTTAACTTCTCCTTTTCCTACTGAAATACATGGGCAGTACACACACACACACACAAAACCCCCAAAACAACAAACAGCCAAACAAAAAAAAAACCCAGAAAAGATTAGGAAGATTAAAGGTTGGTGACTATCTGATACGTTAAACTTGAGACAGATTTGAGATAGTCATTAATCTACTCAAGAGAAAAGGATATATTGGGGCAGAGAGTGGGGTGGGTGCTGTGTTATTGCTTCCACGTAATAGAAAATGATGGTAAAAACAGCACAAAACCCCTTGTATTCAAGATAATGCTGCAGACCTTGTTCTTGAAAATATTAGGGTGATGCATTCAATTAGCTTTGCACAATTTTTCCTTCAGTTACGATATACTGTGATAATCAAAATCATTCACCCCCATTCTTCAACACACATTTCAGAAATTAGTTATGGAACCTCTGTCTAGACACAGACTATTCACCTACAGCACACTATTTTAATCCACTAGTGTGGCTGAAAAGTCCTACTCTATCCTCCAAATATAACTCATTCATTCACTTCAGGCATCAAGACATTCCTGTTGACCTTGGTTAAATCATTTTAATTGATTTATTCATGCGTACACAAAACAAACCTACTCAATTATTCTATGCAAACACAGTCAGCTTCCAGATCATTGAATTTTTACATATTTATTCATCAATTTGGATAATTCTTCCATGTATTGTAGCAGCACAGACTTCCCTAGTGCTAGAGGGTTATATAAATCTATCTTGACGAACACACAATCTGTTTAAAAGGCAAAAAATGAAAAAATTGGAAAGGTATAGAAATTTGATAAGGGCTTAGAAGAACACTGTGAGAACAAACTAAGGATATTTTACCACAAGGGAGGGGCACTTACAGGTTAGTGACATCTTCTCTTCTGTCCCCAGAATACTCACTGGTTCCCTGTTCCCTCACATAGTGACCTCTTTCTTATATTTTAGAATCTCCTTTTTCATTGAGATCATCTTTCAACTTCTTCATTTGTAAAGCAAATGACTGTCAGGCAAGCCTCAGCGAGTGCAGACCTTCCAGAAAAACAACATGAAGCTTTGCAGTATTTACAGAAGTGCCCAAACCAGCTGGTTCTACCAAGTCCAAACCCAGTGGGGACATAGGTCTTGTAGCACAGAGCTGACTGCTGCCATGTAAGGCTTGTTTAAGTCTACTTGAGCTGCAGTCACACAACTGCACTCTGGAGTATCTCAAATCCCTGTCATCTTCCCACTGCTGCCTTGCCTTCCCCATTAGTAGCAGCAGCCCCATTTATCTTCGGTGGGGCTGTGCTCCTTTGTATTATCTCTTCTTTCTAGCTTACAAGATATGTTCAAAAGCAGCCTCCTCTCCTACAACAGTTTGTAGTAGGGTTAAGGGGAGAAAGTGTAGTTATTCATTATGTTTAAGTATCACAGTAAAAATGTTTTATTACAGAAAAAAATGGAAATTAAGATTTGTGGACCCTCATTTAACAGACACCAGTTGGATCACAGTACTTGCAGTTTTTCATGTCTAGCAGTGTTTGTTTGGGTCTAGTCATAGGAGCGCACCTGTAATATGGAATATAATGGCCTAGAGCTGGGTGAACAGGCAGAGTTCAAGTTTGTGCAGTACTCCTGGCAACCTTGGCAATTCTAGAAAAACTCAATTCACCCAAACCAAATTTTCTTTAGTGAGAAAGAAAACTTAGCTTAGTATTGAAAGAAATAGGATTTTCAGTCTGGTCTTAGTGTTACTAAAGCAGAGTACACAATAAAAGAAAGCAATATAATTTCACAAATGAGGTGGAACTGTGCAGGATAAAAAAGAACTTGTTTACTCTCCAGACTTCACATAAACAGAGGAAGGGAATGGAGAAGTTAGTAACTATGGATGACGAACTGAGCACAGTAATATCAGCAAACATGTTGACTCATATTATATCGCTTTGTACATTTAATGAAGACTGATTCACTAGTATATCCTTCCAAGAAAACCTTTCCTTTCTCCAAAACAGATTTTTTTCTCAAATTGTCTGCTGCTTGCACTATTACATAAAACCATGGCAAAACTATTTGCTCTAAATAGAGTGGCTTTATCTTTTTTATCAAATGAATTTGAAAAAATGCATGTGGACTAGTGCTAATTAAGATTGTATGGGTACATTATCCTTATGTGATAGGGACCACAAGTTTCTACAACATCCTGATCTTGTCATAATTAATCATGACAAGGATCCTGTTGAGCTGAAAGTGATTAGTTCCAGCCTAATTAAAGGTCACTAGTGACTATGGTTTTGGGCTTCACCAGATAGAACATGTTATCATATTTTTTCTGCACACACAGAAAATAATTAAAGATGATGCAAAAACATGAGGCACCTAGAATTTCCCAAATCATTCACAAAAGGAAGTGTGAAAATATTACACCAAGGATCTGAATTTATTTCAAGGAACTAACCAGAGTCAATGAAAACTGCTCTGTGAGAAAAAGAGATGAACAGACTGTATTTGGAGATCTAGTGAAGTTCACTTAGAACTAGTATCACCCAACTACAGTGCAGAAGAGATAATTATGCCACATAAATGAAATCTCCCTCCTGGTAGTAATGACAGATATTATATACTCTTAACATTACTGCAGCCTTGTCAGTCATCCATGCAGGCATTTTCTGACTAATATGAGGTTAGGAAACATAGTGTTTTGGGAAGATAATGGAAAAGGCAAGCTAATATGGAAGACTGTACTGCCTCCATCTTCTGCTTAGCCAGCCTAGCTTTCTGGAGCTGCAATTCCTGGAGCTGATCCTTCCTGCAATTCCCCAATCTTCCCCAAGGCCTGGCACTGTAGTGGGGTTAGGTGATCTTCAAAATAAATTTAGCAAATGACATTTATCACTAGAAGTGGCACCTTGTAGAGATCGGCGACAGCCTCTGTGCTCTCAAAGTCATCCTCCTCCTGCAGATCCCACTGTGCTTGCCAGTGTTTCTCTATCAGCTCATGGTAAGCCTAAAAGAAACATAGTAGGCATATTTATATAGCTAAAAAGATCTTAGTAGTTCCTTGTTATCCTCCCCTTTTCTTTCTTGATGCCCTTCCCATGCATCACTACAACAGTAATAGTTTACCTGGAACCATGACTAAGAGGGAAATGAAACTTGCCTTATCACCTTAATTTGAGCTTATCCAGTCTTGAGTATAAAATTTCTTAGCCTCAGCAACATGGAGTTAAACAATATGTACCATACTACTGCAAAACATGTGCAATTATCTGATTTGAAACCTGCTTTCCAGTGTATGAATATCTCTACATCATCACACATGGTGCAGTGCAGCCATCTGACATCACCATGAGACACCTGAGTTAAGCTGTATCTTAACTCAGTTAACTCACTGTCCAGGGCTTTTGCACTGGGGTTGGTCAACATGTCCCATGGTGGGTCCTAAAAGGTTCTTTTAGGATGTGGTCCTGACTTCGTTCTTGGTCACAGTTTTAAGAGGGATGCAAATTTTCTTCAAGTGAATGTGTTTGCAGGCTCATGGAAGATTATATAAAGGCTATCTCAATCTACAAACTAATGAGTAGCATTATACATAAATATTCCATATTTTGGTTTAAACTGCCATGGTAAATATGGCTTTCTTCAGTAGGTATGTCAATTGAGCTCTTCTAACGAGGACCAAAGTGCCCATAATCTCTTCATCATTCTTGCAGAGGTACATGTGAAAGTTCACACATCTCATGGAGTCATACTTTACGACAGAATTTGAGAGATTAACTGCTATAAACTTGTAATCCACCTCAGGTAGGCAGAGCCAGACTGGATTACTGTAACTGACACTTTATGGTTTGTTTACTTCATTGATCATTCCTGTATTCTCTGCCAGTAAATGACAAAATTAAAATGCTCCTTTTCCAACAGAAACACAGGTGGAAGAGACTGAATGATACAGGAACTCTAACTTTTACTATATATCTCAATCTGTCTTTTAAGAAAAGTCAGATCTGCAGCAACTCGGTCCTTATCATCCTACTTGTGTTCGGAACAATCTGATGCGAATGAAGTTTATTGCAAAATCCACCATCATAATTGGCAAGAAAGGTCAGTTACTGGGAGGCTGCTACCATGGTGGTGTGAGTCCCTTGATGAGGTGAAGGGAGAAAGGCAGAGAAAAGAAATGTTTTTGAAGGGTACAGCTCTGGGCTCATGGTGAGTCTTTGGAACCAATTCCTTTTACTGTTGGGCTGGCTATGAAATTATGAAACAAACTTAAAATAGCTCTTTAGTGCCATATCAATTGCTCTCACAAAACAATTACTGGACTATTTAAGTCAAACCATGGGAGCTGCAGGTACATATGAATTTCTCTTATTCTTAGAGTGTCTGCACTTAAGACTCCATCTGTTCTGTGACAAAAGACTCTCCACTGTGCAGCAGAAAGGCTTACATTTCTGACTTTCATAATTTGCGCACAGGCATTTCATAATCCTAAGACTCAGCTATTTTCTGTCCTGCAGCATGAAGTGCAAGTTGCCCGTCCCTGCTCAGCCTGTCATTAGCAGATTGTTAGCCTACAGTTTAACTAAGCTTACTCAACAGCTTTCTAAGGAGTACAGAACAGAGCATCTCTTGCACAAAGCTGTGTGGCTCTACCTTTGTAGGGAAGGGGTCTTAATGCAAAATTTCTAAGCTTTGTTCAATGACTCTGGGATGTGTCCAAGAATTTCCAATGATGTGTAAATGGAAAATAGATTCACAAGTGTACACTGGCTACAAAAACATGTGACAGAATTTTTGCCTCAAGTTATGAAAAGCCAAAGAGGTAAAAAGCGCTTTACTCGTTTTGAAGTGAGGTGTTGCCAGGCAGGTGTGCACACAGAAAGAGTAACTGCATTATCCAATTCATACAATATAATTAAAGAATATGGCCCTCTGGTACAAAATTGCAGTGTTAAGATCAATAAATTTTGACATTTTGCTGCAGTTGGAATCTTGGTCTTCTCATACAGTAATTTTATCTAAGTTATTAGATTTCATCAAAAGTTTAATGCTGCTAGATGTAACCACTTTCACCTTAAATTATTTCTTTTCATGAAAATTGAGGATTGATTTTTTTATTATAATTCTTAGTAACTTGGGATTGCAGTTCTCAGCAGTTACTCGAATTTTGCAGCTCTCAGCATTTATAGTTTCTGATTTTGTATATTCATTCGGAACAACAATAACAAATCTCTACAGAAAATATGACCAAGAAAACATTACACTGGCCATTGTACACCATATTAAATTATCAATGGCAAACCTTCTCTAAGGCATCCTGCCAGGGATCATAATTAGTTTTTCCTCTGCTTCTGTGAAATTTGGCAAGCCTTTTGAGCCTCAGTAACCCCACTCATAAAAAAACAATTAGATCAGTGCAGACTGTTTTCTTCTGTAATGCAGGCCAGATCCTTTCTTCCCGAGATTTCCTGTCTTGAAGCAAACATACAGTATCTAAGTAAAAGATAAGTAAGATTTTTCTACTAAAGATTACATTCTAAATGCAATCTTGCATTAACCTTGCTAACACTCTGTTCCATGTAATGACAACAACACTGCAGGAAAAGCCATGGCAACAGGGGTTCTGACCCTGTCCACCTGTGCTACTGCACATGATTCTCGTGAGCACCCAAAATTCCCAGTTCTACAGAACTGGGAGAAATCTGCAATACATTTGGCCTTAAAAACTAATAGAACAGTGAAATTAAGCTTTTACTTGCTCACTTTGAGAAAATTATGAACATCTTCAGTAAGAAAAGTTTTGCTAAGGAGACTCTCTTGTTCAGCTTCCCGTCTGCATCTGAACTCCTCCTTCCTCTTCACACGGCGCTCAAGCCGTTTCAGGATCAGGTCTTTGCTTTGCTGCATGCATTCTGGAACATAAACCACAAACAATTAGGTACCACAGCTCCACAGGGAGAAAGCAGCATCTGCTACTGTCACACTACATAAGCTCTCGGAAATCTGTTAGTGAGTGAAATAGACAAGTAATCACCAAGCAGGATTTGAAATTTGCTTCTTATCCTGAGGGCCTTTTTAGATGTGAACTTCTAGAATGTTACATGGCACTTAAATCTATCAGGGTTTTGGACTGCTACCATCCTGCATCCTCCCTTTCACTGGCGCTGCTGTTTATGCAGAGGCAGCGCGATAGTTCAAGAAACAGATTCCCTCCTGCAATTCCCAAACCTCCCCCTCCTGCTTCAGGAAGGTCGGTAAGTGGCTCATTACCTAACTGCAGATATGCAAATGCTGCTGCAAGGACAGGGGCAGTAACATATGGTGAGGAGAAAAGGTCTAAAGCAGTGCTACTTCAGATTAGCTTGAACTGGCATGCAGCCATACATACCAGACTCCTAAAGTGACTCATCCAAGAACAAAAAGTAGAAGTTGTAAAGGTCCCTCCAATTTCGTGCTGGTAATGTGAAATATTAGGGACTAAATTCCTCCCCACTTCATTCCCCCGTAGCTCCAAGTGATATATAAATTCATGAGTCTATCTACATCCTGGGCTGCTGAGTGCAATCAGTGCTTTAAATGTTCCACCACTTCATGTCTCATTGCCTGTCCACCTAAGAAGAATTCTATTCATTTGCCCCAGCTGCCCTGCCCCAGAGCAGTACTTCGCTCCTGACACAAGCAGCTAAAGGGGAATGCAAAAGAACAGTTACCTGTAGCTTCTGTTCTGCCACTACATCAAGTTGCTTTAACCATGAGAAATTATTTTGTAGAGAAACAAAAGGAGCACAGTACTGCAGCTCCACGAATGTTATTTATTCTCCATGCTAATTTACTGTGCTTATCCACAGGCTGATGATGCACTGACAGAACACTTGAAAGTGCATCAGAAGCACAGGAAAGCCTGTAATAAAGATATTGCTCAAACAAATGTAGCAATGTTTTACTTTCAAATACTATTGATTCTTTACTACTTCCTGGTTTTATATCCTAGGAGCACAGTCTTGCTGGATTTGTGATCTGTTTGCAAATTATGGGTACAGTTTAACTTTTGTATTTAGGAGCTCATAAGAAAGATCAACATAAGATTCTATTAGAATAAATGCTGCACTCCAGATCATTTTTTTAAAAGCACATTTCGTTTCTATCTAAAACCAGAAGGCTGATAATGTTCTTCTGCACAGGATATAACAACTATAATATACACCTACATAAAACTATGAACACCTACTCTGTATAAAATAAAGGTCTTGATAGAGGTATTTTTGCTTTGGAACAAGTGAAAATTGACAAAAAGAAGGAAAAATCACCCACAGACACCCATTTATGCTTGAAGAATGTTAGTGGCTGAAGCTATGTGAAAACTATGAACTAGGCATAGACAGTTTTAGAAGCAAACATCCATGAAAGAAACTTATGACAATACTCATGTATTTCTGAATATCAGCAAACTGTTCATGCAGCTAGTGTTCTGAAAGTGGAGCAAGCCTGCAGCACTTTCTGTTGAAATAACTGGCTCAGTAGATGACAGGGAAGTTGTAGATACTGGCTACCTTAAATTCAGCAAGGTTTTTGATGCAGTCTCCTGACAGATACTCACAGAGAAGAGGATGGATGAGCAGACAGTGAGGTGGATTGAAAACTTGCTCAAAGTGCAGCTGGAAGCCAGTACCTACTGGTGTATCCCAGGGGTCAATACCAAGTGCAATCCTGCTTAAGTAGCTTTATTAATAACTGGGATGATGGGACAGAGTGCAAGTCTAGAAGTCTGAAGAGGTCACAAAAAATGGGAGGAGTGGCTGAAACACCACACATGGTTGTACTTCCACCCACAGGGCACCTGACAAGCTGGAGAAATGGGCTGATGAAAATCTCCTGAAGTTTAACAATGGGAAATGCAAAGTGCAACACTGGGGAGGAACAATCCCAGGCACAAGCACATGCTAGAGACCACCCTGCAGCTTGGCAGGAGAAGATCGGGGGGTTCTGGTGGACACCAGGTTGAACATAAGCCAGTAGGGAGAGGAAGGTGATACTTTCCCTCCATTCAGCTCTGGTTAGGACACACCTGGAGTGCTGTGTCCCGTTCTGGGCTCCACATCCAAGTACAAGAGAGACATGGAGATACAGAAGAGAGTTCAGCAAAGGGCCACAAAGATGACAAATGGACTGGAGCATCCCTCTGATGAGAGAAAGCTGAGAGAACTGGGGCTATTCAGCCTGGACAAGAGAAGGCTCAGGGGGGATCTGAGCATGCATATAAACTCCTGGAGAGAGGGTACAAAGACAACAGAGCCACTCTTTCCTGCATTGCCCAACAAAAGGAGCAGAAACAGCTGCCAGAAACTGAAACACAGGTTCCTTTTACCATGAGGATGACTGAACACCGGAACAGGTGGCCCAGTTGGAGTCTCCATTCTTGGAGACAGAAGCTGTCTGGGCAACCAGCAGTAGCCCAACCTGCTTGAGCAGACAGGGCGGACCACACAACCTCCAGAAATTCTTTCAGAAGTTCAAATTCTCCAGTTCTTTCAACCTTAACCATTTAGTGATTCTGTCAATTTATGACTATGAGATAAGGCACAAATCATCACCACTAAGCCCAAAGAGAGCGAGCAACACTGCAGCAAAAACATACTGCAACAAGACTGCATTCATTCTGACTGTTCAGCTCACTGAACTCTAAACCTAATGCTATTTTGCTATGACAATTTTCTTTAAATATGTCCAAAAGAAGCAGAAATAGTCCTTGAAATTGTGTTGAAGTATTTCTCATTATTTTCCTTCTGGCTAAACGTTTACCGTAATTTTCTGTGAGTGCTGATGGGAGGCACTGAGCCCTGAAACAGCACCTATCAGAGAAGCTGGGGCTATATATTTCTCAACATATTGGGCATTAGGTAGCACAAAATGATACAGGGAGAATCTTAAATCACTGGGTCAGTCAGCTTAGACTTTATTATAATTATGTTCGTTTCAGATAGGCAACGTGAAGATGTGTAAAAGGAAGAGGAAAACACTTCACTTTAAAAGTATTTTAGTTTGACAATAAAAGAGATTTATAGAAGGATCATAAGCTTTAACATTATCTTTTCAGATGAGTGATAGCACAATTTCTTTGTACAGACACAACTGCTTCTGGCTTTACAAAGTAGCAGGAAATCGTAAGACAGTGTCTATGTCAGCAAGTTTCACCAGCAATGCCAAGCATGTGAACAGTAAATGGAGAAATATCAGGAATACTTGTAGAAAGTGTGATTCTTCTTCTATATTCAAATTAATGGAATTTGATTACGTGAATTTTTAGAGTTAATTCCTAGTAATACCTGGAACAGGACATAAAAAGCCTAAAGTCAAAGTTTCCAATCCAAACATACACCCTTCAGAATAAAACTGGCCCCGTATCTTTTTTAAACACAGAGGTATATATGACTGAAGCTGTAACTTTTTTACTCTTTAATACAATGAGAACTCAAGTAAGTTATGAGCTCCAGTCTAAGTACTTACCATTACTGTAATGTGCCAGCTGTTCCCAGAAGGCCTTGTGCAGATCTGTTAGAAGTTCCTCCTTTTGTCGGACTGAAAGATTATTCTTTACAGTTAAATGGTCCAGAATATTTGACACAATATTTAATCTACCCTTACACTCTTCTGGTATAGAGGACTTCAGTGAATCGATCATTTTCACCATAATTTCCCAGTTGAATAACCTTTCCTGAATGTCCTAAACAAAACATAAAATCCTGTTTAGAAACCAAAAATGTGTCGTTGGTTGTGATTTCCTTTCACTGAACTTTTCATTCCCAAACTATGAAGAAAACCACTGAGGCTTCTCCAAACCACATGAATAACCATCTTCGTGTACTTAAATACTTCTGAAAGTCTTGATCAGTGCAGGCCAGCAGTATGTTCACTGCATGTCCAGTTGCAAGAGCTACTCTAAAAGTATTGGTGTTTTTCATTATTCATAGATGTCAAGAAGACATTAAGTCTGGAAAAGAAGGTAACGATGTTGCAAACTTAAATCCTCAAGGAGGATTTTGAAATGAGGACATATACCTGATGCTGATAATGCTGTGATTCCTTCAAATACACAGTCAGACAGAGTTCAATACATACACTAAAAATTAGTATAACTGCCTATGACCTAGCAGCTTACACTGCACTATTAAAGATTAAAGCCCATAATTTCCTGGGTGAAAGCGCAGATGCTTTAAACAACACTACAAGGCTAGAAACAGTGTGACAATGCAGTGCCAAGTTAACAGCTGGACTCAATCACAAGGGTCTTTTCCAAACCAAATGATTCTGATTCTCTGACCTACTGTAATTAATAGAGATGCACCTACAATGACCTCTGTATGATCACAGTAGTGACTTAAGGCAGGAATATCTCCTCCATCTGTATCGAGATATCTTACCTGCAGTTTGCCCATCTGAAGGAACTCACTGTACAGCAGCCCAGTTTGGGTCAAGTGTGACAAGTAGCAAAGACTTTTTTCATAAGTGGCCAGCTCAGTCTACTTAGCTGCTCCAATGCAAAACTAACAAGCTATTAATTGCTGTATCTGTCTATACACCAAATTACTAATAAATGCAGTTATTCCAATTGCATGTTAATCTATAAATTACATGTAACTCTTCCAGTATATCCCATGCAAAAAATAATAAAGGATCTCCTAGACTTAACACAACATAAAACACAGTGCTGGTGCATTTATGAACTCAGTTTTCCCTCTTCAGACCCTATCACTAAGAGCTGATAAGAATTTCAAATTCCAATTAACGCCACTGAACACACAGAATCACCCTCAAAATTCAATTAGGATTTGTCAGTCAAAGTGGAATAAATATTTTCATGAAAAAGAAATTTCATAATGGTCACAGGAATGATTCTCCACCATTAGATCTAATGCTCTCATTCCTGGTTTGACCAGCTGCATTAATAATACATTTTCCTTATATAACTACCTAAATGGTATTCTGAGAATTAGAACTCAAATGCAGAGAGTTCACCCTCCCCATGAGTCTTCCAAAACTGCAATGGAAGTTGAGCTCTTTGCAATAAAGCTCAAAGAGACAACTAGATTAAGCAGTCTACATCAGTCCTGAGGCAGGACTGACAGACTCTGCGTGCTGACATAATTCTTTCCATTCAGATTGACTAAATCTCTCTCAACTTTTATCTCTTTTTTACTTTACCATCGCATGTAAGTCTTGAGATTCACTTAACAAGCTTTCTACTGCAATCATCTTCTCAGTCAGATCCATCATTATCTGTGCTGCTTTGGCGCTTGAGCATTTTGATTGGTTCAAAAAATCCTGCTGGGCTTTGTCAGTCTGCTTCCAGAAGGCTTCCATCTGTGGAATACAAATCAAAAAACAACCCACGTTCCCTCATTAATCATTTCATTGCAGAAAGAGGCATATACATGAGTCTACTAAGATACAACTCACTGAGATTATAGACAGCTCTCAGTATTATTTACATGGAAGAATTTTCAAAGCTAAAGAGACTATATTTATTTATTTATTTATTTAATATATATTTATATATAAATATATAATACATTGGTTGTGGCACGTAACTTAAAAGGTCAAACCTGACCTTTTAAAATAACTTGGTCATCTATTTTAACTAGCTAAGAATTTCTTAATTCTCTACATATTGTATCTATAACACCCTACTTATTCTGGGAAGTTTATTTAGCTGTAGGAGCAGGTATTCTAGCTAAACAACATTTTTGCAAAAAAAATAAAAACTGAAAATTATTACTGTTTTACACCACCAAAGCCTTACACAGCCAGTTGCTGCATAAGCACTTTATTGGCTGGAATTAAGTACTTTATGTAGTGTCAGCAAAGTGTACGTGCCAATACTCATAGATTATTGTACGGACAATCCCTAGTTTTAGGTTCTGATTCCACAAACATGTCTGTGCACAACAGCGAATATTCTGTGGTCTGTGGGATTACTTCTACACATAAAGGTAGGAAAATGCATCCATCACCAAGATTTCTATTAAGTATCCCTGAGTTTTGGAAAAAAAAGTGATTATGACATCTATGAGTATTGCAAAAACCTCTTTGTATTTCCGGGGAAGATTGGATTAGTTCAAGTTACTGATCTGTATAAATCTTCAGAGAGGGGAATTATTTTCAATATGATGAAAAGCATCTGTAGGCACAAGAGTGATAGACCCAGCAAAGGATGATTGCTGATGGTGAATAAATGCCTCATGTTGCTCAGCAAGGTTGCCAGCAATTATTTTCACATTAATAACTCTGAAAAATACTAAAAAGTAATTTTTCCACTGAGCAAAGTTAAAGTGCAAAAGAAACTTGACACAGATGTTCCAATGTTACCAGGACTTCCATTATAAAGTGAAGGGCTGAGAGAATCAAAAGAAAGCTGAGAAAATTCCCAGTGAAGCACTTAAGCACCAGACATGAAAAATGTTAACTCCTGTAAAAAATGACCCAAGGCTGAGGTGATGGGCTGTTTGGTCCAGGGCTGAAGTGCCACAGTAAATCAGCACAGGCAACTCACAGAGCTGTCACTCTCTCATTTCCATCAGCAGCCAATTTGCTCAAACTTCAAAAACAATACTGGGAAGAATATTACTCAGGTTACTAGGAAATAATACACAGAACATTCTTAACCTCCAGTTTTCTAGCCTGAAAGCTATTCTGAAACAGTGAACCTACTTTAGAGAAAAAAAAAATCCTTACTTTGAAAATCAAATGCCTGCTATCACACCATAAGTAAAAATGTAAATATATTCTCATGTGGAAAGTTGCTAAAGAAAAATGCTTTGCTAAAGTAAATGCAGAAAACATACATTGCCCAGCAACTATATACTTAGTGCTTCTTTCCGCTGAAAAAAAAAATTGTAGTCTCTTATTACTCTCTTACTCAGTTTCAGGGATTGGCAAGAGCAAGGTGCTAGCATAAAATTCCTGAAAGTCAGGCTATAAATAGGCTTGAAATAAATCCTACCACCAGACAAACAGCAGACATTTCTCAGCTGATAAAATGATAGTGTTTTAAAAAAAAACATAAAAAATGTTTCATCTATAAAAAACATACTGACTCCCAGAGGTAGTTGGTACTTTGCTGGAGTAAAGTAAAAATATTTTCAGGACTCATACTGTGGACTACTCAACAAAACCATTGCACTAAAAAACTCTCCACCAAAAGAATAACATTAAAATAAAGTTTTAGAAAAAACCAGGATGTTACATTATCTATTACGTGCTCGGAATATTCCCTTTCCCTTCTTTCTATGTCTTCTAGAGTTTGGTACTCTGAGTTACGGGCTCCTGACATTTCAGTGTTCTGGAGTCTAGAGTCAAGTTGTTTCTGTAATTCTTCAGAATCCTGGGGGAAAAAAAATCAAGGGATTTGTTAAACAGAAAACCAGACATATTTTCTACATTTGGGAGTGAATATGTGCATCAGTTCTGGCTCATGGCTAAGGAAGCTGAACAGGAGTTCAGAAAGTTCTGTCTCTTGGTAATGTATCTTCTGTAGCAAGCAAGGAAATCTCCAGATACATGGCAGCTCTGAACTAAACTTAATACAATGACATACATTTCTACTAGGGTGTGAGTACAATCAAGACCGTTGTCCATCTCTGCTGAATTCAGGCTTCAATAAACACTGCTTCATGAGCTTTTATATAATAACCCCTGGACTTTATCTACAAATATTTTTATTTTAATGCATGTGTCCCATCTTAAATGGCAGCTATGGGTTTACATGCTGTGTTTAAAAGCTCAGATAAGTATCCAGGTGATAATCAGATAGTGATTCCTGCAGAGTGCAAGCACACATGGATGAACATGCCTGAAATGTTCACACGGGACAAATTACAGGCTGCATGATTGTATGATTTTACAGTTTTTCAGTCCTTGGAAACTAGGGTGATTTCTTCTGAAAGCTGATGTTCCTGACAAGTACTAGTCTGTCATTGCTTAGTAGGTTGATACCAAAAAGAGTGATTCTTCCTTCGCTGCAACATGCCTTACATAGCAAGCATTGACTTCTAATACCACCCATTTTTGGGTGTCAATGCATTAACTTGATACCCTTATGCCTTAAAGAAATGTAAGCAGAGCTTGACAAGCTTCACTAACAATGTCATCAAAATCCCATGAATTTTTATGATGCATAATTAAAAGAGGAAAATGCAGTAAAACATGCAACTCTTTTGCTATCGCCAACATCTCTTTTACATGGTGGTCATAACCAGCCTTGTTCCTTGTATGATTTCCCACCTCCAAAACTGTCAGGTTTACAAGATCTTTCTCCATCATATAGGACACAGAAACCCCATACTTAAACAACTAGACTTCTCTGGCAATTATTGCATCTAATAATTCAGATTTAGTCTTTCTCTTACAGCAGTTTAGGTGCGTGAAGACACCAATGCCATCAAACTTCATTGAGGGTTAGGCTTTATCAGGAAACATGCCTATTCTCGGTTAGCTCAGTTTATAATTTGAAGTCATTCCCAGAAGACCACCAGTAAAGGATTTTGCACATCTAATCTCACTTTTCATCTGGTAAATACAATAAGCTTCAATACTAAACCTGAGGCCTTAAGGCAGAAGAGCGCTTTCAGGCAAAATGCATTCTGATATAAATCATAGGGTACAACTACAGAGAGTCCTTATAGTAATTCACAGACTGAGACTGCACAAAGTAATCAACAACTACAGCTCATTAGCTGACAGACTAAGGCCTAGATGTGAAATTCCATCTGCATGTGAGAAAAAAATAATCGGTACCATGAGGCTGCTCTCAGTACAGACACCCAAGACTAGGACTGGCAGGGCACTGGATAACCTCACATGAAACAAAGCTTCCCACTGAAGGTTGGACCAGACAATCTTAAAATGTGCTTCTCAATCCAGATTTTCAGTAACCCTAAACTGGAAACCAGAAAGTGGAACAAATAGCCCTGCTGTTTTCTGTAGTTTTGTACAGCTTTTTTTTTTTCTTCTAATAACCTTAAAAATACTACTGTGACTCCACGTGAAATACATATTGACTGTCAATGTATGTCTTCCAGTTCAGAAGTGGCATATGGACTTTGATACAAGTACATGAATGAAAAAAAGGATGATGAAGAAAATAAGTGTATTTTCCCCTGATGAAAGCCTTGAGCTTCATACTGCTACTTTATTTCCTGCTATTTTATTATCAGCAGTGATACTACCTGAGACCAAACAAAGCCCTTGATAATTAGAAATTATTAAATCTGAGTGAATAAGGTTCAAAATGTTCTGTCTGCTTAAATGGATTCAACTACAAAATATTTTACCTTTAAGAAATTACAGAGATCATAGGCTTCACACAACAACAAAGAGAAAAAGCATACAAGGTAATAGAGAAAATCAACTAACAAGGGAATTTCTTTGCACTTTTTCAGGAAAAGGATTACAAATGACATTTCTTTTTAAAAGGAGTAGGGGAAATGGCCTGCTGTGGTAATAAGATTAACTCTTATTTGGTGTGGTCTTAAATATTAAACAACAAACCCACTTACATTTTCCTGACTTAAAAGGATCTTCTTCATCAAGTCATCAGTAATCTTCTTTTTACGATGGAAGTCTGTGACATATATTTTGAAAACCTGAATAAACATCTGTTTAAAAGGAAGAAAACAAAACCCACATTAAGTGCCTGTTCGTCATTGTAAGGACATCTTTGTGGTAACTCTTGCTGATTTCATTCAGGCAAGGAGATTATAGTGAAACATAAGAGAAATAATAGATACATCACCAGCAACTCTCCAGTACTTCCACTGTGAAAAATTCTGTGGTTTTGGCTCCAGTGAGATATTGGAAGATGATGTTACACACAATCTCATATATCCTTGTAAGCAGACAGACACATTTGAAACTATTCTTGACTGGAAAAAATGCAGATCACTTGAAAATATAAAGCCCATTTTTCTAAAGTTTAACGAATCCTTAAACTGAAGATATTAACTCATTACTCTGACTTCAACTGTAGTCAGCCACATGATACATCAAATATTTTTATACACAATCCAAAAGTAACTATCTCAAGTTCTAGCTAGCTTCTCTTGCAAGAAAAATACTTATTTTCCAGATGGGTGCTTTTTTTTTAGTTTGTTTAAGACTGTAATGTTAGTGTCTTCAAAATGATTTTGAATTTCTTTAACACTGGGAAAATTTTGTTTAACCTTCCCCTCTTTTGCCTCAATTAGTTTCAGTGTAAGGTTAATTCACTTCATTACTAACTGCTGCAGAATTTTCCAGTGTGGAAATAAAAATACGTGAAATTTAACAGCCACCTGCCTGTTCCTCATAATCTTGAAAACATGATGATGCAGAACTTGCCTGCTTAAAACATATAAAAAAAAATAAATACATATTTACATATAAAAACAGTTATTGAAGTCAATATGTCAGCTGAGCAAAACCTGGCAAATACATTATAATTAGAGTTCAATAGAATAGAAAACCATAAAGTAGTTATGTTTGGGATCTCACTTGCAAATGTTTTGGATAAGAGTTTGGCAAGTTTTGAACACACTACCAAGATACCATATGTAGTAAAAAGAAAAAAAAGAGTTCAGGAGAAGACTGAAAAAAAAAAGGATATATATCCTTAGATCTGATGCCAAGAAAGACCGAAATCAGAGAAAGCAGAGTGGGAAAGGAAGAAATTATTATCAGCCTGATTTTGTTTTCCTTTTTTTCCTGCTAGCAAAAATATAAAGCTATTTAAATATTCAGCTGAAGTTCAAAGTCATTTGTGATGATTTCTGGTGGGCCATGAAGTGTACTAAATGCTTTTTTTCTCTCTGTTTCTGTGATTACACCACTATGTTGCTACTTACCTTCCTTTAGAAATTGATGATTAACTTTGAGAGCAAGTTCAAACTTCAATAACCAAGCTAAACTTCCTTCTGGAATCTGATTGCAAGTTCCCTTTCTCATCTAATTAGATGGGGATAACCCATCAGATGAGAAATTGCTTCCTAGGTTTACTTTCCTGTTTCCTCCTTTGGGTTGTGTAGAAATTTGAACAGAAAATCTCACCCTTTGAAATATTCTCAGTGGATTTAGTAAATTATAACAGAAATTACCAATTTGTTTAAACAGAGCCTGAAAAAAGAGGGGAGAAGAAAGCTACAGACTTGATGTATTTACTGAGCTAAAACTCAGCAGCAGTAATGGTGCTGAACTTGATCATAACTAGTCACCACAAACAATCATTACTGAGTATCCTTTGCCTTTAATTGTACTTCTTTTTGCTTTTCTTTTTTTTTTTTTCCCCTTGTCAATTTTGGATGCTGTAACTTGATGTAGGTAGTTATCTATGGAATAAATGGTATCTTAATCCCTCAGTTGTATAAAATCTCAACCATTGTACTTATTACAATGGTACTAACTCAGTGTAATGAACTGAATTTTCAACTTTATTTCAAAAACTTTAAGTCTTTGGAGTTGCAACACACAAGCAAGCAATTTTGTCCTTAAGACAGACTCATCTATTAAACAGTTTATTGTCTCTTTCTATTAGCCTCAAATGCTGCATGTTAATCTCTGGAGTAATGTTTAAAACCAAATTTTTGTATTTGCTATATTGGTATTTCACAGACTAGTATACCTGATTATATTTTACTTCTTTAGGAAGCTCATACATATGCAGAACAGGAGAAAAAAAAAAGACAATAATGTAGAAATGCAACTCTGCTACACTATATCCCACCTAGCCAGCTGTTTATGCTATTTCCTAAACTGATATTCAAACTAAGAGGTCCAAAACAATGAGTCATAAATGAGACATAAGTACCTACCACATGTTTTTCTTTTCTGAGCTCAGTATCAAGAAGCAGGAGATCTTTTAAAGTAAGACTGCAAAGGCAGAGCTTAACATCAAAACTAAAACAAAGATTAAAAATGAAATGATGGTTACACAAAAGGTCAACACAATATAACAGTTTCATTTAACCACTAGATTCTCCTAAAAACACTGCCTCAAAACAGAAGTGAAGTTTATTTCCACATCGCCTTCTTTGTCAGTAAAGATTTCTGTATGTAAAAGCAAACAAAACAAAGTAGTGCTTTTAATAAAGTTGGCATTGCAGCTTCCTGTAGAAAAACATAAGGTGAACATAGGCATGAGTGGATACAAGGAGGGAAAACATGGCTTTAAATTGAAACAGCCATAATAGGAGTGGATATTTTGTGAACATTCATTGCTAGTACCTTTCCCAGTCCCTGTGACACAAGTATTAGTTTTTTTATTCTTGCAGACACATGTATTCATCTAGGGGAACCTGGCCATGGTGCAGCTGAAAGGAAATCGGAGCTGACAGTTCAGTTCAATTATCTCTACCTTCTCATTAGCAGGATGTCTGACAGAGGAACTGTTTTTCCAGAGTAAGACATGGGTAGCTCCCCTTAAAAGGGGAGAACAGACCACTGAGTGTTCTCAAGGCAGGCAGCTGCAGTGTGAGATGGCATTGCACAGTGGTGAGGTTTCCATCCCCAGCACACATGACCCGAGCACACAAACTGTAACAAAGACATCCCCTTATCCTAACAGTGATACACCTCTTATGAGACAGCTTTTGCCAGTTCTGATTCCCAAAATTTCACAAAGAACAGCATGACTTCCAACAACTTAATGTATTAATCTCCCTGATGAATTTTTAGGGTCATAAGCAGATAGCCCTGTCCTGCTGTGGTGACTGTGTCCAACCTTTCACCTTTAATGACTATCCTAAAAACACAGGAAATGATCAAACAAGGGCAAGTTTGCTGCTTACCTCTCACATGTCAGCACTTCAGGGAAGCTGGTCACCTTTAGGAAGGCTCGAGCCTGGAATCTGTCATCACTTGTTGTGGAATGTATTGTTGTGGAGGAACTACAGTCCTCTTTGTCCCCCTGGCTCAGAGATCCCAGACTGCCTGACATAGATGTCTCCACTACTTGATTGGGCAGAACTGCCTGCTTTGGATTCTCATGCAAAGATGGATTGGATGAGCCATCTGCCAAAGGCTGCAAGTCAAAGGAAATTCACAAGGTCAATTAATACAACACAATAAAGAGACAAACAGCTCATCAGTTTTCAGTGTTTACTTTCAGGGGGAAATTAAAACAGTATACACAGCAAAAGTGTTTCACACGAACTACAGGCTTTTGCATTGCCCAGGAAAGCATTCTTCTCTTGTAGTTAGCTGCTTGATACATGCTTTCTTCCTTCCTTTTAGATCCTTGTGGTGTTTTTGTTATGGCTCCTTAGACAGATCCAACTTCCAATAATGTTAAGGGGCAGACAACTCTCTTAAATACCGTGAAAATTGACAGGACACCAGGTAAAGCACTGCAGGGTTCAGGGGGAGCTGAAAGCAGCTTATAAAATAAGCCCCAAGTCAATGGACTATAAAAGAAAAAAGAAAGATCCCTATTAAGCAGATTGGCAGTAAATTTTCTTCCATTACTTGATTCTGGAATTTACTCTGACACAGAATGACTGTCATTAATTTTTACAAGTAGAATCTTACCCTAAATTTCTGGTTGATGGGATAGATCACTTTTGCCTTTAATGCAAATGCTGTGATGTTACTGTTCAGAGGAGAGTCACTTTCCTGTATGGAAAAGAACAGAAAACCATTTGGGAACAGCAGCAGATCTGGCAATTATTCACTGTTATTATTGTGTGCTCTTTTTGTTACACAAATTAAATGCTCCTATTGATAACTGTTTATTGATTGTCTTTGCTTTGGTACAAGTCTTATCATAAGATCCAGAGTAGGAAAATTTGGAAAGGGAACTCTTGCCATTATCACTGCTACAGAATATTTTAAATTATCCAAGAGACAATAGGTAGTATCAGATATTCACAGGGTATTTTCATTTTGTGTCTTGTCATCCACCTCCATACCCTTAGTAACAACTAAAGATTTTACAAATGAGACTGATATTAAAAATAAAAACTACTAAAGGATAATAAGCTCTACAGATATCATCATGGCTATAAATTCTGTCTTTCAATTTCATTGAAGAAACAATAAATTAAGCAAAACTAGTCATCATTTTGCTGCAGGAAGAACTTTTATAATTCAACCCGTACCCAAAATCTAGAGAAAACGACAATGTTTTTCCAAAGAACTTTTAATAGATACTGAATTCTTTCCATGCAATTTTCTGTATCACATAATCTGACTTTCTGCTACTGCCTTTTTCTAGACACAGGAACAATGGGATCATCAGTTTTGTATTGAGAGGTTAGGTATGGCTTAATAAAAGTCTGGCTATAAATAGCAGACAAAATATGTAAATCCAAGCCCTAGGATTTTCTATTTTATCTCTTTTGGTTTTGTCATATGAAATGAAAGACTCTGGTTTGTCAAAACTCAGGGTTTTTTTATATAGCTTTATCTAGGAAATAACAAAGTATGAATAGAGTCTAAAAAATAGAAATGGTAAGAGAAGAGCAAACTTTGTAAATCACTAGACTTCTACCATTGCAGTTTTTCATCTCCATTTCATTCATTTCCATTTTTGGGTTTATCCATTTTGGATAAAGTGAAGAGCACCTGCCATAGTGAGCACTGCAGTATCTCATCAGGGACAGGAGTGGACAGAGCTATTGCTCTGCAGTGGCTGGAGGTAGAGCAGCCAATGCAAATCTGGAAAGCTGTACTGCAGTGTGCTAGAACTAATACATCCTGCTTCTCAGCAGGCGTAAGTATCACACAATTATTATTAATACAGTAATTATGGTATTATTGCAATGTGGAAAGTCTCAGAATGAAAATACCTGTTTTTCTGAAGTGCTCTAACCTAATTAAAAATATTTTCCATCTATGCTTCTTCATAAATTGTCAGATTGATGCTAGTAACAGCAAAAGCCTCTGGAAATTGGAACAAAGTAATAGAAAAAAAATAACTTCAGTAGTTAGACAAATAGGTGGTAGAAAGTCCCCTCAAATAACAAGGTTACTTCTTAATGTCTTATAAATGAGCCATGTTAAGGAAATGGATATAGTTGTGAATGACCACCTTTAAGAAGACTGCGATCCCATTTCACAAACACTGGTAATAAGCATAAAGATGCAAAATTGTGTAAGTTCTCTCACAACATTCACACTGCAAAAAGTGTAATCCATGTTCATTTGTAATACTCTACTATAATTCAAGTGAAATGACCAAGCATGTTTTGTCACCATTTGTGACGAAAAAAATGAAATGAAGATTCATTATCTGTCAGGATCTAGACCAACAGTTTAAATGTTAGCACTAACATTTTCTTAAAATCCTGAAATCAGTTCTCGTTACAAGCTAAGCACCAGACAGGTTGGTTTTGGCTAACATTTTATGCATGTATTAATTTATGTATTAATAGACTGAGTCAGCTGAACTGCATATTTCTAAATGTGCAGTTTAAATCACAATCTTTAGCTTCAGCAAGAGCAGTCAAATCAGCTTTGGGTGAAAGTCGGTGATCTAATGACTGCACAGTAGGACTGGTCCTCCAGTTATTTTTAGACTATTAAAGAAAAACGTTATTTAAGTTACTTGATGTTTTCGTTGATGGTGGGTTGATAAGTTTATATTTCCACTTTTTTTCACAAACTGTTTCCCTAATTGTCTTTGAATCCCAGCTCACCACAGTGACCTTTCAGACCTTACAAACTTTTTCTTATGTTAATAGTGTTAATTTATCCCATCAGATACTAAGGATGACATAGAGATGAAAGCAAAGAAGCCTCTGTCCAAAAAGAACTCAGGATCTTGACTAAAATATCCAAAGAGTGCCCCAGGAAAAATGGAATTCATAAGGAGAATGAGTGCTCAGAATGGCTGCATTCATAAGCAGCAATCACTCCCATTCTCCACCTTAAACTTTTTCTGAACACTTTTTAAAGTCTCTCTCCAAATCCACTAAAATTAAGACAATTTGGAGCAGGCCCTGGACATGCTCATTGCTACATGCACAAAATGGACATCCACCCGCAAGAGCAGAGCTTTACCTCCAGCACCATTTCCTCTTCTGATATACAGGGTTCTGCTTTACTTTTCAGGAGTGTGTGCTCTTTTTCTTCAGCGCTGAGGCTTTCCAGAAGTCTTTGGGAATCATCTTTCTGAAATTCCAAGAGAAAATACAAAATGTAACACTTGAGATCATGCAGATTAACTGGAAATACATTGAACAGCAGCCTGGATACATTCATGTCTTCATCAAGAAAACTATTAAGAGTATGAGTGGAAAATTTTGGAAAAATACAATGTGAAAATGAAAATTTTATATATTCAGAAAGGAATAATTAAAATTAGCAAACTTTTAAAATTTGTCATGCCAGAAGTAGAATTTTAATTTAAAAAGTTTTAAGAGGTTGTAAATGTGTCAAATCAATCCATATGCCCTCAAAATGTACTAAAATCCATCTGCTGTACTACAGACTACAGAGTCAACCTCATGGTCTGAGCTCAAACACCTCAATTAAAGCAAGTTACCTAAAATTGTGTATTATTGCCAGCAATAAAGAGAATGACAAGTATTTTTGCTCCATGGCCACGAGAAAAACTTCCTAAATCAAGCTTTATGTGTATGCAAGTTCCTGAACATCAGGAAATGTTCATCACCTTCCTTCCCCAAAAGCAGCCCATATTATTGGCCTCACTTCACAAATACAAAAAGCCATTGGTAGGGACACAGATACTGAGTGGGAATGAAATCTCCTGCTACACACGATCTTCCCTACACACTCTATAGATAAGAAAACAATACTAATGTGCCTCCCTCCAAACACAGCATATGAAGGATTTTTTTTTTTTTATAGTGAAGGAACAGATGGCAATGATACTACAGGGACTACTTTTAAACTTTTTTTCCAGGTTTTCAATCCACTGACTACTTTTTGATGTAGTCTAATAATACAGCTGCAGTCACTACGCATGTCACTGTCTTACAGAAAGGTTCACCTTAAATTATTTGGCTACTTGGTATGTAAAGTAGTCCATTTTCCCAGAACACAGAGAACAGCCCAGCTTTGGAATACATTTCATTCCTTATAACTTGCCTCTATCACCTCTCTGGAACTTTGACGGTGCAGTAACTCAGATTATATTTTTGGGTTAGCCTTTGAGATATGCTGAAATGCAGATGCTGGTTCCTAAAAACCTACTTATGAGAAAAGAACAGCTACAAATCTCCTTAGCAATCTTGTAATTTATTTGTTACTATGGTAAAGATTTCTTCTTAAAACTACCCCAGAGTATCCTATGTGCAGATAAACAAATAAGGGACTTAACTCCACGCATCCAAGTCCCACAGATTCAGACTGAGATCTATAAAACAGGAACTAACTGGGGCTGAGTGGCAAATGTATTGGCTTACTATAACGCTTAAAGCCGCTCCAGGCACTTGCCCAGCTACAACAGTAAGGATAATTTAGCTGCTTGGGATGCAACACATCATACTCAGGAAAGCTATCCCTGCTTTTACTTTGGATACAGAAGGTTGCCATAGATTCAGTTCAGCACCTGCTTGCTCCATAGCATTGGTGGGGCAGAGAGTGGGAAGAAGGAACAGCCAAAGGTTGCCCTGTTCGACTGAGGAAATCATACAAAGAGTATACAAACCTTCCCACTCTGCAATGTGCTCTGTATGCATCAGCAAGCAGTTTCTTTTTCTTTCGAAGTACCCTTTTATAGTAGCAGCATTGATTTTAATGGCATTTAGACATCTAAATGCATCTGAAGATGCAGGCCAGAGAGAACTGACAGCTTCTATTCCCTATTGACATATATGGCATAAAGGATAAAATTGTACGTGGCTACATTTGAGTTGGTAGTGGCAGTACAATAAAGATACACCTATTAAGGCAGGGAAAATGAGCAACTGAATCAGAAAGGCTTTTACTTGCACAGGATGCATTGATCCAGCATTTGAAGTGCCTTCATTACTAGGCTAAAGTCTGGCTTCAAATAGAGCTTCAATCCTCTATCTTAAAAGCAGTTGGGAACTAGAGAATTTGTCTCCTGTGTCATGTCTAATGATGATAAACACTAGCAGATACACGCACCAGACCTGTTATAACTCAAACAAGGTGTGGTGAAAAACCAAGCCAGACCAGACACCCCCTTGCAGGCTGGCACAACTCTCTGCTGGGCTCCAGATTCCCCAGCTGTGCCAGCGCCAACCACTGCTACATCCTGTCAGTCCAGAATGACCTGGGACTAAGTACAATCGGAGAATGAAACATAAATCAATAACAATTATCAGGTAATAGATCTGCCTGTAGGTGGGTGCCTGCCTGGTTCAGTGGGCGCATGCTGCCTCTGCACTCTTGGAGTCCGAACAAACACTATGAAATAAATAGATATGAACCACAGTACTTAAAAGAGAACAGCAAGTACGTTATTAACAAAATCTCACACTTTAGAAAACCCTGCTAGCTTGGCATAAAGTAGACCATTAGTGGTGCTTAGGATCCTTTATTTCTTTAGGTATCAATGTGCGTACCCTCATTGCTGTGGGTTAGTACTAATACTCTGTGCTGAGTGTAACATGAACTTTGGAAAAGTCTGTAAAGCACTTTGGAAATAAGATTACTGGTTTAGGGTAGTAATTAAGTGTTTATTCTCAACTATCTCACAAAGCTTCTGCAAACCGGGTACATCTTCCATTACCCCCAAAAGCAACAGTGCCCCGTACACGAAGCGGTGATTGCGAGAAGCAACTTGCAGGTCACCAATGTTAGAGATTCAGGCCAGCGGGGCAACACTCAGAGCACGTAAACACGGCCGCCTGTTAGAGTTAGTCCGTTTGTTTCATCCAAGGAAGTAGTGAAATCCTTTCCAGCACAGGCAGGCAGGAATGACGGGGCTCCCCTCCTACCCCCTCAGCAGAGCGCAGCCGGCGACGCCGCTCGCCCCGGGC
>JAHLSL010000015.1:22071493-22140423 GCA_025920805.1 Petroica traversi | reverse complement strand
CCCCAAAAACCAGAAGACCCCAAAAAACAACAAACAGCACACCATCTTACTTTACCAGGAGAATAAATTAATGTAAAACTTGGGAAAAAGTTTCCTGACAATATTACTGCATTAAATTACGTTTGAAGCATGATGTGAGTGCAGGTCTGTGGAACTGGCACTACTTCCTGATGTGGAACCCTTTCATATCCTCTTGTATTGTGGATGCACTCTGCAGCAGAGTGGAAGACTTGTGCTGAGTACTTAGGCAAAATTTTCCCCTGAGGACTGTCAGATATGGCAGAAGGAAAAACAAGGAGTGCTGTTACTCTTTTGCAGCTGATGCACATGGATGTACAAATACCATAGATTTTGTGCATCAGCTGTTGTAAAACCACACAGGAGTAAATACCTGGAGCCTGTGGAAATCAAGAGCCAGTTGTGTGCTGATTTCCTGGAAAGTAGGAAATAAAGCTTGTGGCTAGAAAGCCACATTTTCTGCATGTCTTTATACGTGCTTAAATCACAGTCTACTTATGTTGCAGGCTCACTTACAACACAACTATTGATATTTAACATTCAAATCCATATATATGTGGTGATATAATGCATAACAGTAGTATTTGGGATCTATATTTATAGACATGATTGCATTTAACGTAAGAGACCATATTAGTGGTTTATATTTTCATCAGTGTTCTAAACTGCTATCATGTCAATTTAGTGGTAATTAGTGCATTATGTCAATTATGTCTGGTACACATTTCCTTAATGCAGATAGGGTCCTGACTGCTTTAGAAATGCCTGGCAGGGATTGATACCCTTTTGACATGGTATCCATATGCATAGATGGAAGAGCACACATACAGCAGTTTTGATCCCCTTACAGCCCATTCATTCAAGAGTGGGACACTGGGATCTGTGTAGGTCCCTTCCAGCTCAGAAGGAACTGATTCTGGGTATAGTTATAATTCTGTGTGATTTATCCACCAGACCATATTTTGTGTGAGCTCGCTGCTGAAGCTTCCTGTTTTTTCTGTGTTCTTGAGGTGCTTGGTTGCTCATAATTTATGGTCATACAGATTGTTTAACCAATGAAAATAAATTAATAACGGCATTAAAGAACTTTACCATACCTCAGCTTGTGTATAAGAATTCTGGAGACCAGGAAGAGCTGTACAACAAGGTAATTTGAAATAGCCTAGTGAAGAGCTCAGTGCCTGGGATCTCCCAGAGCTGTGTCCCAAAGTTGCTCAGAGTGTACTGCATGCACATGCTAATGTTTGATTCCGAGCCCCTTTTTTCTCGAAAAGAGTTGCTTCCAATGCTTACAAAATGGACATGTTTTCCAGAGGCTCCCTAATCCCAGGGCTTCTGGTGCATCTGAATTTGTGAGATATCTTGTATTTCCTGTTATGTTGAGGGAAAGTGCCATATCTAAAGTGATAAATATTTTCGTATAAGCGTAACTAAAGTTACAGCTCTAGCAATAATCAGTGGTAGCTTCCCTGAGCAGGCAAAGAAGAAAATTGCCTCTAACATACTGTACTGTAACTGTGGTGTTGACATAAGTCAGTACTTAACATTACTCACATGCAGTGCTTGGTAGCAAACAGAAACAGCAAGTGTGGGTGATGTCACCAGGCAGAGTTAGATCCCTGCTAATCAGCCCACATTCCTAACTCTCTATTAGCGCCTGCAAGGAAGCTTTTTGATAAATGGGAACTTGCTTATGTGACTGCTACGTCTTGAGCACAATACTGGGCAATAAAACTCCTTAAAAGCACTGGTTTCTTCTACTGCTGTTTTGATCTGTAATTTCTGTAGCAGTCTCAATAGTCCAGGCATAGGCAGGAGGCTGTCACAAATTGCCTTGCAAGCTGCAATTTCAGCATGTGGCCCTTTTGAAAGGCTCTGTATAGAGGAAAAATGAGTGTAATGTCAGGGGACTTGATCATCTCCCATGGACACATAGATGCTTGCCTTCTAGAGATCCGGTTTTCCTGCATTCTCAAATATGCCATTGAAAATGGCAAAGGAAGATTATTTAATGAAAGCAAACTAACAGCCAGCCCAGCTTCATTATTGTGCAGGGACTCATCCTGATAATATGAAGTGTAAGTACAGTTTGAGCCCCAAGTGTGCATCTCCGCACTGGGTAGCAGAGCCTCATACTGCTTAACAAGCTGTGGGAGCCCTCTAGAGCCATGATGTGTCTCTTCTGGTCGCTAATTCTGGAGCAACTCGAGGCTTTGTGGATAGTCTTCTGTGTAATTGTGAAGCATAAATTCAGTGTAAAAGTTCAATAATAGATATTTATGGAAACAGTTCTTTTTTATAATTGCACTCCTCCAGGTTTTTGAAGATGATCTGTGGCTTCAGAAAGAGATGGGATGCCTAGGAATGGCAGGTATGCAAACTGTTTCCTTTCTATTTTCAGGATTGTGGGAGTCCCAGGGCTCACAGGGCATGGGTGTGAAGGTGAGCAGAGGCCTGCTGACATCAGTGGGACTCTCAGTCCTGAGTTTCAGAGGGGTGTTTATTCAGAAGTTGGGAGCAAGGGTGCTTTGGTTTCCCTAAATGCCTCATATAGAGTGAAGCCATGTGAGAAGACCTCAGTTCATATCCTGCTCTGAATAATTTTCAGGAGGAGCCATTTTGCAGCATTAGATGTAATGGTGTAGGGGAGCACCCACTGATGTCCAGAGTTCCCAGGTTTGTGAAAAACCCACATTACTTAAAGCTGATCAAGACATTGTCCATTTTCAGAAGCTAGCCTAACCTCTGTGCATTTACCAGTGATGCAATACCTATTCTTCAAGCTATTTTTAAAGGCCTCTGGAGCTACAGTGGCTAAAACACCAAAGACTGGTTGTTAAAGACTGTTAAAGGTTGTTAGATGTAGTGGGTTAAAGACTAATAGAGTGGGTCTGAAGAATTGCTGGTATACTAGTACTCTTCACAGCAGGTGTCAAGTGTTCTTGTCCATGATCTCAGGTGTGGTGAACATCTCCAGTGGTAGTTGCCTAATCTGATCAAAACCAGGTACCCCAAAATTTAGAGAAGTCACTTAGAACTTGGAGTAGCTGTATCTGAGGGCTGACTGCCACAGGCTCTTTGTGTAAATTTCAGAAAATCACTCAGTTTCTCTGAGTCTCCAGTCTTTCATTTCTATATGTGTATTATAAATAGTGTTCTACCTCACTCAAGTGTGGTGGAGTATATCCTGAAAGGGTAGGATGTCCTCATATGGTACATTAACAGGTCAACTGTGTGAAGTAAACTTCTCCATCACTATGGTTCCCCAAGAGATGATTTCATTACATGCATTTGCCAAGAAATTACATGCTTTGAAGCAGTCATCAAGTGAGATACTTCTAATTTCTTTGCTCTGTGCCATGGACAATTCACAAATTAGTTTATTAATTTAAATATGAAAGCAAGTAATTCAGATTTGCTGAGCTTGGTTTTTTCCAGTATTTATTCAATCTCATCTTTGCTGTGTTCATCTCGCTTTGTGATGGGTTGCAAATTATTCATGTACCATCCACTAAGACAAGAAATGAGTGTGGTTTTATACTTAATAAAAACCTTCTGGCCCTAAAAAAAATATTTGAGGATTTTGACATGCGGTATCTTTTTGTTAGTCGTTTAAAGTAGTGTGGCCAGCAGGATGAGGGAAGTGGCGTCCCTTTGAACTGGACACTGGGGAGGCTACACCTCAAATTTTGTCTGCAGTCAACTCCTCGCAGCGAGAAAGACATTGAGGTGCTGGAGCATGTCCAGAGGAAGGAAACAAAGCTAGTGAAGGATCTGGAGAATGAGTCTTATGAGGAGCAGCTGAGGGAGCTGGGGTTGATCAACCTGGAGAGAAGGAGCCTCCTGGGGTACCTTGTCACTTTCTACAACTACCTGAAAGGAGGTTGTACTGAAGGGGTCAGCCTTTTCTCTCAGGTAACAGGTGACAGGATGAGACAAATGGTCTCAGGTAGTGCCAGAGGAGATTTAGTTTGTGTATTAGGAAAGTGTCTTAATAGGAATGATTACCACACATTGGAAAAGGCTGCCTGGGGAAGTGGTTGAGTTGCTGTGCCATCCCTGGAAGTATTTAAAAGATGTGCACTTAGAGACATGGTTTAATGGTGGACTTCACTGTGCTAGGTTTGCAGCTGGACTTAATCGTAAGGGTCTTTTACAGCCTCAAAGATTCTTATTCTGTGAAATCTGGAAATTTTTTTAGGAGGTAAATATGTGTGTTAAATGAGGTGTTGCTACAAGCACTGAATTATATGCTTAATTTTATAACTGAAATTTGTCCCATTCTAGCAAACATCAATTTTTAACATATTTAAAACAAAGGTTTTAGGGATTTGCCTAATCAGAGTACTAGATTCTTTAGTTATTACTGAAGAAGTTCTCGATGAAAGCAGAGAGATGGGAACTTCTGCATAAAACCTTTGTCATTGAGACTGGCAGTGTGCTGAAGTGTGAAATGGTTTGTAACAGTACACTGATCTCAGTGTTTCTGTTTGAAGCTTTTCCGAGTTGATTCTGCATAAGATGAGAAAAGACAACCCCAGAATATTCCTGTGACTGGAGAACACAGTGGATTTTTGAGAGTTATATTTGAGTCTTCTCTGACTTATTCAGAACAGGCCTGGAAAGTAGATTTGTTTTTTCTTGTTGATGCCCATAGTTTCTTTGACATTGTAACAAGAAAAGCTAATGGCAACATTCAAAACTGAATACCGTAAATTGCCACCTTTGCCTGTTCATTGTTGTGTGTAATTGAAAGGACTTCAAATTGGATCTTGTATCCTGGATGGTTTTCAAGACAGAGAGTAATTTAGAAGAACAACAACAAAAATGTAGCAAGCTATTATATTTAACTCCTTTCTTTCCCACTGAAATAAAACAAGATTGTTCAAAGCTTTGTTGATAAATTTGTGGTGGGTAAACAAATGAGACTGTGGAATCTGAATTGAAATATTCAGCCCTTGAGAGCCATAAATTAGAATTAATATCTTAATTAAATTGCTTTATTTTGCTCTCATTTTTAATTCTGAACTTGAAATGTCACAAACTTGTCAGAGTCTTTGCTTTTTTACTGCAATTTGGCATTCTGCCACTTAGAATGGGCTGTAAAGGTATGGGAACCTTAAGGACATACTGAAGTTTTTGATGTAAACCCATTGTAAGACTATTTTAATTTTCTCTCATCCTATTTAATTGCCATAGCCAAGAGTAGCCTTTACATTAACATCTGTTGTGATGTTCTTTGTGCTATTCTAATGATGGCTGTCAGTGCCAGTGACACATTCAGGCTCAGCCCCTTGAGTCCAGTGGTCAAGGCTTGTGCTGTGCCAGGTCCTTGTCCTTTCACAGAACTAATTTCAAAGCAAAGGACACTATGCTGACCATGATCAGGGGACGGCTTTTTTCCTTTGAATACCCATCGTTCTACCCCCAGTGTGCATGAACACAGACCCGCTGTCACCACACTCTGCATTCTGTACCGGGTTGGATCCTCGTTTTTTGCACTCCCATGAGCAGCAAGTGAATGCAGTGCAGGCTGGCAGTGAGGAGCTCTCCTTCCTAAGCATATTGCCTATGCCTTGAGAGTGGCAGCTGGAAGCCCAAAAGAGCAATATGTCACCACCCAAGGCAATAGTGTGCGAAGCTGGAGTGGCAAATAACTACCTTGGGAGAACTGCAAAGAAAATTGAGCATTAAGTAGCAGAGACTGTTCTGATCAACTGTGCATTTGTCATTTTGTGTGGTGGTGGAATGCACAGTGGGGGACTGAGTGAATACTACAGGAACGTGAGTGGTAAAATGTTACACCAATCTTCCAGTTGTTGCAGCTATATTAATACTTACTTTTGTGTTTTCATTTTGAAATTCAATACAAATCTACCTAGCAGCACTGGTAATTAGATAGGAATATGCAGTTTAAGCCAGGGTTCTGGCATATCTGTTTATATTGGATTTATGTAGAATTAAACCATGGGAAAACATTTTACTAATGAGCTAATTGAAAGTAAGATAAAATATTTAACAGCTTGATAATACTTTGTAAAAGTGGGTAAATTTTAAAAAAAAACAAAACAACATTTCTTCTTAAAGACGGTAATATTGTCTCACATCTCAAAAGTGAAATGACCGTCTTTTTTTTGATTAACTGTTTGATTTGGCATCATTAGAGTTGTTTACAGGAAAGCCCCAGATTAAGCCCTATGCTCTGCTGGTTTACTTGCTGGGGAATGTTTTGGCCTGAGGCGCTGTAGTCCAGGAATGCCTGGTTGCAGCCTGGCAAGCCCAGCTGAGAGGGGCCGCTTGGGCTGTGTGAAAGCTGAAATTGTTTAAAGCTGAAACTGTTCCCCCCCGTTTTGCAGAGATTTTCTTTCGAAAAGGAGTGGGAATAGTTGCCATCTAGAAACCAATGAAAATGATGACCATGTAGCCTGATAATGGCTTTTCTGAAAATAGTCAGAAAAATGGCAAAGATTGAAGCCGTCAGAAGAAAAGAGTGGAAGGAACAAGGAGACCTCCCAGTCACTGTCAGAACTGGGATGCATCTCTGAAGGGGCACTGCAGATGGCACCATGGAAACAAATTGCACTTCTGAGCAGCATCCAAAAGAAAGCTCTGTGCTTCTCAGTGAAAGGTTTCAGCAGTCAAGTGTTAGTATTTCCCAAAGTCAGATGTATCTATTTGTTAAAAAAAAAAACAGTTTCAGAATGGAAGTCTACAATATATGTGAAAAGCACAGAATGTATTATGCCTGTACCATCCTTTCTCAGATATTCAGTGTCCAGCTTTTCAAGCACCCAGCAGACATCTACAATCTTAAATCTACAACAGGAACTTACCTGAAAAGAGACAGCAGGTGAATTGATACATACAATTATGTTGGCTGATGTTGAGTATGCAGCATATGGAAAAGTAGTTAAGTTCTTGTAGATTAGCTGTTCAGTTACAGTTAAATATGCAGATCAGAAAAAAGATTATTTAACTGACAGTCAATACTGTCAAGTATTGACAACAAAAATGCCACAGAAAAATGAAGCTTTACTGGCAGCAGATCCAGGGTTTTATAGAACAGCCTATATTGTTAAAATTAATAGGAAGGATGAGAAAAATTCTGGAGAAAGGCAGTGGCATGTGTTGCTGTATGGACGTGCATCATATTGGTTGAATCTATTTGAGCAAAACCTTCCACAGAATACTGGAAAGATACAAGTAGATTTGCAGAATCATCCTGGTCATCATCGTCATCAACGATGAGGCTGCTTAACATAATATTCAATTACTTCAACTACTGATGATGGAGCAGCTGAGTAACATGGAGACTTCTGCTGGGAGTTGGGCACATTATCTTGGGATTGTAAGTGATGACAAAGCACAGCTTGAAAACCAACTCATCTGTGTAATTATTAATCCAGAGATTCATTCAGAGTCAGAGAACATGATAAGTTAATTAAATTGGTTACTGTGGACTTGATACTCTCTAGAGGGGGAGTATCAGGCTTTGCTGTCACATGTAAAGTGCAGTTGGGTGTGCTTGTGGGGATGTTATACTACACAGGACACAAAATCAAAAGATATTCTATGAAACAATTACTTCTTGTTGTCTGACTGCCCTCATCCAAAATTCTGAAGGAAATTGCCTGCTTAACAGGAAGCACTTTAAAGGTGGTAGTTGCTCAACAGAGTCCATACATTTTGTCATTTTGACTTCTTATTCTTACAAAGCCCTACAAAGAAGCTCATTCAGGGTTTCAGTTTACTGTAAAGGAAAGTGCATTTCCTGTAGTCAGGCAAGGAAACAAAAAGAATTGATGCCCCACCTTCATAGGAATGGGGTCACAGTTTTATTCGTGTGTAAGAGACCCAGCATATATAAAATTAATATTTTTTAATGTACGAGTATATTTATACAAAACTGCAAAGAGGCTTGATTCAGTATTCAGAAACAAGTTTGGAGCCATTGGAGATGAAGTACAGTATACTTGGATCTGCTGGGAAGTGCCATGGCTAGGTGAGCTCAGATTGGTATTTAGCGCGTTTGTACTGAAAATAAAACACTGGTTTCATTTTGAGTGATTTGGACCATTGCTTAGTCTTGAAGTAGAAATATGCCATGCATGACTGTCTTGGAAAAATTCCATCCCCAAAGATATGCGTAAATTTGTTGCAATTATACATTTCCTGTTTTCATGGAGTTTGCCATGTTGTTTTTACTGTCCCTAAATTAATCCAAGTCTGTTGCATTGTTTAACAGTAGTTTAAATATTTAAGTAAAACTTAGAGAAGTGAATTAAAACTGCTCATAAAATATAGAATATAGCTTTCCCTGGCCCATACATCCACAATTTTGTCCCGTATAAACTATTCCCTTTCAAATAAACATGGGAAGACAGGGAAGCTCCCCAAGTGCACATATCCACCTGGGTTTTGTAAGCAACAGGATTGCATCTCATTCATTATATTAACAGAATTATTTTCAGTGAATCGTATGCATCAATGCTTTAAGGCTCCTTTTCATGCTTTTTCTATTTGCAGCTAATTGTATTTCCCTATATTGTTCTTACAAAGCAGTGGCTTCTCAAAAAATGCTGCTTCTCATATTAATGAGATGTTACTGTCTTCAACTTTTCATATTTTATTAATATGTAATAGGCTTTTTCACAGAAAAGTCATTTCACAAAATTACTTGCCTTTCAGTGGGAGTTTTTGTTCATATTAATTATATTGCTGACAATTGATTTAAAAATAAGTTACAAATGCGAATAATATTAAGTAAAGAATGAAAAAAGTAACTTCTTTAAACATAGACAAGCATCTATCATTTAAAATTTTTATAACGTTTTTCTCTTAATTCAGCAGCTTTATCTCTCAGCAATTTAACATGTTAAATTATTTATTTTTAGTAAAAGCTTCTTTTATTCATGTCATAGGTGCTTTTACTTTAGTAGATCAAAGTGATATGATTTCAAAACTATGCCTGTTACTTTGTATAATATTACTGACTACTCTTTCATAAAAATTTAAGAGAATAAGCTAGTATTTATATTGCTTATTACTAAATTGAGGAGCATTTGATTTGATGGTACTTCAACTGAAATGTAACTGAGACCCATCATCAGCTGAGATATTTCAGTTCTGAATATGTATTGGCAAGGTCAGTGCTTAATTGGAAGACTGAATCTTTGAAGCAGAACACCTTTAGCACTGATGTCCCTCACATTGTGGATTGTTTCGATTCTTTATGCTTTGCTGAAAGTTTCTTTGTGTTGAAAATATTAGCAGTTGACTTATGGCTTAAACCTTTTAATTCATGCACTTACTGTTTTATATTTAAATGGCAATTTTCTGTGGGGTATATGGAAGTTTCTTAGGGAGAAAACAATTCTGTTCTGACTCCTGCTGGGTTTTGTGGGACAGATTCCATCTCTGTTTCCTGCCTAGCCTCAGTCTCTGTTGCCTGTCATGATTTTGAGTGCCTTGAGAGAGAGTATCTGGCTCTGTTGCACACAGAGCACTGGTGCCATGAGCCCCATCCCTGGCTGGACTCTGCACCAAGTGGCTGCTACACAGGACCCAGCCTTAGCCCTAATGCGTGAATGTTGCCTTGGTTTTCAGCAGTGCCTTTACCTGTGGCCACTCAGGCAAGCAAAGCCCCAGCCACTCACCAGCTCTTGACCTCTGCAGCCTCGGACAACCAGTGGAGCCATTCGCTGTTTGCCTTGATACCCTCATGGACAAAGAAGGTGTTGTTCAAACGAGAGTCTGATGCCAGCCACCTTCTGGTCAGTAAAAGATGGTTTGCCCCTTTTAGTATTTGTAAGGATTGTAGCAATTCTGTAAAAACTGAACGTTGGGAATTTACTCTCCAGTAAGTACATTTCTAGTTCTGTCTCAGGTGATTGTGTCTTTTGATGTGACTTCAGCAACACCAACTTAGTTGTGGGACTTCCAGAGAATTACTGTGACAGATACAGCTATGTGACTGCTGTGTAAATTCTGATAGTCATTTAGTAATGAAAAGAATCTGTATAGTCTGATGAACTTTGTGCATAGTGTATTTTTTTTTTAATTGTGATAGTCAAGAGGTGAATATATCAAGATGCTAATAATTACTTGCAGGAATAAGTTGTTCATTTGGACTAAAAAAAAAGATTTAACTGTTGCAATAATAAAACTCTTAAAATTGAAGGTGATTTGTACCTCCAATATTTTTTTAATCATTTCTTTATTTGTATAATTTAACCTGCTGCTGAAGTTTGTGAATTATAATATTTTTGTACACTGTGTAGATTTTTCCCTTTCCTCCATAGCCTGAAGATACGTCCAATATATCAGCATCTTCTGGATTTGGAATAACCCTTCAGAAATGTGGTATGGTAGGTTTTCTTACATTTGTCTTGTAAATTTTTTTTGTTAGGAAGTTTGTACCCAGTGGGAAAAGTGGGAACCTAAATTGTGCCCATGCTGAGTCTTTGGGAGAATGTGCATTTTGATGTTATGACAGTCCCACTCTCTCTGGGAGGCACCATTTTGCAATGTGGATTCAAAACTTAAGTCAGTGAAATCTCTCAGACTTCAGGGCTTTTTGGGTTGTGGTCAAAGTAAAAACCTGACTGAATTTCTAAAACTGTAAATGGGCAAATCCCAATGAACTTCAGAATAATCAACCAAGAGGCTGGGTAGAGACAAATTTTACAAGATGAGATAAACTTTCTCAGATATTCCCCTGGTCCAGCCGTGAATTCCTACCCAGGTCAAGTGTGGACTTCTTTTGAAGGATGAAGCACCGACCGCTGTGTTGCCCTTTGTGTGTTTGGGCATCCTAACACACAACCATAGAAAAGCCATTATGTCATAGTCCAACTTTAGGACCAGTCTGAATTCTGCCACTCAAATGCTGCCTGTAGGGGTAGAGGATTCAGTAACCAGTACAGAGGAGATGACATTATAAACTTCACCAGATCAGCTCTGTAGAGGAGAATGAATATGCATCACATCTCAAGGCACTAATTATGTCTAATGTTGTTATTGAAATGGCAGCGTATCATGATTAATGAGGCTGACTTGTGAGCATTTCAGGCATAAGAATATTCTGCTCTTCTCTATCGCTGAGCCCGGGAGGTGTCCACTAGGAAGGGCTGTGACCTTCTGAGAGCGTCCCCACAGCCTGGGGCAGCAGGACGATGCAGGAGCTCACACTTACAGTGAGCAGCACACACAGCCTGGGGCAGCAGGAGCTCACACTCACAGTGCCCAGCACACACAGCCCGGGGCAGCAAGATGTTGCAGGAGCTCACGCTCACAGTGCCCAGCACACACACAGGCACGGAGGAGAAGCAATCACAGCGGCACAAGGAGCACACAGGGGGCTCTGTGTGGGTTCCAGGGTCCGGTTTATTCCGTAGCCTGGGGGATCCAGTGACAAAGATCCCAAAAAGCGGGAACCCGACCCTTAAGTACTGAAGGGGGGCGGTGTTTAAAACACCCAATAGGGAGAGGGCTGGGGCAGTACAATGCTGATGGATGGGCTGGGGAGCCAATGAGGAGGGGCAAGAGGAGGGACCAAGGAGAAGGGGCCAATGGGGCATCGAACTGAGGAGAACATTCCAGAGAAATTCCATATAAGGGCAAAAGGGATTGGAAGGCCAAGGGGCCAACTGGGAGAATGGAATTAAAATAAATGTATATAAGGCCTTGGGGTCTTGGGGAAGAACTTTGGACCATCCTAAATTCGGAGGACAGTACAGCCCTAGGGGCTGTGTTACCAGTAGGCCCTTTCAGAATTCCAGTCAGCAGGCCCACTGACCTCCACACTGGTGTCCAGATACAGTGCATATTTCCTAAACATTTCCTAAAAAGGAAGATCTAAAGAGAGACGGGTTTGGCCTGACTCATAATTCTGCCAGTTAAAGTACTATTAATGTAGTGTCATTATTTGAAATCTCAGAAATCATCATGGATATACTATAGATCATGACATTATTATAAATCTTACGAAGATTTGGACAATTCTGGTTTAATACAAATTACAGAGGAAGGCCGTTTGGAAGCTGAGAGATCAGTAAACAACTCTGCTCAAAGTAATTTCATTTAGAAGGTATAATTGCTCAATAAGGCTAAGGGCTTAATGGAATAAATGAATAAAATCACGAGTGCATGTTGCTAAAGATTGATGATTAGTGTGTGACCTTCACCACTAATTGGAAGCAGAGCTATGAACTCCCAAGTTCACTGGTGGCTCCATCTGCCCTCACAGGGAAGGGCAAGTCAAGACAGCCAGCGCCCTTCAGAGAATGGGGTTGCTATGAAAAAAAGGGAAATAGACACCCTCTACTTCATGGGGAGAATGAATTTGCAGCGAGGCAGCTTGCAAAAGAAATATCCTTGTGGTACTAAAGTTGAAATTTAAGAATTTTCCAAACTCTGGTTATAAAGTTATGATCCAGTTTTGTACTGTATGCATTATCATGGGGATATTCAGATTTTGATTGCGCTTCTGGTCCTGCATGAGTTGCATTTCTACCTTCTGGCTTTCTCCCACTGTCTCCAAGCAACAACTTGACATACCAAAGATTAAAATCTCACTGGGAGTGTGAGATCTGAGTGAAGTTTCATTTGCAGGTCACTCAGAATACCTTCAGAAAATAAGTTTACACATATAATGAGGTTTTATTTGTAATCAAGGCTATGAATTTTGCTGTTAAGATGCACATTCAGCCTCTTGCACCATTAATACCATTATTTCTGTTTTCAGGTGGATGTTGAACATGACCCTCAAACTGCATACATTACACTTGTGATTAAGAACACCAACACATTGCTCTCAACAAACATCACAGATCTTACCCTCCTGGACAACATCACTGGACTACATGTTCAAAAAACTAGTGGGAATAAGACCACAGACGGCATACAGATTTACAAGAAAAGTTTCTTGCAAGGTAACAAAATCTACAGTAAAATACCCCTGATAACACGTGTCAAAGTGCATCTGTTAAAATCACAGTGTTTATTTATATATTTAATTAAAGTTATGTAAATTATTTGATTATCAGTTATTCCACGTGAAAAAGTCTGGAAAAGGTTTTAGGCTGTACTTTCCAATTCTGTCAGGTCTCTGGAAGCCGTTCAAAGGTGGGAGTCAAAACAGTTAACAATCTCCCAGGTGTAGAACTGAGCCTTCTGTACTTTGTAAAAATTGCCATCGAAAATAAAAGAGAGTCTTTCACAATTTTCTTTGTTCAATTTGGGTGTTTTGAAAAAGTTCTGCACAGGCATTTTAATCATATTTTGAGCCTTCTTTAGCCAAGTGTGGCAGCTCAGCCTGCTGAGGTATTGAGGTGCATTGGAATTGCAAAAGGCCATGCAAACAGGGAAAATGATTCACCAGAAATAAGGCAGCTCTTCTCAGGATCTGTTCTCTCCAAACTGGACAAATTATAAAGTCGAAGCAAATAATAGAGAGATAAACCTGTTCCAATGCTGAAGTTAGTTTTTTTGTTCCTTTTCTAATTGGTAGCAGTTGAATCAGTGCACACACATTAAATTTTTTTTTTGTGATTTCTTCATCTCCTTTTTCCTAATCACAAGCATGTTGAAAATTAGCAGCTTGCTTTTCGGAGTCATGATATTTCTCCAGGACCTTCAGAAGTGTTCACTGGTACCTTTTCATGGTTGAAGTATCTATGGTTATGACAGTTTTATGGTGAAAGATTTCCACATAGAAAAGGGAAATAAGTAGACTTGGAACTGCTGTCTGATTTCAGTTGGATAGCCAAACTGTTTCTAATGACAGCAGTATGAGCAGTGGTACTGATTGCAGAACTGGTCTTTTTGAAAATATCAAGGAATTGCTGGCTTTCCAGAGAGATTTTCTGGAAGCGATTATCCCTGAGAAAGAATAGAAAAATGGCTTGCATAGCTGATCTACTAAGTTGGAACTGCTGAATATTTTATTTATAATTACCTAAGTTGGAGTTGAAGCTAGCATTTCCAGACAAATCAGTGCGATAAATACTGAAGTGTAACAAAATCCATCAGAACAGATTTCTACAGAGTTTGAGGTTTGGTCATTACTATATTAATCCTAAAGTCAGTCCATTCCTTGCCACTAGGGCTGGACAGAATGCTGTATCTACACTGGCCAATGTACTGTCATGCTCAATGTTGGTCATAATAATTTTTCCGTACTTAGTGCACTATGAATCAAAATTCCTTCTGATTTCTCTTTGGTTTCAACAAGGGGAAAATCAACAAGTTAGTGGTTAAAATATAGGCAGCCCATTTTATAAAAAAATTTTTTTATAAATAAAAAGTATTTTCAAATAATCCAAGGTAGAGTTTTGGTATCAAAAAATAATGCCTTTGGGTGGGTTGGGGCATCATTTAATGCAGTTTCCAGATCCTGGGCTGACTTCCCTTGAGTTCTTAGAGGCAGCAGATATGAAGGATGTTGCTGAGCTCAAGTGGCCATCAGCTGTTTGCTCTGGATGAGTGGCACCTGCTGTGTCAAAAAGGAAAACTCAAGTGCTGTCCCAAGCCTTCCCCAGGGATCTTTGAGAAATTTTCCTGGAACAGAGAAAATCTATCCATATCCCTGTTTTAATAGGTGGAGAACACTTTGCAGTCAACTACTCTGCACTTCTTGATACAGAAGAAATGTGGCATGGCAGGGTCTTGACATTGCCTGCGAAGCTAACTTTCAGGAGTTCATCACAGGTATTTTATTCACAATTTTATTCTGCTCTTCACAATTTTTGTAGAAAAAAACAGTCTCCAAGGTGGTTCTTGTCTGCCTAAACAATGAGGCCATCATGTAATGAAATGAATCTCTTAGGCTCTCTGATTGTTTACCATTAATTTATAAATATATGTGTTACTCTTCTTAGCTTCAGAAGTCATAGACCTCCTTAAGTAAAGTATTTTTCTGTATTGTCTTGTAGACTTTCTTTCTACTTTTCATATTTCTCTCTAGTTTATTGTTCTGTTCTGGAAATAAAGTGTCCCATGTATTCCTGAAGTCTATGAGAGATTGAAAGTGTTGCCATATTTTTATAATAAAATAATTTATCTTAACTGAAAAACAAGTTTCAGCAAAGAAAAACCTCATTGCTTATAAGAAAGACACCTTTTAGTTTAAGAGTTATCAAGGTGTGAAAGATTTTTCAGAGAAGCTGAGAAATCTTCATCCTTGCTGATTTTGAGAACTCTGTTGCATCAGAGTCTGAAACAATTGGAATGCAGGAATTAGCTTGACTTTGAGTAGGAGACATGGCAAGTGGTTTCTGCCAAAGTAAAATTTTTCAATTCATGCTAAATATAGCTTGATGGCTTTTTTGTGGTTTTTGTTGTTACATGTAATTATAACCTGCAGATGTATTTTCATTTTAATTGCCTTTCTCCTTGGTTTTGAAGGAAAAAATGTTCCATGTGTATGGGAGTGGTACTAGAGTGGTGGAGAGTTCAAAAAACAGGGCATGGTAAAAGTAGAGATTTTCATACTGACTGTGGCTCCTGTTCTGTGCATTCTCAGTCAACTCAGATTTTACAGGCACAGGAAAATGTAATACTGTGTGCACTGGGATATGGGAAGGGGGAGTGTATCCCACAGAGCAGCTGTTTCCATGTATTTTAGTGTTACCCTAAGTACACTTGGTTTTCCTATCAGATTTATTTCAGCTTTAAGCTTAATAAGAAGTATAGCTTATCTTTTAAGAAGAGGCTTTTCTAGGGAACTAGGCTGTTTGCCAGTGGATTCTGCTGTTTTTTTAATGGGGGTAATTTTTTCTGTCTCTCTCAGAATAAAACACATCTCGTATCGTTGACAGCGTCATTTACCATAACAGAAGAAGAAAAGACCAAGGTATATGCTATGATTTGGTATTATTGACTCTCCTGGTTATACTTATACACAATCTAAAGTAAATCCTAGGAGCTAAGTATGTACTTGTGTAACTGTATCTCATCACTCAGCTATTGGCTAGTAATCATGCACAAGTCCTGCCTTCTCAGATTTTGAGAAGAAAACAGGACTCAACATAAGGGGTCTTTTTTTTTGTCTTAAACCAGCAATATTTAGTATGTAGAATCTAAAAATGCCATTATACTCCTTAACATGTTCTTTTGTTTGAAGAATCATCAGGCACAGGAAACTGTGATGAGGAGTATGCTCACCAGCTGCTGCTCCTAAACCAACATGAGAAAGTTTTTTGCTTTTTCAAAAGGATTATCTTCCACTCATTGAGGAAAGGTTTCTGTATGATGCTGATACCCAAGCCTGAGAAAGAAAACTGCAGGAAGAGCGGCGTAATTTATGCTTCCTTTAATTTTTAACTAGTCATTCTTCCAATATGATTTCTGTTCTTGGCTTCTGAAGTAATTTTGAAAAGTGCTTTTTAACAGGCCAGATAAACCTTCAAAATTACATTGATTGCAGCAGTGTTATTCTTCTAGAATTTTTTTTTGTTAAAAAGCTCTCTACTTCATTGGTTTCATTGCTAGAGTAATCTCTTTACCAAACTTGTTTTTGTCCCTCTCGTTAATTTGACAGGCTACTTTGTAAGGGGTTGTTTTTAAAGAAGCTGTGCCTTGGTTGGCAAGACTACTGGGATTATTTGTGTTCAGGCAGAAGAAAACAGTTTGTTTCACCATAGGACATTTTTGCCATGGCTGTGCATGTGGATAGGGCTTGAGGACTAGACCACTCATTCCTTCCATGGACCTGACCCATAAGTTTCTCTCTGTCATTAGAATAAGTAATCTATTTGGAGATTGGGCACAGGGGCCTCTTGTTCTCTTCTACTATGGATCTCTATCTTCTCAGCTTTTATTATTGTAATGGATACGTCTGGACATGGCTTTCTCATAATTGAAGATCAAGTTCCCATTCTGTTAAAATGAAAACCATAATTAAGCATGATATGAAGCAAAACTATGCATAAGCTAGAGAACTCATTGTCCCTGAATAAAGATCTAGTAAGATTTTAAAAGTTTGGACATTTATATAGCTAAAATTTACAAATGGACTTGCCATAAATTGTTTTTTTGGAAACTCTTAGAGGTGTAAACTATGCAGTAGCTTAATGAATGGTTTTCTGTAAAGTTCGGTGTGAACTGATCTGCAGCAGTTGCTGATGTCTTAAGCCAAGACTGTACACTGGTCTCAACACACCATGAAAATTCCTGCAATCTGTTATTGTACATAAAACCTTTTTAGTGTATTTATTATTTTTTCCAATTTGAACTTGATGATCAGACCTCAGAAAGTTCTTGTGAACAATTCGTAGATAGGTAAAATTAGCTCAACTGCATTTGAACTTAGTAAATAAACAGGCTTTGTGATTAAAATGTGTGGTAAAGATGTGTGGAAAATATTGTAAATTTTTGGAAAGTAAAGTTTAGAAATTATTTAACACATCATATTTCACATGCATAGTATTTGACTTTGGGCTGTGGCCAAGCATAAGGTGTTTTGTGATGAAATAAATTTGTGCAAGGAAATTAGGATTAGCTGGAGAAGGTGGGATGTATTTTATTTCGTTCATATTGTCAGCTGTCATAAATGCTCTCCACCTCAGATTTATTTATTTAAAATAACTATTTAAGCCTGTTCATGGGTATGTTAAAGCCAGTGCACATGTGTGACTAAGTGGACAGTGGATATTGACTTTCGGAATGCCAAGTGAAGAATTAATTACGTAGTCATGGCAGCATCATGCTACCTTGGTCCCATCAGCTTTCATGTGGTTTGCTTGCACACTTAGATACTGTGCTGTCCCTTAAAATTTTACAAACCCCGTGGATTTCTCTTCTGTGCCACTGGAAAAAAAGTGCTTGGTTGCCTGGAACAAGGTAATTTTGTGGGTTATGAAAAAAATACGAGTGTTGCTCATCTGAGTGTCTGTGCCAGATGTCCTCCCACAGCACTTCAGGGCCGTGAGTACTTTGTGCCTCTGCCCTTAGCTGGGAGAGTTTGATGCTGAATGGGACACTACTGAAAAGGGAAATTCTCCCATCAAAGCATGTTGCATGGGATAGATGATAATAATTCCTTTACACTGATTTTTATGGTTCCCTCAGCATCATGCAAAGCAGTGGGGGCACATCAGTTCTTGAAAGAAACTTGGGCCTGTAATGCCTCTTCCTGCTGTTGGGGTGTCTTTAGAGGTTAGCTGAAGGAATGGCTTTTGAGGCCTGCTGGTATGTCTGTGGTTTGAAGGTTTCCTGCAGGGCCGGCACTGGTCCTGACTTGAGCCAGGGCTCTGGCACCTCCCAGCACCATCCACTGTGGGGCTTTCAGGTGGTGTCAAGCACCTGCTGTGTTCTCCTGCTTGGATTTACAGCCCCCCCCCCTGCCCCTCCCAGTGACACGGACTGTCTTTCCAGAGCCCTTTTTCTATAAGTATAAAAGCACAGACAGAGCTGCCTGCCCTCATGCAGACTGACTGTCCCACCATAAGTCTCAACTTTTACTTAGAAAGCACAGGGTCATTCCCTAGGCAGTGCTTTTTCTCCTCCTAAACTTAAACAGCTTTATTCTAGCTTCACTGAGTCCATAGCCTCACCAGGTCCTTGCTTTCCCCTGAAGCCTAGAGAGATCCTTAACTTTCACAGAGTGCATGGAAATGCAGGTGGGTTCAGACAAAATGATAAGTGTTTTCAAAGCTGATTTTTTCCCTTAAGCATTATCTATGGCATCTCCTGTTCCCTGAAAGTGGTGGGATCTCAGTCAGAGTTCTGATGTTGCAGAGCTGTTAAATTGCAATAAGTTATTTTCAAATTGTGGGCCATGTTTGAGTGTTGTTTCCTATGCAGAATTACTGTTGACTCCATGGAATGCTGTCAGATTCCTGCTCCAAGAAAAGACTAAATCCAGCTTGCAAGCAGCATGTTAATTATTTACAGTTCCTTGCCCCAGCAGAGTGATTAGTCTGTGGTGAAACATTAGCTGTACTATGTTTTTCATTGAAAGATCTCATAGAACTAAACAAACACTGAATTAACTTTTGCTATGTAGAGCATGAAGTAAAAATTAATTTTTAATGAAATTCAATTTAAAGATGAAGTTAAGAGCTAAAGTGAAAGGCCTACACAGTTGTTGTCTGGCTCATGGTTCCAGTGCTCCTGCCACCCTTTTTTGGCACAGGCTAAGGCAGTGGCTGCAAGGCTGCAGATTGGGTGGCTGTCAGTTGCATTTTTATTCTGAACTCATATTGGTACTTTCTCCCTGTGGTATTTACTCAGTTTCATTGAATCAAGAAATAGCCATTAATTAAAGTAGCCAACATCTGTCTGACTTTCCAGAGCCTATGAGTGACATCAAATGCCATCAGTTGCAATGAGACTTCTTACAAGAGTTCGGTAACTTTGTAAAATAGGCTGTTAAGTACAGGACACCCAAAAGTCACAGCAAAAAAATTCAGTCTGTGGAGTTCTGTTGCTTGGAATTACACAGGAATTTGGACAAAGTGAACATAACAAACTGTGCTGACTTGAAAACCTATTGAAAATACACACTTGTTTGAATATATTCAAGATGTAGTAATAACATAATGCTGAGAAATCCTGAAGTTTTGTGAATCTATTTAAAAATAATTTACTGTTTGCCTACAGTTGCAGTCTTTGAATTACAGTTATGATCTAATCTTTATATATATATTTAAAATATCATTTTCATTAAATTATCTTTTAATTTCAGATTTTATACAGCCATGCCATCAGTGCTTCAGGGTTCTTCATTGCTTTTTTTGTTTCCCTTGTGTTGACAAGTGCAGTTTTCTTCATCATGTACCGAACCCAAATATTAAAATTGAATTTCTGTAATAAAAACCAGGTGAGTTGTACTGTCTGTCAGGGTAGGTTATTTATTTTTTTTTCACTGATCATATGTGATGATATAACTTGCTAACTAAGATTGTCTGAAGAGTTTTTGAAGATGAATAAAAAGCCACCAAATGATGAATTTGGCTCACAGGTAATGTAATCTTTAGAGCCTGTAATCTTTAGTTCAATCAGATTTAGAGGTGAGTGTAAGAATGATACCCTGATCAAAAAAATTACTGTCAGTGCCTGGATGTTGGCTCTAGATCAGAGAGGGATTGGCCTTTGCCTGTTTGTTTCTTTCCATGTTCCTGTGTTCCTCCCCTCCGTCCCTCAGAATTAGAAGTGGGATGTCTCTGGGTTCTAAGCAGTTGCCAAGGGAGTAGACAACTATTCTTTAACACAACAACTTGAGTGCAAATTTTTTTTCCGATTATCAGGAATAGGGATTTGAATTTGGTCTTAGTTTCTTCAATGTGCAATAATATCTTCTGTGATTAAGCAAATGGGATTTGTGATGGAGATTTTCATTTTCTGTGCCAGTTTGAAGAAAGTGTTTCAGTATATGTTGGACTGGAGAAAGAAAATACATAATCTGATAAATGTTGATCAAGTTGGTGCAATTCCAGCCCTTCCTTCTATTAATTATTTTTGTATTTATGTAAAGTAGAAAAACTTCATTGGGAGGGAGCTAGAGACCTTAGTCATAATATTACAGTGATTGGAGCAGTCCTAAGAGAGGTGATCTGAGAGGTTTGTACCCCTTGTCTGTTGAAAGGGTGGTGGATCTCTCATCCCTCTGGATGACCAGAGTAGCTCACAAATCACTTACAGCCTTTCTGCAGCTGAAAATCACACCATCAGTAACTTCTATTTATTTTAGGTCTGGAAAATTAATCTCTTAAAAGGATGTGACTTGTTTCTTTTTACAAAAGAAACAGTGATAATGAAGTAGTAAAAAAGGTCCAGCTTGGGCTAGCATCAGATATTTTTAGTGGGGTTTTTGCACAGTATTATTAGCCCTCAGTTTGAAGTCTCTGTGAATTGAGTCACTTCCATCATGCATAGGATTAGTTTTTCCATATTGTTCACCACATAATACTGTAATCTTGCCGTATGTCATTTGTATAACATGGCAATTTTTTTAAAAGTTATCTAGAAAGTTTGAAGTGGAAGATAACTTTCTAGATGACTTTCACAAGTGTTCTGTGTTCTCCATTTCTTCATCTGTGTTCCAGATCAGTTATATACTAAAAAAGATCAATCTGAAATAAACGTAGTAGATGTGGTTTCAGATACATATGTGAATTGCACAACCTCTTTATACTCTTTCCAGCTTTACAGTTTGATGATAAGTAGAAACCTTCTCACCTAGAGTTAAACTGCAATAAAATTAGATGAGACACTCATTTTACCTTTTTTATTTAATAATCTAAAGGTTGCTACTTTTTCTCCCTTTTCTTTTTAGGAGATACAGCCTGATCTCAGCCAAAATCACAAACTGGAGCTTTCTCAATTTAATTCAGGTGATCTCTTGAATGAAGATATAATTATGAATGATCAAATCATTGATATTCTGTCCTTTGAAGAACCTGGGAACATGCTTCGGGCTTTAGAAGAGTAAGAATTCCCTGCTGTTATATCACATTTATTATTTTTATCATCAGCCAAACTTTTGAATATGTTTTGAGGTATCTGCACTTCATTGTGTTTTTTATAGTGTCTGTTTACACATAATACTGCACTACCTTACTGATTCACTTGTAGAAGTCACATTTCCCTCTAGGCCTTAGATATGCAAGTTTTCCATTCCAAATAAACACCTTGCTCTGTCTCTCTGGGGTTCACTAGGTGACAGGAAACTTCTGGCATGCAAGAAAATATTGAAACACACTATTCTACTATTGCTTAATACATTCTGCTTTCAAAAGGGTGGCTTTTGTCCTAGAAAAGAGAGCCCCTGCTGAGTGCCAGCATTACTGTTCAGCAGTGTATTTTGAAAACACCCGATCAGAGTCTAAGATGTGACAGTAGTACTGCCAGAAAGATACCATGTACCTGTGATTGTTGGGACTACTTGCTAGAGCACAGAAACTCCTGATACTCTTGAAAGGCTTTTGACAGAAACATGCCTCTGCTAAGGGTCATCTGTTCTTCAGCTGAATTTTATAAAAAGGTTTTATGTGAGGATGAGATGTTGTTTATGCAGTCTTACCATTACCTCCTGGTAAGTGAGGTTAAAGGCAGTATTATGCAGCTATGAAGTTTGTAGAAGCTGGAAAGTTACCGGTCCATGGATGGAGTTTTCTTTCTTAAAGGGTAACTAGCATCATTATTATTTTTTGCTTTTTCCTGATAACTGGGGACTTACCTCTGTAAATTGTGCATTGGTCCTTGCTTTTATAATTGTAGAGCAACTCAGACTTTGAGAAGGCTTATCCTGAAAATAATTTTGTGACTATTAAGAAGAACAGGATCAAACTTTTTTTTAAACTCACTTTAGTATTAATTTATTTCAGGGATAATTACTATCTATCTAGGTTGAAAAAACTTGTTGGACTATTTTCAGGTACATTATGGATAGAAAGGTAAATATTCTTGCAAACGTTTGGAAAGATTTATTTTTATAACAGGTTTATTTCTGAACCTATAAAACAGGATTTGTATCTTAGTTTGAATATGTGTCCAGGGGCTGAAGTTTTTTAATATTTTTACAAAGTTAGTGCATATGTCTCTTGCTTCTTTTTCTTTCCTCAGTTTCTATTTTCTTTACCTCTGAAGAGGTAGAGCGTTGCAGTCAATAAAGTAGATGCCCATTAGTCGACACTCACTAACCTGCTTCTCTTTCTAAGCCATCTTTTCCTCTTTCCAGGTGAGGATAGTAGATAGACCAAAAAGGTATCCAGAGTTACAGTGGTTGCTGCTCTGAAAGATGACTGAAAGGGTGATAGGTGTTTTCAGCCAACAACATCCTCTTGCTTGTATGCTAGCTTGGTAATTCCTTCTGCATGTTTTGGTGCAGGTATATTTCATTTTTGTCTATGTAACACACGTACGAGCTTGCCAGCATAATTGATAACATCCTTTTCCTTGCACTGTCATGGTTGGAATCATTCTGGTCTTTCAGATACAAACAAGAAAAATACTCTGTAAAGTAAGAGCCACATGTTTTTTTCTTCTTTGCAACAGAAAGCTGTTCTGTCTTTTAAGAAGTGACAGTGCCAAATCATTTAGGAGATACCTCAGGAACATGTGTTCAATATTTATGGACAGGGACAGCTTTGGAAGGTAGACAGTTAGCAGTATCAGGAGGATTGGCTAGAGAACAAAATATACTTTTAATGTTTCATAAGGAAGCTTCTTGGTTACTCATTTTGTGAATTTTGTCTTGATAAGTAATATCCTTGATGTACATTATGCAGCAAAATAGCTTGGCTTTTATTCTCAGTAAGTTCCTTGTTGTGTATATTACTGAATATTGGCCTCTGGGCAGTGAATACTAATGAGGGGAAGCTACATTATTAGATATTTGCCATGCACACTAGAAGATCATGTTCTACAAAATGTTGTGGTCTCTTTTTCTATATGTCTAGAGGAGAATATGAAGAGAACTGAGCAAATTCGGTTTGTGTCCAATGTGATAGAGCTTGACCATACTCAGAGTCTCAAAAGATATGGATATGTTAAAGGGAGCTCACTTCTTTAAATGGCTTTTCACTACTACACTTTTTCTTTTTAATCTTCATTTTGTAGAGCTATGCTTCCTTGAGTTTGTCAAAGCTCTAGCTCAATTTGAACCTGCTTGCTGATACACAATACATACTGCCAATTATTCTGGTAAATGAGGAAGTAATATTGGTTACATTGCAACTGATTTTTTTCCTGCAGTAGAGGACACTGAGGCCAGTGTATTAGAGAACAGGATCAAACTGTCTCCAAAAAGCCTCGACAGAAAAATAAAAACAATTTACCACCATTTTAAAAGTTCACTTTTTCTGAAATGTAAATTTCTTGCTGTACATGTCTGTTTGATTTGCTGTGGAGCAAATGTTCTTTTTTTTTAAACTCTGAATTTAAATGGAAAGTAAGAATCACGGAATCATAGAATCTTAAGTGTTTGGAAGGGACCTTAGAAATCCTCTAGTCCCAATCCCATCTCCCACCCGACCAGGTTGCTCAAGGCCTTATCCAGCCTGGCTTTGAACACTGCCAGGGATGGGGTATAAATGATCATGTTGTCTTACCCCCTAGACTTGAATATTCCTACACAGAAAATCATAAGAAATAGTTACATTGTTAGTACAAAAAAAAAAATATCCTAAGTTAAATTTCTGGTTTTCATAACTTGGAAAGAGTATAATTAAAATTTTAACATTTTTGAAGGGAGAGCATATTCAGTACTCTCTTTTTGTGGGATGTGTGCAATGCAGGAGTATAACTATAAATAATTATCACATTGATATAACTATAAGATGCAGTGAATGCTCATGGTATGAACTCCAAACCCTGCATTTGTAGTTCTGTGTTATGAATGCTGCTAGAAAGTGTAAGCTATACTTTTTTTTTTTATTGGAGCTCAAATGCTTAATATATGATAGGAGCCTGTAAGACTGGAGAGCTGAAGAAAATAAGTAATTTGAAATTAATGAATCTTTTAATCTTAAAAATGACACTTTTCTTTGATGTTGGCTAGCTATGGAGTGTTTAGAATTATAAGTGTCATTTCTGCTGTCTACCCAGAACAATTTATCTCTTCCAGGAGAGAGTCTCCTTTTGAGAGTTGTGCTGTTCCTGGTGCTTTATTCCATATAATTTTGAAAGAAGATTGATATCTCCTACCATTTGTGTCATCTGAATACTCACCCTATCTGGATAGATCAGAAGAATCTGAGTAGATCATAGCAGAGTTGGAAGCTCCTCGGGCATTAATGCATAATGTATATAGCAATAATACTTATTTATGATTTTGTTAGTATCCAGGCTGAAGTTGGTGCTTTTGAAATCAGTGGTGAAATGTGTGATGACTTCCCTGGAAGCAGAATTGGAGTCTTTCATACACTCTTTTTGACAGTCGCTTTCCTGAGCAAAATAGTAAAATAACCATTTTCTGAAATCTTGTAACAGCAGTATTGTAGGTAGATGTATTTTTAAAATTGATTTTGTGACAATCACTGGTTTTTCATATTTCTTATTTTCTGCAAGCAATGCAGAGGTTCTCAGTCTCTTAAATGCTGGATTTTTAAAAAGTTTTCTAAACAGATAATTGTAAGAATTGAAATACTCTCTTTATATTGCTGTGGGGAGTTAAAGGAATTTGATAGGTGAAACTGCTGCCAGACCTAATGCTTAGACTTTCTAGCAGGTTTTCATAAATCTTTGTTTTTTGCAGAGCTTCTGTTCTCTCAGCTCAATTTATCATATTTTTCAGGTTTTTATTTAATTATTATTTCTTGGCTGTATATCAGGAATCCTGTTTTTGGTTTTGTCAGCATTCTGATTTCTGGAAAGCCTAACTTAACCTGTGACTCATCCAAGTGAAAGCATCCTTAGACAGTCCTCTTGTACCTTTCTTAGCAATTTCATTTACTGATGTGATGTCTCATATTCTCTATAGGCTCCTGCGTGAGTTGTGCTGAGTTCATGCTTGGCTGTGTAAGTGCCACAGGACTGATGGATGAACTCCCAGTCCAGAGCTGGCTGCAGGCCAGCACAGCTACTGGTGTATCACAGAGCATCTTCAGACCTGTTCTAGCACAGCCTGGCAGCAGGCAGGGACCAGGGAAAGGCAGCAAAGCCCACTCTGGCTCAGGAGGCTGAAGAATTTGGGCTTGGGAAGTTGGTGGCTGTTGGGGGGTGTTCAGACCTCACTGCCCTTGCCTCTGCTTCTACTTTTGTATAGCTGGAGTCTCCTGCAAGGGTTTGTGCCTTGTCGTGCAGTAGCAGTGTAAATACCTGCCCTGAAGTGTTCAGAGTCTCTGTTGAGACTGGACCCAGCAGGAGAGCATGGAATGCAAAGGAATTAAAAAACAAAGCAGATGTTGAAGGGAGGAAGGTGTGGGGCTGCACTGAGGGTTCACATTGACTTTTAAAAGCCACCAACAAAACACAACAACAAACTAAACAGACAAAAAAACCAGAAATAGACAAAGTAACAGCCCAACTTGCTAATACTTTATGAACCCCTCAATAAGTGATTTGTGAAATAAATCGGATCAGTTTTGAAGACTTAAGATGCCCATTATGCTCGAATTGTCTTTCTTTGCTTAGTGTGACTAAAGCCAGCACTTCAGGAACTGGTTTCTTTGTGATTGTTCTTGTCTGACTCTTTCTCCATCTTCACTCCTCTGAAGATTGTGTGAGAAGGCAGCACGGACAATAATGCCTGGGTGTTGTTCTCCTGTTTCCTTCCTCACTGCAGCTGTCCCAGCATCACTGTCCCCATGGGTACAGGACATGTGCTGCTCTGTAACAGTGGGTGCCACTTGGCTCGGGTGCTTGTCTGTCTGTCTGTCTGTCTGTCTTTCCTTCTGTCCATTCCCCTCTCCATCAAGAGTTGATGTAGCTGCTCTGCTTTAGGACTCCGAGTGCTGAAGTGGGAACAGTGGAGACAAAGTGTCCCCAAATGGCTCTAAATTCCTTAATTACATGCTTTTCAGGAGTCTTATGTATTTGAAACAATACTTTTACAGAAACAGCTCTAGTCTTCTCTGGATACTTTTGTAATACATGTGCTACTAATTGGCTTCCGTTGGCAGAGGAGAGATGAGCCTTCTGAGAATACCAGGCTTTTCTGTTTTGATGAGAAAATGTCACTGAGGGGGAATTTGCTTAATGTTTCTCTCCCTTTTAGATTTCAGAAAGTTGTGTCACAGTCGTTTCTTATCTTTATAAATCCGGAATTAGTTTTAAAAATATGTTGGAAAGCCATTAGTTATTTTTAGGACTGTCAAATTCAGTAGCTCTTAGTTCTCCTGTTCAAAAATTCTCTCTGTGGGACTGTAATTTGAATAATAAGACAAAGACTTAATGAGAGGTTTCCTTTTTTTTTGTAGTGTGTTGTGTTTCAGTTTATTTTTTTTAAACTAACTTTAGTTGCTTTCCTGACTCCAACTGCTTTCCTGTATTCTTTCATTAGGTCTGTGAAGGACATCAGTTGCTCAGGCACTCTCTCTGCTTCTCTGTGTTTGGCATCTGGGATTCTCCACTTCCAGATCTCTCTGACAGATTTTTAAATCCTCTTTCTCTTCAAGTGAGTGAAAAAGCTTTACACTTGCTGTTTAAAGTTTCATTTTCTGTGTGTCTGTTCACCTTTCCTTCCCCTACCCTTTTGTGCCACTTGCCTTCTGTACTGTCCTCATCCTTTCTCTTCATGCTTTGTCCAACAAAACCTTTCATATTTTTCATCAATAGGTTGCCATCAGCTACCTGTACTTCATTAGCTTTCATGTTTCTGTGATGCTGAATATGCTCAGGAAGTGAGGCAAGACCTTTTAAGCATCAGTTGCTGCAACAAGCAGAGTGCAGAGCACTTAAAGCAAATTACTGAATATAACTTAGATTGAGAGGATACAGAGTGTTGGGCTAGAATTTTTTTCCCTATGTGATGTGAAACGTTTAATCTCATTGATTGTAAGCATTATTCTTCTGATGGACTTGAATGAAACCAAATGAAAGCATTTGATTTAATATATGTACAGGTTTCTTGTGTTTTACTGACTGTTGGTGTGGTGCAGCATGCTAGGGATGCCCTCAACCTCTCTGTTTTGAGTAAAGAGCTTGAAGCAAGGTTTCTGATGTGCATGATGAGCTTGTCTCACTTCTGCTAGCTGCTATGTGAAGATCACAGAAGTAGAGCACATCACATGGAAGGGAGCTTTCAAGTTTTTACAGACACAACCTTTCTTCAGCTATTACGGACAAAAGGTGATGGTATGGCTGCTGTCTTCAAAGATGTGACCTTGGAGAGCTGTGGCTTGTAATTACTTTTCTCTCTGCTGTTACCCTTGGTTTAGTGGAACAGTTTGTAAACTTCTTTTCCACTGCCTTCTTCACCAATGTACTGTGGAAAATGAAGAGTATGAGTTTCAGGTTAAATACACCTGAGGTTTTATGAGCCTCATTATTCACTTGCTGACACACCAGCATCAGCTGATTATCAGTGAGTGAATCTAGATGTAATCTAGATATTGAATGCTCTAGATACAAGGATCTTGTTTTCTGAAAGAAATTTCCCATAATTTGCAGTTTCTAACAGTCCTGATTACCTTTGAACAGCTTGGAGGTTGCCAGCCTGACGCGGGCAGATGCTGATCTGGAGGCCTATCGAACACAGATCTGCAAAGAAGTGATTGCTATGATGTTGAAAAACATGGTCTTAAATCACAGCCTCTTTCCTCATGTGGAGAAGAAGATAAGTTCAGTTTTCAAAAAGCGGTTTCTTGCAATGGAGAAAGAAATTGAAGAGGAGTATGAAAGGAAGATGGTGGCTTTAACAGCTGAATGTAATCTGGAAACTAGGAAGACAATGGAGGCTCCATGCCAAAAAGCAAGAGTTGCAAATGAAGAGGCTGAGGAATTAATGAAGAAAATTAATGAAAAGGTAAATTTAAATCAAGATATTTTGCATCATGTGTAGTTTTATGGAGATGGTTTCTCTTTTAGACTAGAACAGCTTAGTTATCCTCCTAGAAGAGTAAAGATAAAAATCTACAATAAAATATGTTCAAAAATTCAGATGTCATAATTAAGGTAGTTGTTATTAAGAAATTGTGTTTGAATTCACCAGAAAAATAATTTTTCTAAGGAGGATCTATGACATCTGAAAACAAAGGGTTATCTGTTGAGTTTTTTTTTATAATCACTTACTGTTGCAAAGTGGTCTATTTTTGCTTACTGTATTTTACTGCAGCCTTTTCTGAGATTTCAGACATTGTGTGAAGTATTTTGCACATTCAGAGCAGAATAAGTCCCTGCATCATAAACCTCATAGTCTAGGTAAAAAGCTTCCAATATTTATGTTCTTTTTTTGAAGAAAATTAGAATATAAGCACAACCAAAGGCTGATTTCCCTCTGAAATGAGTGAAGGCAAGCAGAGCAATCCGTATGTTAGACGAAGCAAGGAGTGGACTTCTCCTGGCAATAGCTTCTTTATAATAAATAAATAAATAACTGAAGTCAGAATGTGATTCCTTACAAGTTCAGAGAGCAAGCTTAGAACCTACATATGTCATATTCACTTGGAGATCTCTGTCTGAATGGATAAGTTTCATTGCCCAGGATTTCACAGGTAGTTACTAGGTAGAAATAGAACCTGGGTCACCAGGCCAACGTCCCATGTACAAAGTTATGTTCCAGTCTTCCCTGTCTTTTTTCAAGTATATTGAATGTTTACAATAAAACTGATTTCCCCCCACTCTTTTTCTTTATTATTATTTTTAACAACTTCCTGTGGCTTGGAAGGATTCAGGTTAAGTTTTGAATAAGTTTAAAATGCCCAAATGACCAAGTTGATGTTTCATGTTTGTTAAGAGGGTGACTTGGTGGGAACAAATAGTACTGTTTTTTACTTACTAGTGGGGTTTTGCTTTTGGACCACAAATGGCATTTGCATATCACAGATTTTTAAGGTCTCTTTTGACAATTCATGATTAAATTTTTGACATAAGACCTTTTTTTTTGCTCAATGTGACCCAGAAAAGTACTCCAGTATGCTGAGGCTCTCAGGAAGAAATTTGTTTTATCAGGCTGTTGCGTAGAGAAAATTAATGGCACAAGGCTAATGGGCCTTTGATGTTTCCAGATGCATTTTAAATTGATTCTGTGTAGCTTTCCATGCACAGGAAGCTGTGTAGGAGATGTCTCTCCTGAACTAGAGGTGCTAGAAACTCAAGCGATGGGAAGGAAGAGATACTTGTGGACACCTTTTTAAGGATGAGGTGAACTTTACTCTGCAGGAGACTTTCTCCTTCTTTCGGATATAGAAGGAGCCTAGACCTCACTGACGTAAGTCCTGCCTTTGCAGAGAGAGGGGTCTGACTGAAACTCAATGTGCAAACTCACACTAAATATACACCCAGCAAAGTCGCTTTGCTTTGTAAGAAATATATTGGTGTTGGGTCAGTCTGGTTTTGTACTGAAAATCCTGAATGGTAGGAGTCAAGCAAGCAAGGCCAGTCCAGTACCTGTCCTGATCCATTTACTATATCCTATCATGTTGCTGTTCACTTTTCTGTCTGTAGAAGAACCTGGTTTTGTACCTGCCACAGCATGGAGTCCAGAGGGACACTCAGGAGCATGAGGATTGGCACACAGCTGTGCTGGGCAGTGGAAAACAGCTGGAGCAATAACCTTTTCCCCTTCTCAGCCAAAACATAGAATTTGTACTCCTTGCCTTTTTGATTAATCATTTGCTACCTGCAGTGTGTCCCTTGGGAATGAGAAGTGAAGTGCAGTTCTCCTCAAGATAATTGGTATGAAATTTAGAACAAGACTGACAGAGTGACTGTTAGGTAGCTGTGCTGGCATAAGAAGCATTCTTTGCTCTGTGGGACATATATGTTTTGATTCTGTAATGACTTTATGCCGTCTGAGATTAAAACTATGAATATGTAAGTCTTACTAGAGAACTAAGAGAAAGAATTTCTGACAAAGAAGCTTTGAGAGTAATTGCCGATTAATTCTCCATGCCTGTAAATGTAAATCTAAAATGATGCTCTTGGATTAATTTGTGGAAACTGATAGTTAAAGTAGGTCACCAATAATAAAAAACTTCTAGAGATTTTTAGTTAGAATAGGGTTTTTTTTTCTAATTTATATTTTTTTAAAATTATATTTATTATTATTTCTTTGGTATGCATTATATGAGTCTGTTTAATTTTAATAGGATTTCAGCATTTATGAAACCTAAAAAAATAATTTTGTATATAGTTTTTGTGTTGAATTGCATGCCATTTCATATAATTTATCTTACATAAGACTTGTGAATTCTAAAAGGGCTTCATTATGCCTTGGAAGTGGTATCTGGATTAGAGACTGGCAACTGTACAACTCTGCCATCCAGACAGGTGAAAACAATGGAAAGTGTACACTGAATCAATAAGCCTTCGCTTAAACCTGAAATGACAGTAACTAAAGTATTTGTAAAATATATATGAACTAGTAGCACTGATGCTTAAAATATGTTGAATTCTGAAAATCACTTCTGATGCATTTCTTTCTTTCTTCTCTACAGCTTGCTGTAGAATACAGAAGTCTTCTGGTTAAACTTCACAGACTGGAGCAGGACTGCCTGAAGAGGTTCCTTTTCGTAAAGCAGGAGGAATATTTTGCTAAGGCTTACAGAGAGTTGGCTGTTACCCAAAGAAAGGAGCTCCATGCTATCTTTTTTACACAGATAAGAAATGCCACTTTAAAGGGAGAACTGAAGTTGGAAGCAGCTAAAATATTAGTGGAAAGTTACTCTAAAATACAGGTAATAGGATGATATCTCCATTCCTAACCCAAAGACAGAATACAAACCTGCAGTACATTTCGAGAAATATTTCAGGATAAATGTTCTCACTTTCATAACTAACTTTCTTAGAAAGTATTTAAAAAAAATATAATGCCTTTGTTATACACATCTAGACATCTACACAGCTGTATATTGAGGTATTTGCACATTTTCAAAACCTGTAGGTATCAAGTGCTCTAGTATACTTCAGAATATATACTAGGCTCCCCAGTCCAAATATGTAGATTGTTGAAATTGTGGAGTGTCTTAAGTACTGTGGTTTCGCACTTAGAGGGGTTGATGTCTCCGGGTTGTATCATCCAGGGGTGCTGACGAAGAGTACATTCAGGACTTTAGTTTTGCTTTCAGTTACATTTTAAGCCTCTTGCAACAGAATAGTTTGAGTTGCTTCCTCATGGGTTTTTTTTGTTTGTTTTTTCCTCATTTGTGTTGAAAGATAGTGTTCTAGATTACAAAAGTTCTAGTAATTGTTCTTCTGGCTGCTTCTTGAGGAAGAGTATGATTGTTGTGGACCTGCATTTGGAGGCTAAAAAGCAACATCTGGAAAGTAGGTGTCAGAACAAGTGAGGCCCACTCCTAAAACCTGATGCAACCCTCATATACAGAAGCTTCACATGGGCCACTGTCAGAGCGAAATGCAGCAGGCCCTTGTGCAGAAGATAGTTAAGCAGCCAGGTCAAAGAGGTAGAGCAAGTGAAAAAAGTTTTGACTGTATTTTGGCTGCTCAGTATGCTAGCAGAATGTCTGCTATAGAACGTTGTGTGCCTAACTCTGGTCTTTGCCAGATCTGTTTGTAGGTATATGAACCTTTCCTGTTCCCCACTGTTGGAAGGAGGAACTTCTAAGCCAGTGGGCTTGGCTTTCCCTATGCTGTACTCAGCATCTGTGGAAGAGTTGGCTTTGAAGTCAATCTAGACACCTTTGAAAATGTACATCATAAAGAACAGTTCTGCTAGCACTGGTAGGGTTGCATGTGTATGTAAGTGTAAATGACCTGTTAACTTAGGGCACTCAGGACGTGCACCAGCTGTTCAGGAACATGCTATTGAGGCCAAAAGCTCAACACATTATTTGTTTTGTTTTGTTAAAATAACCATAATCATTTGACATGATCATGAGAGTTAGGTTGATATAAGCTTATTGTTTTACACTTGGAAGAATTTTTTAACTTTGCCCTATTAATGAACAAATCTGGTCTGATACTCACAGATGTTAGCTGAAATTAGCGTTTCATCCAATTAAATGTTCACATTTGTTTGCATTCTTTCCTGTAGGGTGATATTGAAGAGCTAATGGATTTTTTCCAAGCTTGCAAGAAATATCATCTGAATAGAAGATTTTCTTACAGAGAATATCTTATAAGTAAGATACAAGCAAGGGATTCTCATGTCTCTGCTCTTATAAATGCTGCAGCAGCTCAGATATCAAGTCTCATTAATAAGACGGAAAGGTAAATATCTTAATTGTTTCCTTGTCAGCCATTTGACTACATTATGTCACAGACAATAGACTCTTCAAAAGTCTTTTTTCTGTGTTACCGAGCAGGAGAGTTGCATAAAAACTTTATCTTTTAGTTAATTCTAAGAAAATACTTCGTAACTGATCAACTTTGTTAGTTAAATCCCAGCAGGTGCTAAGGTGAGGTTTTGTTGTCTGTGGCCATTTTGTACAGCACAGAGTTGAATTGCTGGTAACATACATAGTACCTGTTTGTAATTCTGACTTCAGTGAGAACCAGACTCATGTGAGATTCTCAATGTCTTAATAAATCCATTATTTGTGTAAATAGTCATCAGGCATGTGAAAACTCATGCCAGAGTCCATTGCAGCATGTACTAGTGAAGACCGTTTTTCTACGTTCTTTATGCTCGAATATCTGGATTTAACAGAAAAGAACAATTATGATTCACTTGTGATTGAATATGTTTGAGAAGCTGTATGTACAGTTTCTCTTTTTGAGCTGGAAATCATGAATATTTTCTAAAGAAATCTTTCTGGAGAAAGATTAAGTTTATAAATAATGTAACTGGAGGATTTTGACTAGCAAAGAATACCTGTTGCAGGGAATTAAAAGGTAAATATCAGGGAAGTAAAAACTAGACTTGGAAATGGACTGTTGTAATACACTCATTTAATTTATTTGGGATATCATACCAGGCCCAAGAAGATTGAATACTCTGTGAAAGGATACTCAGAATCAAGGTAGAAATGCTGACTTAGCAGACACACAGAGATGTAGGTATTTAAAATTGTGTGGCTATGAGGAGCACTAAGAGAGAGTTTGTGCTGCTGCCCAGGGAAATGTGTTAGTCTGGCATATGGAGAGATTACTGAGGAGCCTGTCAAGGCAGCAAAATATGTCAGCGTTCAGGAAAACAACCTAGCTGCTGGTCCTGTGCAAGCAGTTTTATTTGTATATTTGAGATGTCTGTATTGATGTCAGTCACTGACAGTGTGTGAAATGTGCATTAAGAAAACAAGATCTTTTGGTGGTTTTTTTTTTTTTCTTCCATAATATTAACTTAATTTAAAAGTATTTTAGTATTAGGAAGTCTGTTAAAAGCTACCAGAGATTGCATCTGTTAATGTGACAAAATATTTTATCAGGGTTTTTTGGTGTCTTTTCCTTGCTTTTCTTTTTTATTGTCCTGTGTGCTGTCTTGTTGGATTTTAAGTTTAGCTTGAATCACTCTTAAGTTTAGTCTCGAGATTCATTGGTTGGAGAGAGCTTCTTCCAGTCGTCTTGCACTGTCTTCAGCTGTGTGGCTCAAAGACAGAATGTCCTGGAATAGGAAATACAATTCAGACACATCTTGCACAGAGAGTTTCTTTCCATCAGTTTGTGCCTCTCTTTAGAATTGTATTATAAGGTCTGAGATGTTTTCACAGATGATGTGGTTATGTGAAAAGCCTTTGTGAGAATCTCACTGTGTGACCATTGCAGTGAACAACTGGGACTTCTTGAGGTGGAAAAATCACCTATTGTTTAATGCCTGTTATTGCACCTAACAGTCACAAAACAAAGCAAATATAAAGCAGAAAGGAAAGGCGTAGTATTAGTTAGTTGAAGACCTCATGGATCTCATCCCAGAAATGTATAAAATGTATTTAAAAAAACCTTCCAAAACACCCCAAACTTCTAAAAGCAGCAAGTGTTATTACCAAGATGAAAAATTAATTTTTCTAGCACTCTCCTGTTAAACTTTCAGATTTTGCATTGATTGGTTGTGTGTGGACTAAGGACACATGTCAGTAGTTGCAGTTATCATGTGTAGAGAAGCAATCTTGTTTGGCTTTCTGGGCCTAGAACTAGTTATTGTCCTGTGACTTCCCACACTTGCTGCAACAGTATTTCCTCTCAGACTAATGTTGGCCAAACTCTAATAATTCATTCTTAATGGTGATTTGATTATAAAACTCCAGAACATAGTATTTCAGTTTATTTGCTAGTATTTTATTTTTTACAGGCAGACTGAAATATCCTAGAGAAAAAAAATCAACAGAAATTTAAAATTACATTACATAAGCTTGTATTTCAGATTCTAACTCAAAAGTGATTTTGGGAATGTTTACCAATTGGAGCATTAAAATTTGAGCACCAAGAGAAGTCTGGTCTGAATGACTATGTGTCTATGGTATCCTCTTATTTTTCACTGTATCATTGAATCTTCTTGTCTAAATATAGATACAGGTCTGTCTTGATCTATTTTTTTCCAGTTTTATAATAGAGTGCCTTAAACTTGCTGTTCTAAATGGAATTTTAAAATGCAGAACTTTGAATGGAGAAGAGAGAAAAGATACAGATTAGATATACCACAGATAGATGCAGTGATAAACCAGCAGATAGATATTGAGGGGAGAAGTCTTTCAAAAATGAAGCTTTAATGGTATGTTTAAAATTTATCAGATAGCAAAGCAATTTCAAATTAACATGAAAAGGATTATGTGTGGCCAGAAGTGAATGTTATAAAAAGCAAAACAAACCCAAACCAATTCTAGGGAGGGCTGTGAACATTTTAAATGAAGCAGAGCAGCCAGAGTTTTCAAGCTGGGCATTCTAAATACAGTTTTTAAATAAAATGTCCCATTTGTCTGGACTAGTTTTTGAGTACTCAGTGTCTTTCAAAAATCAAGTCTGGACTGCAGTGCCAAAAAGCAGGAAAGGAGATTTTAAAATACAATCTGTTATCATGGATTTGAGGGATGGCTACATAGACTCTTTATGGTTTTTTTCTAAAAGAATAATGGACAAATGGGCAGTACTTAAGACAGTGTTTATGTTGGATTGTTCTTGCTATCAACAGAGGTGCAAGGTTCTTGATGTTTTTAAACTATAACATCTGTAAAACATTGTGTTATTCTTTTGCCAATATCTTCTTCACAAGAATTTCTTTCTTCTTCAGTCTCTTAAAAATTGAATCCAGTTCTTGTGACTCATTAGGTACAAACAGTTGCAAGCTCCTTTATAAATTTCTCCCACAACTTAAATTTTTGTAAGGCCTCAAGAATTTCCTGTGTATTTTTTTTCTAAAGTGGTCAAAAGACTCTCAAAAATTGAAGCAAAGAATTTCATGCCAGTCTAATTCTTTTTAATAATCACCATTGATATGCACCTCATCCACAGAAAGTCGTTTTCTAGTGGTGTCTTGGCTGGACATTTCTGGAAGTCGGTGTTGGAAAGTGGATGCCTCAAGCAGTAATACATCAGTATGAGGTTATCTAATGATCTCTTAAAACCATTTCTGCTGGTAGCACTCTACCATGCAGGGAGGGCATTTATTGCCCTGAATTATTTACATGAATTCTGATCTGGACACCATCAAAATGCCAGTTCAACAGGTAAAATCCTGGGGTAGCTGGAGTAGCACAGGCAGAGTCATGCAAGTTGTCTCTGTGTAGTTTCTGTACAGTGATGTGATTCAGCCTCCATGTACATTCAGTCCTGTACAGCTTTTCTGCTTCTTATCTATCTCCCTTTTGCTTTAGTAATGCTCCTGTGCCTTCTCCAGCTTTCATGAAACAATTTCCCTTTGCTGGGGTCCGGCATCCATAATTGGTTGTCTGTAACATCAAGTACAAAGTCCTGCTTTTTACTTTATTGTCCTCACTCTGTATTTGCTCCTTAATTTGTTGGCTTCTGTTCAATACAGAGAAGTCAAGGTCTCTCTCTGGCTGACCTGTGTTACTGCTGCTTTTGGCTACACACTTCACCTTGATACCTTCCTTGGTGCTCACTGTGTTTGGGAGGATCTTCCTTAAAACATCCTTGTCATTACCACAGTATTCTCCTTCATTAAAATTCTCTTTCTTCAAAGACATGTGCCTGCACACTTCTTCAGTGATTAAATGTCTGGTATGCTGAGGCCAGGCAGTTTATCATACAGTCTGTACTATCTCATTACCTTTCTCCTCTCATTTTGTTCTGCATTTCTGTTCAGAGTCCTTTGAGACTAGGACACCTTTTATTCCTAATACTGTAATTTATTTTATTTATATTGTATTTATATGAAACAAGAAATAAGGTGTCTTGCCAGCATGGAGCCTTTAGGAATTACCATAACACCAATTAATGTAAGTTAGCACATAAACTGACAAAGGCTTCTGTGATGGGATACTGTATCACCTCCAGTTTTAGCTGTGGACATACTGGATCTCTAAATAAATCAACTGAAATAATGTAGACTCTTTTGTTTTTATCCTAAAAATAGGTAGCTGTATATCATCTTCCTATCATTCTATGTTGCATGACTTTTCTTAAACTTTCATTTGCTGTGTGGTTCGAGCACATCTATCTTTTACTATTTTAGACTCTTTTCACTGCTCTGGACAGGGATTTTAATTGGATGCAGCAAGCCTGGGTTTATTTCCTGAGTACAAGAAAGGATGAAGGTGTTAAAAATAATATCTTGGTCCTCACCATAATTAATACCTTTATTCACATATCTTTTGCCTTGCGTTCAGTCAAAAAGGAGGGACATGACATAGAGTTATCAAATATAGGCTAAGAACTTGGTGCTGTTTGGGGGTTTTTTGACATAACACTGAATTTTAACATTGATTAGTTTCAAGGCAGAAATTATTTGGCCAGGAATGATACTTAGTGGATTACTCTCAATGCACTGAAAGGTAGCTTAATCCTCTTTGCAGAATAAAGAAATGCAATAGATAGACTTAGAAAAAGCTCTGCAAAAGGAGGTTATCTTTTGTTGACATAACTGTAATAAAGCACACATGAGTTTCTGTCCAGCACATACACTATATAGGGTGATGTTTCATTACTAACTCAGATAGTTGTGGCTTGAGCAGAAGATGGAGAGGTGTGAATTATGGGATCTGGCCATCATGGTTACAGTGCAGTGCTGCAAACAAGTCAATTTGGTCATCTTCTGCTTTATTTTAGCTCTTATTTTGAGGATTTGGGTTGAAATTAAGTTGTCACAGTATCAATAAATCCTAATAAAAAAAAGTGAAACTCCTTTCTGGAGAAGGGCTTACTTACCACATTTAGCTGCTACTTTAATTTAGGAATTGGAACAGGTATCACACTGGAATGGAATCCTGAAAGCCATGGATTCCTCTGAATCCTGGCTCTGTGTGTAATGATCAAAAAAAATGGGGATAGGTAAACTAGAAGGTATCTGGATAAGATCCAAGTTCAGGTCAGGAATTGGTACTTCCAATTCAAAGAACTTTTCAACACCAACTTTTGTAAGCCCACTGTGCTTAATAGAAATTATAACTCACATACATGCAGCTGCCTGGTCTGAATTAAGACGTTATTTTATTCTTCTGTTGAATAAGAAAGATTTGGGAAGTTTGTAGAGTAAATGTAATAGCAGGTAAGTTCAGAAATTCAGTTTGAGTTTGTGGAGAGGGAGATTTTTTTTAACTGTTTCATCACTGTTGAGAATTTGTTTTCTCTTTGGCATTAAATACTGTAGCAATGGGAGGTAGACCATAGTCTTGAAATTCCATTTGAGAGCACTGTGGGCTTATGACCAACAATTTGCTGTTTCAGATAGTTGAATTTTGCTTTTATTTTAAAAATTTTATAATCCTTCTGATGTAAGATTAATAGGAAGTCTGAATATAAATATTTTGTGGATATGATTGCTTTGTATGTTAAAAATATTTTTGTTCTTTTTACTTGATTACATACTTTAAAGAGAAATATGTTTTTAATGAGCAGAAGGAGTTGTAAAAGACATACAAAATTGCATTCCAGGGGCATTAAATGAAAAAATATGATTATATATAAGGTTTAAAATGTCTCATTTGAATATCACTTTTATTACAAACTGATATGTAATTGGTTTTGCACTTGCCCTTCCCTCCTTCCCTAATTCCCTCCTTCCATTCTTCCCTCCCATTTCTTTTTCATACACCTTCACAAACTGCCTCAATTCTGTGCTCATCTCTGAGATTGTCCTTCGATTATCCCCTTCCTTGTATGATTCTCCCAGGTGTCACTGCTAAAGAAACAAAGATCATTCTGTGGGTCTTTTGCTGAGCCTTTTTGTGGTGCTAATTGCCTCACATATAGTTTTGCTCTTAAGAATTTGGGATAACAGCCTTCAAATGCTGTTGTTATTACAGAGCAGGTCATCTACCTGAAAGTCATTTGCGAATGCTGCTGGACCGAGCTGAGACTGAAATTAATTTTGTAAAACAGAAATTTGCTCATGATTTAAAACAAGAAAAGCAGAAGCTTTGCCAGAAACTCATTACCAAGCGAAGGCAGGAAATGCTGCAAAAGGTAATTATTTTCAGTGTATTTATTTTCATAGGGCTTATCATGAATTAGAAATTGAATTAATTGAAAAATAAAATGTTATTCTTACAACAGAGGTCAACACTGCGAGGAGCATGGTTAAAAGTAAGTGCCAGTTGGTTTTAGCTGTGTACCACCATGTTCTGTATTAGTCATGCAGTAATTGATAGCTGCTCTTTTAGAAAAATCCTGCAAGAAAGTAAATTAACTTCAGCTTAGCTGAATTAAATTAACTTCAGCTTAACTTGTGAAGTGCCTCTGCTTAGTGTAATGTGTCCAAGGGGGTCATGACAAGCCTCTGTAACATGCAGGCAGGCAAAAGCCAGCTCAGGTTCAGGAGCTGGTGAGGGAGGTGGCTCAGAGAACAGTCACCATTTTCTATGGGTTTCCTGGCTGTGTGTGACTGAGGGACTTAACAGCACAGTTAACATATAGTTACAAACCAAAACTCTTTAAAATATGCTCTACCTATGTTTGCTTGTGGTAGAACTCGTGTCAGCTCAGTCATCTAAAAATCAAAGGTAACTCCAAAGCATACAAGTCATCTCAAAATGTAAGATGACTCAGGTGATCTGAAAGTGAGTTGTCCAAAGGTTTACTTCAAAGTTACCTTTCTCTGACTAAAAGATGTAGAAAAACTATCTTGGATTAAGTGGTAGTTCTTAAGATGCCCCAGGTTAGGTGAGGTTGATCTTACCTTTTGCAGGATGTGTTTCATGCTTTGTGTTCTTTAGTAGGTACCAGTGTGAGCATAGACAGCAGGCCTGGTGATGGTACATAATTTGTTATATTTATTTGCAGTGTAGGTGACTTTGGTTTAGCTTTCCAGTGAAATTGCAAGATGGGGAAAATTAAAAAAACAAACAAACACAAACTTATTTTTTCCCTCATTTTTTGAAATCCTTTCCCTTCTTTGCTATTTGATCCTGATTCACTTCTGGAATGCTGCCAGATCACTGAAGTTCAGCTATCTGAGATTATGTCAAACCACATGAAGATGCATTCGTTTAGGTGTTAGATCTTCTATCTAGCAAGAGTTCATATTATCACAACCCTTGTCTGAGTTATCACAGACCTCCTAGGTGCTCACAAAGCCAATCTGTTGAGGGCTAGGTAAGCCTCTCGACACTGAAAAGCAGTTTCGAGAACATAGAAAAGCAAAAGTGTGAAATACTGCATTGCTATTTATATTTAGGGAGCTAGAATTTGAGATACTCCTTTTTTCTTAACTTTGTTCCTCCTTTTGGTAAATGAATCAGCAGAAAGAGCATCAGAAGGAGCAGCTGTCAGTTGGAGACCCCTTCAAAACTACTAATGAGATCTCTCACTATCTGAGGCACTGGAAAAATCTTCTGAGTGATCACACCATTGAATTTGAAGAACTTACTGAAAAGCTTGACAATGAGGCCAGCGAAGAGCTGAAAGATCTTCTATTTAATGTAACAGAGAAAGTCATTGAAGAGCTTAAACGTGTTCAGTGTGGAGTGTTTGTGCAAGAACTGGTCAAGCTCAATGTGCCAAAGTTGTTCCTGCTAGAAGCTGTGGAGGAGCACAAAAAAGAGATGGTTGTTAAACAAGAGCAGCTTGAAAGGGAAGAACATGACAAGAGCATGGCTGCAGAAGAGATGCTTCAGCTCACCAGGCAGAAGCTAAGCCAAGAGCTGGATGCAGGCATTTCAGAACAAAAGAAAATCAGGAGCTGGGAACAGTCAATATTCATGCAAGTATCTCTTTTCTTAGTATCACTTTTTTCTTAGTTACTACTGCAAATAGAACTGGGAGTTCTCACACCTGTCCATTTGTAATTCCAAATGATCAGTTCTCTGTTGGGCATGTAGGAACTGATTTTTTTCCCCAAGTGCTCAGCCTGTGTGGCACCAGGAAACAGCAGTCTTGAAACTAAAAACATGGAATGGAGGTTTATATTCATTCCATGGGAGGTATCACTTATATGTTTTTCATTGTTATTCTCAGTCTGTTCTTTGAGGTCCCACACTTTGGAAATGCCAATTAGTGTGTCAGACCTAACTGGCCCCAAGTCCAAGTTCAGTATATTCCTTCTAGCCACAGGTGAAGCCTTACTCATCAGGCTTGTTTTAAGCTTTGCCACAGTATTTCCACACAGTTCCTAAGTCCACAGTATCTGCCTGTCCAGCTTGTGGCTCCATGTGTCAGACTCAACTGCTCTGGCCTGCTGGCAGAGTGCCCCTGGCACCCAGCCCTGAGCCAGGCAGGCTTCATGGCACAGGCAGTGCTCCAGAGAGGAGGTCTGGCCCCTGGAAGTGTTGTGGCCATTCCTGCCTGCTACAGTGTGGCCCTGGGGAGCTGGGAAAGCAGGTCCTGGCCTTGCCACAGCTGGGAGACCCTGCACAGGGAGAGCCCATGGCTGTGGCCAGGAGTGGTTGTACCTCTCAGAGTGGGCAGCAAGGTCCCTGAGAGATCAGGAAATGTTCATTAGTGTTTCTTCTTAGCTTTCAAGTACATTTATGTCTGGTTGTTAGATTGCCTGAATATTTGCAGTTCTACATTTCCTATACAATGTCTGTTTAATAAGAGACATTGTTAGAGACATGGGAACATGAAAAAATAAAATTGCAGCTTTAGGGGAAGCAACTGGAACAGGCAAACCTATTATAAGCTGTGTGGCTCTGAAGAAAATGTACTAGGCATAAGAAATTGAACAGGGATGGAGAAAAAAAAAGGAAAAAAAAAAGACACTGGTAAAAGTTTCTACTTCATACCTCTTCTTTGAAGTAAAATAGATTTGAATGGGCAGTTTTATCCAGACAAAATCTGTATAAGTTTTCCTGCCATATGTTATAAAACCTTAAAGCAGGAATACAAAACGAAACTTTATCCATTACATTTGCTTTGTTAAAAAAAGAACTAATTTTTTTCCCATTGTTTTGGTTCTAATTTCAAGGGCATTTATTCAGCATTTTAAATACTTTTCTGTAAGTAATTTATATGTATTTTTAGCTTGTCTTAACTATCTCTTGTTTACATTGCTGAGAGCAGAACTGCAGGAGTATGGAATTAGATTGTATGACCCAGCAGGACTTTCCTGTTTCTAACTTAGAATTTCATAAAAATTGTGTTCCAACCTGCAGCATGCCTGTTGCATTTGTTAGATGCTATCTTTATTTGAAGCAACAGTTTTGGGTTGGTTTTTTTAGTAAAATGCAGGAAAATATATACAAAAAAATGCAGCAACAACTGTTCTATCAATAGCCCCTTAAAATCTGTCACTGTCTTTTTTCAGTCCATTGTCTGTCAGTTATGGCATTTTGGTGACAGATGCCAGGTCTCATATTTATGTTCTCATCGGCTATCTAGTTTTCACAAAAAATTATTTTGAATGATAGCTTTTCATTTTTGTTGCTTTTCAAAGAGACCGTGGGTTAGTCTGGAATATTTATGAAGATTGTTAATGCTTAAAGTCCTTTTTGAATACAGGCATGGCAAAACTATTTGCTGTATTTCATTTCATATCTTTGTCTCTATCTATGTACATGGATTTATAGCATGGATTTTCTTCCATGAGTCTAAGACATGAAAAATGGTCAAGTATACTATAGATGATTGTTTGGAGTAGTCTTGTCTTAAAATGAGTGATTTTTTGAATGAAAAAACCTCATGCATTGAAAATGTATTATCTGTGTAGAAAGAAAAAAGGATTTCTAAACTCAAATATTGTAGTGAAATGATTAGGTGGTGTAGGCCTGGTATATACTGAATAAAAGTATCAGTACTAATGAAACATGCCGTATAATATATTTTTTAAATGAAAAGTACTCTTTAAAGAACATGCTGTTCATGTTTTTATATATAAACATTTTTTTGTGGAATTTCCAAACAAATAGAAGTATGCTATTTTTTGTGAAATATTCTTAAGGAAATAAGATAAAACCCATAAGCAGATTAATGTAGTCAAACGTTAATCAGACTTGAGCATGCTTTATTTTTAAGTCAACTTCAGCTTCACCTGATGATCAGTTATTTCTACAAAATGGGAACTTTGAGTAATTCAAATTACTCTTAAAATATATTGCATTGTTCAGACTGCAAAGAGCCTTTTTGCAAATAACAGCTGGAACCCTTGTGACTTGTTTATGGCAGGGATGACATATGTGTTTATAATAGAGAGAGGCTTTTATTTTATTTTTTCCTTCTCAGTAGCTGTGACTGATAAGTGCTGGGAAACATCACAGTGAGGCTTTATGGGAAGCTTTTGTCATGACTTCAGCTGAAGTTCAGGCATTGTATTGTCTGAAGAGGTGGAAGGATTCTCTGCATAGGAAATGTGCTAAATATATTAATTTATTTTTAAAATATTTAAAAGCTGTTTTTCTTTTAAAATGAAGTTTTACAGTCCAGGAAGTTCTGTGTGCAGAATTTAAGGTATCTCAAGATATTTTGTACGTGCTGAACAGTTCATTGCTGCATGGGGAATCACTAACTGATGTATGAAATAGACCAAAAAAGGATGATCACTGTGTTTGTATGGATATCTCTTATATTCTGTGTAATATTGCCTAAATCACTGAACAGCAAATGGCTCTTTTTTAACAGGCAACTTCTAAATTTACCCCTGTCACTCTCAGAAGAGGAGTTGCTTAGAATGAGGCAGGAGTTGCACTGCTGCTTCTCTCAGGTGGACAGCAGCTTGGCTTGGCCCAGGATCAGAGCAAGAACCTTGCTTCAGGCTTTTGGGATGGAGCAGAGGGACACTGAGGTGCTGAAAGTTGAGCAGAATTTAGCAATGACCAACAAACAGGTGAGAACAGCATGGGATCAGTGTGGGGGTGTGGGAGGGGTTCCTGTGGCTGCTGGCATTGGCTGTAGATCTGGGTCTGTAGCTTCTCCACTCTACACTTTTCCTGCCTGCATGGAGCAATGGACTTAAATATAATTGTTTGGGCAGCAGTTGTACAGATAGTTTTTTTCACATTCACCTGTGTATTTCTGCTGCTTTTGTGAAAGTTTCAGGAGTTTCTTAAAAAGAAATGTCGACATTGTTTTGTATGTTTAGGAAAGCAAAATTCCTGAATTAGATGCCCTTCCTTGACAAGAAATTGGACACGCTGTGTGTTTCTTGTTTCTAAAAGATTTAAGCGCATGCAGACAGTTTGGGGTTATTTCCCCCACATCTAAATATGTAGAAGATGAGGCACACTCAGAGTTCGAGAAATATTTCCAACAAGGAGTCTATCTGTCTATCAAATCTAGCACTTCTTAAATAACCCTGTTAGTGGTGTTTAATTCCTTCAGTAAAGTGTAAAGGCTGTGGAATCAAAAATGGTTTTCAGTTTTTATAAAGTAGGAGGGCAAAAAATATTTCCTGTATTAATTCTGTCTGATACCATCTTAAAAAGGAGGACTTGCCCTTGCTTTGTTTTGGTTTGTTTATGTTTTCTAAACATGTAAACTATATTGGGTTAATTGTCTAGGAATTAGCCTGGTTCAAAGCCTTAATAGTTTCTAAAGTACTAAAGGAGGGAAGTGACTTTGCAAAACCTTACGCTTGAACAGATGTTATCATTTCCCCAAGAGTACATACAGTTAGTTGATATTCTTGTAAAGAAATGGAAAGGTCAGGAATAATTTGATTACATGGAACGGTGCCTCTTAATATTATCATGGTTCATTTGTGATTCATAGACTGTGTGTTGAAAACAATGTAGATCTTAAATTAATACTCTTTGTTCATTTTTACTGTGCTGAGGAGACGACGTATTGGTTAAAATCTTCTCTTATTGTCACTGCTAAAGCTTGTTTAAAATCAAATTATATGCTCCCGGTTTTAATGGAAAGGACAAATATATAATTGTATTTGAAAGAAATTTTTTTGAAAATTCTAACTTTGTCTAAATGTCCGAAATGAATCTTCTGGATGAATAGGCAGAACCTTCATTTCAGAAGTACTTTCTCAGTGAAAGTCATATTTGCCAAGTGTTTCATTATTTGATGGATGTGCCAATAATATCAAGTAATAATCTTAACATTATCATCCTCATATACCTCTTACAAATAAAGCATTTTTGTTCATCTTGTTACAGCAGCATTCTAAAATGGGAAAAACAGGATCCAGGAATAGAAATAAGTTAGATATTCTGAAGAAATCTTTACAGGACAGAATTTTAATTTATGAAGATTCAGTGAAAGGTGAAAATTTGAATAGGGTAAGTACAATCTTTTCTGGACTGATGTCAAAATCTAGATATTTAGTAATTAAAGAATGACAGTATTCTATCAGTGTGGATAAGAACCACATGAAAAAAGGATAAGGTATAGTGGCATGATGCATTTCCCTGCTATTGCGTGCATTTATCAAGATGTTTTATTTCAAGCTTTATAGTTTCTGCTTTGTTTTAATTTTTGCCTCTTAGTTACAGAACTGATTTCATGTCTCACCCCTTTTTCTTCCAGTGGTTCTGGGGCTTGGTGTTTGCAAGATTGCAGGACTCCCTTAAGTCCTTAGCTTTCTGAAAAGACTTTCAAAATATGGAAGGTGATTCAGTGCATGCTTCAGCTGGGCAACATTTAGTTCTTGGACATCTACTAATGCTGCTGAAAACCCAGAAATAGATTCTTAGATCCAGAAGATTTTTTGATAGGATCTGAGTTTATTTGTACAGAGCTAATTGAAAAAACTTCTTGTTTCTGCTGGGTGCTTTTTAAAAACTTACAGCTCCAATCTAAATTTAATCCTTCAGAAATAAGTGAGGCTGATGCTAATGTAGGATTTTGGAGGCTTTTTAAAAACTTCCTGCTAGTAGATATTCCAGAAGATATTTCACATATGTACAATATGGGTAATATCAGATTTGTATGTCAGAGGGGAATGGCAATGATTGGTTTGGTGCTGCACAGCTGTAGAAACTACACAGAACAAGGAGGTGTCATTGGTAATTAAAATTGATAGATAAAAAACTAGTTTCAAAAGTGATTATAATATCAATTTTGGTACCAATTTGAACAAAAAGCTATTTTTATACTTCTTTCATATGCTTTTTATACCTGTATCCCGAAAAATGAAAAATGCTGGGTCAACATGTTAATTCAGAAATAATTTTGCTATTATTTGCCTTTCAGTACAGGCACTTTATAGAAATCAAAAGGCTTCAAATTCACTTTAACGGGTTTTTGTGAAGAATATAGAAGATACATCAATTAAACTGTTACTGATTTTTTTCCTACAAAAATGTGAAACATAGAAACAAGCAATAGATGTTTCTGGATCAATCCTAAAATAAATGTCACTGTCTTTCTTTTGAGCAAATACTGCAAGACAGCTCTGCTTTTTTTTCTGTAAACTCCCCATTTTTACTTTCTCATTTGTTTAACTATAAATATCTGCCTCCTGTGTTCCAAAACAAAAACTTATTTTTTTATCATCTGGGTTACCATAATGCCAGTGCAATCTGTGAGTTAATTCTCCTTGTAACTCAAATATGCCATATGTTTATTTGTAACCCATATGCTTACTTATTATTTAATGTCACACACCTGAATTATTCCAGATTGATTTGTTACATTAACAGTAATGTTGAGACACAGCGTCTGTCTTCTAAGATGGAGATTTGTTAAAAGCACCAAGAAAAAATATCTGCCTCCAGTTTGTGTCTGTAGGATGATTTCTTATTCTTACCTTGTTATTGGCTTAATTCAAATTAGTAGGACAAATTTCCTGAAGGTAATCTGTGTCTTGCATTCAGAGACATTCCAGATTCACTTCAGGCTTTGAAGAAAATAACATGAGCAAGAGAATATCACAAGTGTATTGGGTTCCAAATCACATTTTACATTTACCTCTCTCTACTGGATAATAGAATTTGTATGATACGCAACCACTCTTAGCACGTCTCTTATCAATAATATTTCCAGAGAAAATTTGTGGGCATCATATTACATATTTATCATCTCATGTGTCTGAAACCTTGGTAGAAGTATCTTTAAATGCTCCTTTAAATCTAATCATAAATAGAGTCGATATATATACATATACATAATTGTGACATAAATAGGAAGCTGATAAGGTTTTTAGTGTCTTTAGTGCATATATTTTCGATTTGTGCAAAGATATTTTGATAGGTTTTGTGCCAGTGGCAAGTCATACAGTGTCTAAGGACTAAACTGACCTTTCTGGTGTTGTAGTTCTCACCATCAGGGCAATCACTGTAAGTCTTTATTATTTTTGGACTGGTAAAATGGGAGACATTGACTGCATGTACAATGGGGTGCCTGCTGTGTTAAGGTACTAGTTATGTAGATATCCCAATTAAATATTCAAGCTCATATCTGCCTGTTCTTTATGAGGCCAAACGTGATGGGATAAATGCTTTTCCGTAGAATGCAAATGTGAGTATCTGCTCTCAGAGGCCACAGTGGCAGCAAATTTGACCAAAACTTTCCAAAGTTTTGGCATTCCTCCTTGGATGACTGTGGTTCTTCCATTCTGTCACAGGCAGTAGTTATTTGAGCATTGCTGTTAAAATAAATAATACTAGAAATTTCTGAAAATGCTGATTTCTGAATATGGTTGTGGTTGGTTTGGGGTTTTTTGGTGTGCTATGAAACTTATCAGATTAGATTTGTCAGGATGAAGAGAGAATTTAGAGATGGGGTGAGGAAAAACCTTGGGCTCTGATATCCATCAGTGTGTGGGGATGGGCATATGGGGCAGCAGGGGATATCAACACCAAGTAGGGGAGTTGGAGCTCTCAGGGCTTCACATTCTTTCTCTGTCTGTTTCTTCTCTCTCTTACAATCCAACTGATTGGGCCTATGTGAATAGTACAGGGAGAGGGATTAAAACCAAACTGGTTATTGTTTACTGTCTTTTGAAGATTTAGCTACCTAAATGTAGTGCAGCCATCAGTGTCTAACCTAGACATCCACCATACATGCCAGTGAAAACGCATTTTTTAGGATATGAAACCTATTTTCTTTGCATGTGAAGGGGGCTTTTCCTTTTCTTTGCATGTGAAGGGGGCTTAGACTGACAAGCTCCGATGGCAGCCTCTATAGAAGGTAATTGCAGCTGGCTGCCATGCACATTGTCCCACAGAAGAAGAGTCCCAGTCCCTGGCTGTCAGTGTCATTGGTACAGCATAGAGAACTCATCGGTCACACTGCACTGGATCAGCCTGCACGTGCTGCACTTGCCTTTCACCCTTCAATAGTTTCTGTGGCTGTTCCATCAAATGTGTGGCAACAACACAGCTATTGAGTTAAATCACTTTGATTTTATGCTGTTTGATGTTGATCCAATCCAGTTTTAATCTTATTTGAAATCCATTGCCAATAGGCTTTTGATTTACAGTTTAACTTTGTTTTATATAAGAAGGTTTTTGGTTATTTGCTCAAAGAATAGTAGGTTGAATGTCATCAGTCAGTGTTAACTGATAGCTGCCAATTTGAAACTAAATACAGTCTTTCTGTAAGTTTCATGCTTTTTCTAAGCAGAAGGGTGTGTTTTATTTTTCCATTTAACCCTAGGTAACCATAGATTTATTTGTATTTCTAGCTTTTAATTTTATTATAATAAAAATTATATAGACCCTCTGTTTTGGGTTAGCATTTAATACTAAGGTTTTGACTGCCCTAAAAGAAAGCCTGCTCTCTTTACAGTATTTGACTGTACTGTAGGGGTTTTTTTATTACAGTAAAAGCTTGGAACTGAAGGTTAAAAGCACTTCGCAAAACAGTGTATTGCATTATAAGATAAAAGCATTGATTTCTTTGCTGTTATAATCCTGCTTGTTAATTACAGAGTGCTAAAATCACAAGTGTGTATTTAAGAGTTTCTGTTAATCTTTCTATATTTTGTGTTTTGGTTTGGTTTTTTTTTAGATTAAGTACGAGTTGCAGCTTGAAAAAGAGTGTCACCTGCGCAATCTGGAAAATAAACTTGGAGAGTACATTGCTTCTTTATCCTTTCAAAAGACTTTTAAGAAATACAAAATGCTGGAGCTGTATACTGCTATCATAAATGTGCAAGCTTTGCTCTTCGAACAACTGAACACATCAAAAACCCTGTCAAAATTGGAATGTATTCAGATTTTAGAAGCACATAATCCTGTAAGTTATGTAGCTGGTAAAAGAAAAAAATCCTGTTAGGAAACGTCAGCTATTAGAGTGTCTTTGATTTAGCTGCTGGTTAGCAGCTTCTGGTGGCCCAGACTTTAATTTCTTTGAGTATGTGTACTTTAGTACATTCAGTAAAAGAAGGAAAAGTCTTAAAGCCAAGGAAGATTGTGTATTATTATTTTTTATTTCTGTTATAGTTGCATGCAGTCAGGGTAGTATTTTGGTGGCTGCTTAATGTTTTATTGATTGAAAGAAAGTTGGGAAGTGATTTGGAGTCATGACTGGAAGAGTAAATTGTTGTGACTTTCTTACAGAATTCCTCGTGTTATAATGCTGTCCATATGCAAAACCAATAACCACATGATATGCTTCAGCTGTCAAGTTTTTAGAGATTATCTGTACAGCCTCCTACCTATCTCCAAGCACACTCTTGCAGTTGAAATAGTAGAAAATCTGGAAAAACCTCTTCTCTTCACCATATTTATTACATATTTGATATGTGCCAATTTTCTAATCCTTTTTTAATACTTCAGTGCTCTGTTTTCACATGGCCTTTTTTTTCCCTGCATCTGCTATTTGAGACCATCCAAGTGAGGCTTGGGAGAGCATTGGAGTAGAACAAACAAAATGGGTTTTTGAGAAAAACCTCTTTGCTAGAGGGCATCATTAGACAGCTATTGCTGTGAAAATTCCGTGTTAAATTTTAATGTGGTCATCTCTACAGTTTCTCTCTACAGTGTTAGAGTGGCAGTTAGAATGCTTATATGCCTCCAGTTTTGCTTAAATTTGTATTATATCTGTGGGAAATAGTAAAGGCTTTATGTAGACAGAGTACTTTTGCCTTTTATACAAGAAGTGTGAGGGAGCTTTTTAGAGAAGTTGCTTTTACCTTCTGTGTCCTTGAACAGGTGAAGAAAAAGGATTGAAGAAGGGGCAGAAGGGAGACCCAGAATAGCTAAGACTGATTTAAATACAGCTTACGAGGCAGAGGAATAGATTAAAATTCAGCCTTTTCTCCAAGGTACAGGTTGGGAAGTGGGGCTTCAAGATAGTAAACAATCTAAAGGTTCAGGTGAGGCAACAGTGACATTGGAAATGGGAATATGAAGCCTTCCATGTGCTGTTTAGTTTGACTTCTTGACCAAAGAGAGATCTTCAGCATGGGAGATCTAGTCCCCTGAATACTGGATTTTAACCTTTTGATCTTCAGAGCATTGTATTTTAACTCTAGCTTTATCAGGCTAATTGTGGATTACTGCCTTAAATCCCTTAGATATTAGCTGTTAATTCAGTATAACTAGAACTAGTTAGTCTGAGTTTGTCAAGCTGTTTCAGTGGGTTTATGCAGCTTACAAATGAATTTGAATGGTGGTGTTCCTTAGTTTTGTTCTCAGCCACGCTGGCAATATGCTTGCTGGATGCCCTCTACAGTTTCAGAGCAGGTTTCAGAGAGCATTGACTTTTAACACAATGAAAATTGAGTCGTAGCTTTCCTTATTGTTCTGCTGTTCATAACTTGCCACACATGTTTACTAAATCTGTGCAATGAATTGAAAAGTGTAATCACTGCTAGTGGCTGGGTAGAATAAAAAGTGGATAAAGTAATATCAGAAAATCTGATGCCATCATCTTTTTTCTTCAGACAAATGAAATTTGTTCTTTCAAGTTATAATTTAACTTCTTATAATCATGCATTTTCAACCTCTAGGAGATGGAAGAACTTGACAGGAAGCTGGAGTATGAGATGTTGCATAAGGAGTCAGCGCAGCAGCAGCTAATGAGTAGACAGAGGTGGATTTTGGATGGTTTGGGACTCTCAAATGAAGCTGTGGACACGAATGCAGAAAGACATGTGACAGTTCTGTTAAGACAGGCCATGAATAAATGTATACACTTTATAAACCTTTACCAGCAAAGGTAAGTTCTTTGCTCATAGTAAAACAGGTTTTACTATGTTACTGCAGTTCTTATAGATAGTAAGATATTCCGGAGAAACAGCAGGCAGAATTTTCTGCTGTGCTGGGATGGGACTATGCATCTGTATTTGAGCACTGCCTTCTTGTGCTGTGGCCCAGAGCATAACTGAGGATTTGGGAATATTGAAATAAGAAACATGAAATAATAATCAGTTAGTAGCATAAAAATTATGCTGGGTGTTGCATGGCAGTCACCATTTTTTTGACTGGGATAGTGAAAAATAATGATACTCCTTAGCATAAGGAGGAAAAGAATTTTAATCCTATTACTTTGTCTCCCAAGAAGATAAGGGAGGGACTTCAGAGAAGCATGATCTGCTGGGGTCAGAGGAAATAGCTGAGACAATTTAAATTGAGTTTCCATCTCCATTGTTGTAATGCAGACTGAATTCCCTGGCACACAATTATTTTTGGTGAGATGCATAAACTCCTCTTCAATTTCAATTTTCCGTGGCCAGTTTTTAAATAAAGATATCAGTGACAAATAAAATGCCTTTTCAGAGGTATATAGAAATATCTGTCTTGTCATAAAGGCTGACTAGCAAAAATGGGTGATAATTTGCAAAATTGCAGCCTATTGAATTACTTTTATTAGGGTTACAGGAGGTAGAAATTACATTTCCGTGTGTATTGCACAGTATTAAAAGCCTAGCACATTTCAAGCTTCATGTAGCATCCTCAAAGTGTGCTTTCCATTAGAAAGAATGTTTTGCATGAAACTACTGATATATTAAAAATGGCTGTGAGTCTGTTTTAATTCTGAAAAGGCTGAGCTCTATTCAGTTTAGATGAGCAATTTTTCTGTTGCTCAAGTAAAGAGTCAGTGGGAGATCAGAGAAACCTCTGCAGGAGTATCCACAAGCCAGTAACCTATCAGGGAAGCCCTCAAAGGAACTACAGCTGTCTTTACCTGAAAACTTACCGGAAGAAACAAGTTTTGTACTTTTTTACATTGCAGGTTTTGTACATGATGTCATCATGTTTTGATCTAGAAAAAAAATAATCACAAGCAGTGAGGAAGTTAACTGTTTAATATCATATTTCAGCTACAAAAAGATCCATAACTTGCTTTAAAGTGTGGTGGTGAAATTTAAAGAGGGAAGAGGATGGGGACAGGTTTAATCTAATTGCTGTGGAGTGATTCCAGTTTTAAAATGTGTGCAAAGTGCATAGCCTTAGATTCTGCTCTGATGTTTGCTTGGGGGTTCAGGGAAGAAGGGAATAGAATTTGGCATATTTTAGAAGTTAGGCTGCTCATAATAGATTTGCTGACAGACAGATGTGCTTCCCGAATGGCTGACCTTCAGGTTTTGCTTCCTATAGTACAGTCACTTCACCTGGGAAGATTTCAATGTTAGTTCTGTCTTTCATTTCAGCTTGAGAGATGAGCAATGGAATTGTGTGATGCTTGAAGATCTCCTGGAAAATACAGAAATGGATGCACTTTTGGCTATTTATAGTCAGGTAAGCATGAAATTCAACAAAGCTTTTGAGTTTAAATTACAGCTGTATCTGGATATCAACTTTTCTTCTTTTTTGGGAACCATTAGATGTATTTAGAGTTACTCTCTGTTAGTAGTTGCTACCAGATTGCAGCCTATACTGCCAGTCACTTCAGTTAATTCTGACCTACTTTCTGCCTTTTGAATTTTACTGAGTTATACTTCTGTTTGTTCATTTACAAATCCTTTCAGGGTTTGTCCTGTTGCATTTCATTCTGTAGAGAACTGAGTTGCCTGATTTTGTGGTTAACAGACAGATTTACGGTTCGATTTTCATGTAGTGAAACAAGGGTTTTATTTAGATTTTCACGAATGTTAAGAATGATTTGCATTGATTATGTTTCAAAATTAAGTTATAGCAAGACTGCTACTTAAATTTTCTCGTACTTGTTTTCAAAATGAGTGTCTTGTCTTCAGGTAGTTTGCTGTGTGTTGGCTGCTTGTCAGTCCTACAAGGGCCTTAAGAATTAATCTCTTGATTGACCCCAGTTTTTATCTGCAGGCTATGTAGCTAGCAGGAAAAAAAGACCTGCTGGGGCAGCTTTCTGAATCCAAGTATCTCACCTCCCAGGGACAAGTGTGGTCACAGTCCTCTGTATCATGACTTGGGAGCTTCAGAGACCACCATGTCAAGGGACAACCACTTTAATCTAAGGATCTCTCAGCTTTTCCTGTGTCACAGTTTGCTTCTGCAGAGTCATTCCAGAGGGTCTGTTCCATAACCTTATCAAATACTGAGGTCAGGCTGACAAAGTGTCTGGTTTCCCACATCCTCCTTCCAGCCCTTCTGGGCTGATGGGTTTCCTGTTTGACCTCCAGTCAATTGGCACCCCTCCAGTTAGTCAGGACTGCTGGTAAATGATAGAAAATGCCCCAGTGACCACTTGGCCAGTTTGCTCAGTCCCCTTGGGTGGATCCCACCCAGCCCCATAAACCTGTGTGTGTCTGACTGGTGTGGCAGGTCACTGACCATTTCCCTTTGGGTTATGGCAATTTTTCTTCATCCCATGGTGATTGTTAAGTTTTTGTGATGCAGATACATTGGGAAAGGACTTCTCAACAGCATGGCATCTATTTTGCAAGCTGAGAGGTTAAAATCATTGTTTTGGAGATTACATAAGCAGACAGAGTATGTATTCATTTTCACAGTACCCTGGCCTCTTTACACCGTAGTAGGCGAACAATGACCCTTAATAATTGTAAATCCTGAGATGTTGAAGACAGAGATTTAAAAGCATCACTGCACTTAAAAAACTGGGTTTGCTGTTCACCCTGTACTTGGGGTACTGTGCTTTATGTTTTGTTCATAAGTTTCCCTGAAGAAATAATTTATTTGTGTAAATATGTGTCAAATATACCATTGTGGGGGGGGGTCTTTATTTGTATTTTTTCATTAAAAGTGTAGCCCAGAGATACCCTGCAGCATACTCTATTGAAATTCTTTAAAACCTATGCGTATTTACCTTGCAGATATATATAAAAAAAATTCTGTTCTCAGCAAATATAATAGTGTACTAACTCCCAACTACAATTCCAAACCTGTCTACTTGTAATTCAACTGTAAAGAAGCATATCCGTAGTAGAATATTAACTTAGTAATTTATTAAGGCTTGCAATGTAACACAGTCCTACTTTTGGATCTGCTTATCCTGTGAGCTGATGCTGGAAATTGATTTTTAAATCCTTTTCTCCCCTGTTTTCTTGCAATTTCTAGAGCATATTGCATCGACCAATGTTAGGAAACTATACCTGTCTTATAATCTTTCTTTAAAGAGGATTCTCGCCTTTAGAGTAGTTTTCAGAGCTGTAGATGGCACCTTCTCTGAAATAAAAACTGATAAGTTTTACTTTCCTGTATTTCATGTTTCCGTTTACATCCTTATCTAGGTCAATAAGAGATTTGCTTGAATGATAGTGAGTTCAGGATCATAAGCCTCTGGCTGAGATGTTACTTTTGAATAAACTCAAAGCTGTAGCCCCAGGTACACTACCTGAGTTTTAATCCAACAGGTGATGCAGGCAGCTTGGCATATGGGAACAGCACAGGAAACTTGAACATGGCATGGCTGGAGCTCATTGATTCTTGTATCAGTTGTTTAAATACACATTGCTCAGTCCAAATCCTCAAAAGCAATTCTGCTGTTTGTAATCTACCATTCATTCCTGGTTTTATTTTGTCACTATTCTGGGCATACAGATGAGGCTGTTGGTGGCACAAGTAGCAGTTGTATCCATTTGTTATTATAGAAAAGTGTATTCCTGACCTTTGTGATATTTTACCAATAATATACCTGAAGAATCAAACTCATGCCATGCTGCAGGGCTTTTGATCTAACCATTCCTGTGTTTGCATACACATTCAGTTCTTTCCACTTCTGCAAGCTGGTCTGGGTAGCTGTGAGCATCTGAAAATGGTGCTGGGTTCTGGCACATGTTCACACACCAGCACTCCCTTTGCTGTACAGGTGCCAGGTGTATCTGCCTGATGGGCACCTGTGCCACTTCTGGGATTGCTGACAGCTTTGTGACACCCTACAGAATTGCTTAATTGTTGGTTCTGCTGTGTGCTAGAAAGGTATTGAGCGTTGCCTCTCAGTCCAAGTCATGCTTGGTGCAGAAAGGTAAGGGTCTAAGGAAAAAACATTTTAAAGAGGAAACTGCTACTGAAGAAAGCAGTACTAAAGTCACAATGTATATCCATATATAAATGGTTTTGTAAGTTTCTAGAAGGGCAGGTTTTAAAGACCAGAAGTACAACACAGTACTACAGGAATTAGACTTAGGTGTCTGTATTAAGATGAAAGCTTGTATTTGCATTCCTCTCCAAAACACAATCAGATAATTTCTTTCACTAAGTAGCCTGAGCAAAGATCTCTTTGGTGTTCAACTTTGGTGCTGGTCAGGCTGACAATTTTAATGACTGTACCAATTTACTAATCTCTCATCAGTCTTAGGACTTTGTCTTGTTAATTCTGTGTGATCTCAGTGGTTTCTTGCTATCTTGAAAAGATTTCCTTATAGTAGTAGAATCCATAAATTAGCTAGGCCTTATGTTAGAATATAGTTGCCTTGTGACTTTTCAGACCAAAGGGAAATCAAGTACATGCCCTAAGCAAATACGCCAAGATCAACTGGTTATTCAGCCTTTACATTACCTAAATCCCAAATTAAATGGACAACCATGATACACATGGGCCACTGTGGGTGAAACAGTGAACATGGAAGTGTGACTACTTGACACCAAAATTGCCACTACTAAAATAATTTTCAGTAGTATTTTTTGTTTCCATAATGACTATGTATTTAATAACAGTAATTAACATGGGCTAACATTTCAGTGCTAAATGTGTCTGTCTTCTATTCATTTGATCTTCCAGGAGCTCCGTCTGGCAGGATATTTAGCTAAACTGTCAAGGGTGCCAATGGGGATGTTGCACAGGGTCCTGAACTTGTTGCTGCCCTCCAGCTTACAAAGTGAGGTTCTTTCTGTCCTCGATTCCATCAGTAAATTTTCAGATGGTGTTGTTGAAAGTGACAGTAACGCAGATGAGTCTGGCAGCTGTAAGAAAAGGTAGGTGTGATATTTTCTGGTAGACCACTGCAAGACAAGATTGATGCTTTACATGTATAAGTATTTGCTGGACAATGAGATTGACAGCTATGGAAAAAAACAGGTGCATAAATTTTCTTTCTAAATATTCTTCTGGGGTAAAAATACTTTGAAACTGCTACAGCCTTGCAGATATCTGTCCCTTTGTAGTTAATTGGTGAAGTTCCAAGTGTCCACTGCCATGGCCTTTTCTCACTGAGAATGGTAGACTCTCAGGGCCTTCATCCCTCCCCTTTAACCCCATTAACATGTGCTGAAATCTGTGTAGTAACACCAAGGGATGCTGCCAGGCCTGCTCTCCAAACTCCCTGCCATGGCTTAGGAAGGAGACAAAAGCAGATATTGTGGCACTGAGCCCAGTCGTTGGCAGATGTGGTTTGTCAAGCAACAGATAAGGGTCCTGGGGACCATGCCCTGAGGTGTGATCTTAGCTGATTTAAATGATTTGTGGCAAGGCAGCAAAAGAAGAACACTCTTACTGACTGTATTTGTGCTATTGCTGTCATGGGTTTTCGTACCTAAAGTCAGAGAGGGGAGAAAAATTTGTATATTTGTGGATTTGCTGCTGGGAATTTTTTCTTTCCTGCTCCTTCAGGAAGAACCAAGAGTTGTGGCAAACACTGGAGAACAAAGTAAGGCAAGATCTGATAAACAGAAGTTTAGAAAAGATCCCTTCTCTAAACACGAGAAAAGCCAGGTAAGGAGAAAACCAGAATAAACATACCTGTTGTGTTTTTTTGTTTGTTAGTTTATAATTTATTTAATGTCCCAAGATTCTTCTTACACTTGTTAGAAATCAGAAAATTAGTTCATAGAACAGTGTTTTCTAGCACTGTTCTATTTGGTGCTTGTGTTTCCTACAAAATATTTACACATAATAAGCAAGTAAATACCTAAAAAGATATTTCTGTACATATCCACAAAAGTCTCACATTTTCCACATACATTGCTCATCTGTTTATTTATTGTAAGGATACCTTTCCTTTTGCAATTTTGTATCTCATAAAATGATACGTGAATTATTGGGGATTAGGATGAAAGCTAAATTCACTCTGAAATATGATTTTCTTTAGCTTTCAAAGTCACCCTTCTATAACAAGGTATGATATAGGTGTTTTTTGCCTCAGTTTTCACTTTTAAACTAAATTTTTTTCTTTAATGTAGCTTAATAAAGAAGAAGCAACTTGCTCTGTTGGAAAAAACAGCATGCATTCATCTTGGATGTTCACCTGCACATCCTCCTACAGAACAGCCTGATCCACCTGTTTCTCTGAACTCTGCTGAAGCCATAGAGCTGTTAGGCACAGGGGAGAAGGTATTTTTGTTCCGTGAGCCAAGTGATCCAATACTTGCTTTGCATAATTTTCCAAGGAAAAAGAAAAAGAACTTTCTTAATTCTAAAAAGACTGCTCGTGCAAACACAGACTCATGAGAGCAACTTCCATCAATTAGGGCAGAGGAAGTGATTTAAAATTCAGTAAAATTATGAGAAAGAATGAGGTTTATGGTTCAAAAAACATGTGTGTTGTTTTAATCTGATTTGTCTCATATTGGAAAGAGATGTAATTTTAGAATGGCACAGTTAGGGATGTGCATCTTGCATTTTTTAATTCTTGTCAATATTTGTTGCACGAGGTGAAATATGGGTGTTCTGTGATGCACATTCTGACAGGCAGAACTCTGTGTTCCTTCACTACATTTTGGTCATTTTTGCACTGATTTTATTGTGGCTGTGTTTTCGTAATTTATTTATTGTGTATGATAGGTACTGATTTACTGTTCTTGTATTTATATTTTTGTGGTAGGCTGCAGTATGGCAGATGACATGTCCTCTGATCTGTGATTTTATGTTACTCTAGTTAATCTCCAGTTAGTTAAACATTGTGTTCCTAATAGGCTTTGCATGTTACTTCTGCAGTCTGTGTTCTTGCAGTGACAGCTGGCAGTCCAGAGCTGCAGCATATATTTGTGTACTTAGCCTTACATCCTGGAGTAGCTTCAGCCCTTTGCTGTTTCTAAACTTAATTCAGTTGAACTGTGAGTGTGGCAACAATTCCAAATTGTTAAATATTTACAACCTGTTGCTGTCTTTTCCTTGGTGAAGCAGTGTCATCACATTTGCTCAGCAGAAAACTGAAAAATGTAAATGGGCATGTAATGCCTTCAGAAGCTCTTTTTATTGCAGTGCTGCCAATTTTCACAATTTTAGGTATTTTTTAAGTTCTCATTCCTGAATTTCTCTAAATTTATGATAATACAATTTTATATTTCAAAAAGAATTAATTTTTTAACCTTTCTAGTTTACTGGAAGAATCCTATAAATATGAACCCTAAAAAGAGGAGCAGGAAAAATCTAATTAAAATAACTATATGCATTTGTTAATATTTTTTATTATTCAAGCTTGTTTTAAGGGAGTTTTAACTGTATTTGAATGCTCTGCTCTGAGGCCACTGTGATCATGCATTTTGTATTTTTTCATGTAGATCTGTGTTTTTTATCAATAGGTTGCCATATTATTTTAAAAATTAAAATCTTACAATATACGAGTTTCTGCAGTTGGCATTTTTTCCCCACTTCTCTGGCAAGTTTAAATATTCATCCCACAGTAAACAACAATTTGTGTTTCCTATTAGCATTAGAAAATGTATGCAGTAATTAGACTGATAATCCTAATTATTATTTGATTGCATTCTTCAGTCTTTTCTTGGAAGTATTTGCTGTCACAGAAAGAGGAGTCTGTCAGGGTTGTGGGAGTTCAGAGTTGCTGTTTTAACGTGTCTGGTATTTCCTCCCCAAGGCACAGGTGGGTATAGAGTAGGGTCTGTCCTGCCTTGGAGGTGGGTCAGGGCTGTATAGGAGCCTCAGGTGTTTCAGAAAGAGATTTGGCCCTAGGCAAGAAAGCAACAAGAATATCTGTGAATAGCTCATGGCTGCAAGGAGCTCTTGAAAGCTGAAGTACCTTAAATGTCAGTCCCTTCTTTCTTTACAAGCCCAGACTCTTCACTGTTACAGTTTAAGAGGGAAATTACAGTAACTCATCACAGATATGACATGGACGCCAATAGCTCTAATAGGTTACAATAATAAAATGCAACATCTGAATATTGATGACAATATAAATTTATTATCCTTAATAGATAATCTCTATGTCTAGCAATAGAAAGCTGATTAGTGACTCTCACACCTCATCACAAATTTGGAGCGCTTCAGTGATTGTAACTATTCTAGCAGGGAAAGTCATTCCCTACTATGAGCCACTCTCATATCATGCAGTACACATTCTAAGAACCATCCAGATCTTAACATCTCTTGTGCCTTGTGAAAGAAGTAGGAAACAGCCCACTTCAGTAAAGAGTTGACTTACATTCAGCTTTGAGTCACTCAGAGGACAGAGGGCCAGCTGCTGATTGTGCAGTTTTCTGTCTGCGCCATAGGTGTTACCATCCTTATTTCATGGCTGAAGTTTCCCAAAGAATGTGTGTGCTGGACAAGCCATTCAAATTCATCCCATTTGGCTTCACGGTCATCAATAAAATAAGTAATATAAGACCAAATTCTTCAGTATTTGAAACATTGTCCAAGCCAATTGTTTTCCCCTAGAAGTTCATTGCTTCTCCTGTTGCCCTTGACAGTTCCCTGTGTACACCCATCTCCACTGCACTGTTTTCCCTCAATGTGAAGCAATTGGACAAGGAGCCAAAACATACAAAGAACGAGCAAAAGTAACTGCCTTTGGGCAAAGATGCTTTAATCGACACAGTAAAAAACAATTTACTGGCAATGGTAAATTTTATTGAAGAAATTATTCTCCATGCTACACTAATAAACTGTCACTTTGTTAGGATTTTTTCAACAATGCACTTCAGTAATGTTAGCTTGCAGCTTACAGCCCTTGTGCTCGGGTTCAGGATTTTCAGGAGGCTTAGTTACACCCAGGCTCCGCAGCATTATCAACAATCCACCTTCCTGCTCACCTTGCTGTATTTTTGGCTTGGGATATCTGGATACTGGATTAGCATGCAATACATATTCCTTATTCTGTCAAGCTTTTATTTAAAAGATTACATTTTAAAAGTTGGTGTTTTTTAATAAAAGGATCCCATGTAGTGAAAAACATTTTAGGGAAAGTGTACAAAAAATGTCCTGCAGTGTTTGAAGTGAAAATGCTTCTGTGAAACAAGTGGGTTGAGATTTTCTATCATAAATTTATGTTTAATTTCTTTAACCTTGATATTATGTATTAATTTATTATGAAGTAGAATACACATGCTAAGCCTAATGAAGAATAATTCATACCAAAAGTGAATAACTGGATGTTCTGGGACAGACCATCTGTGTCAAAGTCAATATATTGTAAACAACATTGAGGATACCTATAAGGACCTGGCATTTCACTACAGAAAAATGTAAAAATTGAAGTAAAAGGTGACAGTTTTGTGGAAATAAACTGTTATGTTTAATAGGTAACTTTTATCTTCGGTGATTGCTGTAACTGTTTTGGGTTTAGATGAATTTTTAAAGTGATTATGTCTCTTTAATAAGTTCAGTTCTCCAAAATACTTGTCTGCCTTATTTGAACCTGGGGAACTCCTGCTGCTTTCTTTCATTATCTGGTATTTACCCAGCTGCTATTTTAACACCTTCATTTCTTCTGGGGAATGTTAAGTTTTTATGCTGTTACCTTTGTACAACCCAGTGCCAATAGTTACACTGCCTTTCGTCAACAGCTCCCGCTTCCCAAGAGACTGACAGTGGGATTTTCAAAGCTTCAAATGCCAAGTTCACTCATCTGTTGCCCTGTGCTGAGCTTATGTAGCTGGTGCAGCCATAGGTGTACCAGCATAAAGCTTATTTTCCTTGCTGAGTTATAAAAGCTGTATTGTCAGAGGTTTTTGAGGGCTGTGTGAGTTCATATGAATAGCAATACCGTGCCAGTGATGAACATTACCCTCCTAGCTGAGTGCTCCAGGTAGGATCTGGCCTTTTCCATCTTCTGTTTCTCCACTCAAGATCTCATCTGAAAATTACTGGCAAAGGCCACCAGCTCAGGTCTTCAGTGCTGTCTTTCCACTTGTTTTCTTGTTACTCACAGGAAGCAGAGAAAGTCAGTCAGACTCCACACTTGTGAAAGACTATCCAGTGTGCTCACCGTTTGCCTTTGTGTTCTGGACAAACTGTGACATAAATTATTATATTTAATGAGAATTGGTTATACCTACCTCTGTATTTGAGCAGTCTGTACTTGTTGGTATATAAAACCACTCATTATTTTTCTCACCTCAGCTCTATCCAGAAATTTTCTCCAAGGTTCGGAGATCCTCTGGAAGGCAGAAGACAGACATTTGATTATAAATGCAGGGAAGTGAATTATATTTTGAAAAAGTCAAATTCTTTGGAACATCTTCAATTATGCTGGATAAACTACCCCAGAAAAGAAGCTGTGTATTTTCTACCACTTTTTTTTTTTTGAAAAAAGATAACGGAGTAAGAAAAATTAAAATCTGGAGTGGCAGGTATCATTCTGAGCCAAAATAGCACTCAGAATCTGAGGGCAGAACTTGGTAGATTTGAGCATTGCTGATAGAATTACTCCTCAATACTGTGTAGTTGAGAATGACAGCTGGTTATGATATGTAAATGGTTTTATAGCTACTCAACCAAGCAAAAATATCTCTATACAGTGTTTCAGAAGAAGTAAAATATTTCTTTCAGGCGTATGAATTGACAGGCCATTATAAAATACCATGAGTGCATGAGCAATGTGCAGTGTGTGAGATATGTGCAATGTCTGTGCTAATTGGGATAAATGTATAATTGTCATAGCTTTCCAGTATATTGTTATTCTGCTTATGGCTTGACCATCACTAGTAATTACATTTTTTCATGTCTGCCAACAGATTTTTATTCATTTGCTGTCGATTGCTGGTAATTCATCACTCTAAAATTACCATCTTGGTCCTTGCTTTGTCCCTTCCTAAACCTCCCTTTTTTTAACAGGAGAATGAATATGTTACAGATTGTGATGTTCCCTGATGATTCAAACCCACATGAATCCCCACTTCTTTCTTTTCCTTTATTTTAAATTATTTTTCTCATTAGTTATGGTTAGATGATGGTTTAATGAAGACTGAGTAACTTTGTGGCTACCTGAAATGCTGGTGGCCAAGTCTGTATTGGTGGGGTACTGTACACAACTTTTTAAAAAAAAATGTAGTATGCCATGTTTAAAAAAACTCTAATTAAACCCAAACAAACCAGCATAATTACAGAATCTATCAGTGTAACTTATGTGGCTTTATAAAGAGATGTAAGCCTGTGAACAAGTTGTAGAATCATGCAACACTTGCTTTTCATAGGAGAGAAGAGGAAAAGCCACATCTAATCAATCTGATTGATGTGTTAAGGTTCACAGTTCTGTTTACTAACTTTATTTATGTAACAAACCAGCATGCTCTTAAGAGGATTGTCTTTTTGAAGGGATATAGTACTTTTTGTAGGATATGTTCTTGTTTGCATAGGTAGTGGAACAAATGAAGTGCTGGGTTCCATGGACTTATTTCAGTCCCATGTCTGGGTTTCAGACAGAGCTGGGATTGTGTGGCTCTCCTCATGTGAGGGGAATGGCTCTGTGCAGCAGCTAGTAAAGTCTTCAGTGTTCTAGAAACTGTGAGCTCTCAGTTGAAGAAGGGAATCCTTGAGGAGGTGTTTGTTTTTGGTTTTGGGGTTTTTTCAATGAGGTCTATGAGACAAATATATAATTGTAGGTTTACTTTGCAATCTCATTCTAACTTCTGAACATAATCCCAGTTGTATCAGCATTGGGTCTTTATCTTCAATGTCTGCAAACCCAAACAGCCATTCTGTGTCTTTTCAGCTCAATACCCTCAGAAAGCACCAGGGTGAATTGATTCCCTACAGATCAGCTCCTACCTTGCCCTCCAGAGTCTCTGTCTTTCTGAATGGAGATGTGACAATTTGTCATGTGTACTGGGATCCAAAAACCTGAGAAAAGCTGTGGGCTTTTTTGTCAGCTCCTTTCATCCAGCTTTAGTTTTCTGTCATGAGAGAGTTAAACAAGAAGCCTGTGTGAATCCCAGTGGTGGATGAATAAAGATCAGGGAACTGAGGCCCCAATGCACTTCATTTCACTTGTAAATAGAACAAGTGAAAAATCATACCAGCAGTGAAATAAGGTAGTTTGCAGCCAGCTATTGAATATGCAACATGGCCCTTCATGGAAATTCACTCCCAAATAGTGCAGTGGTGGAAAGGGGGTTTGTGAGCTGTCTCCTCCAAAGTAGGCATAGAAAAGCTGTGGGTTCAGCAGGTTTCCTGTGAGTTTTTGATGCAAAGCAGGAAACTGTAACACTAATGGTGCATGTGCTGACAAAGATCTTTAAATGCATCTTGCTGTTAAGAGTAAAGTTAATTTATACCAAGCCCAGACTGTGGAAGGAATACAATGAGGTTATGAAATTACGTTATTCTGAGAGTAACTGTATTGCTGCCTTTGCATCTGTGTTTGATTGAAGTGTACGAAGAGAGCACTTTGTTTGGAAGTAATATTTGCCAAGGACGTGTGATAAGAAAATTATGATTTGAAAAACTCTATGAATTTGGGGGAGAAGAAACCCTGCAGTAATGACTGGGTATCTTCCTGGCTCCTCCACTTATTATGCATATGAACAGTTCCTTAAATGTGATACTATTTACATAAATGAGGATGTCAGGGTTTGGTTAATACAAGCCCTGCACACAGTGACTTAGTGTCACATCCCTCTAGAGAGTAATTCAGTGTGGCACAAAATCCTGCTAGCGTGTTCTGGCTGTCAAAGCACGCTCTGGGTGCAGGGTACGTGCTGCAATTTGTTTTGCTTTATTTTGGCCATCTAAATGTCATGGTGTCTAATCAAAGCTAAATGTCATGGCTTTCCTCATAACTGAGAGATAGGTACAGGCAATACCCTAGGATGGCTTATCCTTCTCTTGGACTTTTTTGCCATGTATGGCTTGAGCAAGGCAGAGGTGCATTTTCACAGTGCATCTCAGAACCTCTTTGCAGAAAAGATATTATGTTCCAGACATCATGGTTAGGAGAGAGACAGCTGTGTTTTATTAGTCTAACAAATATATTTGGGCAAAGCAGAGGAGTAGCTTTACTGCTATTAAGTAGTTTTTCAAACAAAACGAGAACTTTTCAGCTCTTGGCTGCAGTTGCTGTGGGAATAATTTCAAACAAATATGGTATTAGAACTGGTCAATGTTATAATGGAGGAATGTCTTTAATTTAAAAACAAAACTTGTTTAGCACATATTAAACAAAATTAAATAAAAACATTTAGGCTGGTTTATTTCCACTTTCCTTTTTCCTCTTTTACTCAATTCTTTTAAATAACTGGAAATATTTGTCCTTTCTACTTAATTTAATTTACATGGATGGGGGGGGTTTGTTTGGTTTTTTTGGGGTTTTTTTTGTTGTTTTTTTTTTTTTTTTTTACTAGAGGCAAAACATATTACAAAGTGCTTGGATAAAAGAGTTGCTCTTTGTAAACCAATTCTTCACGGCAAAATCCACAATCATGTGACCTTGTATTAGTGCTAATAATAGGGTATGTATTTAGGGATCCAACATCTAAAATATGATCTTCAATGAGTTCTTCTCTAAAGACACCTACATTTCAGAAGCCTTGAACTGCTATTTTCCACAGTTACCTAAATTTTAATTAGCAGTTATGTGCCAGTGGTCCAAAAGCAGTCCAGTCTCCGTGGGACTACAGAGCTCAGTGTCTGATTGATCCTGAAACACGTTTTTCATCTAGAAATTGGGGGGGGGGGGGTGGCTCAGTGGAGGCTCTCCAGCCATGTGCTGCTCCCAGAGCAGCATTTTGTGTGTGATCACTTGAGGGGCTGGGCTAGCCTGGAGGTGGCTGACTGGCTGGCATATATCACATTTGCTACAGGAATCATAGATGTACACATATTTTCTTAACTAAGAGTTGGTTGTTGTTTTTATTCCTAATGCCTTCTTAATGAGTCCTCAGGGCTTTTACAAGATAAGCTTTTTTAAACAAGATGTTTTAATATTTCATCCTCCAGAAGCAGTCAAATGTATATAAAACAGTCTTAGAAATCATGAGAAAACGCAACCCTCTCTTGCAACGGTGGAGGTACTCACTGTAAGCTTGAGAGGTATCCCCCTCCCCCAACAGACTGAGATATGTTACTGGCAGAGAGGTAGCTGTTACACTGTCTAAATCCTCCAAAATCCTTCATGTAGTTGTCTGAAGTCTGAAGTTCCAGTAATTCAAATATCTTCATTTCAGTGGGCAGAGAAAGTGAGACAACACAGTCATCTGGGCTTGGCACGGGACTTGTTCTGCCCCCTTGGAGCAGTCAGTCTGAAGGGAAGCACAGTAACCCCTGTGCTCTTTACCTTCTGCTACTAAGAAACCCTTTAGACTACCACTTTATAAACATAATTACAAGATTTTTGAGTGAATGAAGGAATTCTGGCAAGCAGTTGAATTTTGGCACTGTCACACTGAGAAATACGTCTTTGATAAAAGCATTTAACTTACTGCTGCCAGTTTTCATGCCCAACAGCTCTTGCTCCTTGTCCAGCCTCTCTGAGTGAGGACTGGGGCTGAGCCCTGGGAGGGGAGTCAGGTACAGAAACTTTACAGGAGACTGAAGGATGTTATGAGGCCAATAAGCTCAGGATGCTGCCTTGCTCAGCTGTAACTCACTGTGCTGTAAGAGAGTCTTGGTTTTATTGCTAGAGATTGTGTTTATCGAAATATACACCAACAAATCTTTAGACTCATGTCAGTTAATATCTACAGAGCCTACAAGGCTATCTTGGAGATGGATTTGCCTTGGAGTGAGTACATGGCTCTAATGCTGACACAAGAAATCGCCTCTCTCTGGTTGAGGATGATGCCATTGTATGCAGGAAGTGCTGCTGCAGTGGCTGAAATGCAAATAGTTATTATGTGCCATGCAAATTGCACTACAGAAATTTAGTGCAGAACATATCTTTTCATCAATCCCAACAAGAAATTTTATTCTTTGGTTTTTACTTTTTTTTGTAGTTCTTCCTGATGCTTGAATTAAAAAAAAACAGCAAGCTAAGAATGTGGGTGTGATTGGTGTAACACTGGTGTTGCATTACACATCTGTGAAAATTTCACTTGGAGCCAGATCCTGAGCACAGATCCAGCAATGTTAAAAGATATTTCCTAATTGGCACCCCTTGAAGCTCTTTTGTTGATTAATGTTTCTGCTATGTTGTTGGTTTTTTAAAAATTTCTCTTTCTGCTTTAACATAAGCATATAAACACAAGAAATAAGTACATCTGTGCATACTTTCTCCATTTTAACTGGAAACAAATCCTTAAACCTGAGCCCATGCCTGCCCTATTCATCCTTACATACCCTCCCAGTGACTGGGGAATTTTCATTCCATTTGATTCCCACCATAGCTAAAATGTACAATTCCAACTCCTTTGCGTTCAGACTGTCTGGTAACACTGAGCAGCCTTGCAGAGCACAAAGAATTGCAGGTGGAATGACAATTACCAGCCTAGTGCTGCACACTGTGGTCATTTGCATCAAAGCATCATTTCCATCTCTTCCTTTTACTCACTTTTAGTGATTCTTATTCTTTTATGAAACAACTGTTTGTTTTAGCAATATGGACTTCTCAATATTTCCATTCCTCCAGGATTTGTTTTGATTAAAAATGTTTAAGAAATACCACTACTATCATTTCACAGAGGGGGAAATGAAACACATAATAATTAGATTTAAGGAAAGAGAAAGTGTTCTTTCCAGCAGATGCTACCACATGGCATTTATCCCATGAACATTGGTTAGGAGTACAGATGCCATCCCTTCCCAGTGAGGGGTGAAGAAAAACTGATGCTATTTCACAAGTGCTCTAAACACAAAGGACTGTGAGAACAATTGAGGGGGAAAAGAAGCAGTATGTACTTATTGAGCTTGCAACAATTTGAATGAGGGACTGAAAGTCTTTCAATTCAGATAATGCAGAATTGTCATTAAAAAGAATATCTTTATTACTGAGACTTTCAGTTATTTCTTGAAAATAATTTTCATTTCAAAAGTGCTTTATTTTCAATTCTATTGTGAAAGTAATCACTTAAAGAATGTGATTGCAAAGTAGTTAGTGTGGAGTTAAGGGCTATCCAGCCAATTCTACCACTACTATTTCAGTGAAATGTGTGTGGAGAAACAGGGATGAGATGCCAGTTTCTTTTCAGTGAATAGAAATCTGTTCACGTTGCCATGAGGTTAAATGAATATAATGTCAGAGCTAAAATTCAGGAGCATGGATAGACTCATCAGGAAGGTTTCAATCAGCATGCAGAGAGTATAACAGCTTGAAAAATATATGTGAGGATACAGCCCTCCTGAAGCTCTGTTTCATGCAGCAGCTCCTGAATACCAATGAATGTCCTGGCCTGGCAGATGTAATCACTGAGGGAGGAGTCAGGTCTGGGGTCAGAGTTACTGCTTACATTGGCTTAGATTACTCACTTCATGTTGTGTCTGAACATAACTGTTGGTTGTAGTTGATAGGAGAAATATAGCTATTCTGGTTGCCTTTTCTTGAATTAAATTTTGATTAGTTTCCAGAAAGATGATAAAAGTAGCATTTACTCAAACATCAAGTGTTTTTATTAAAAATAGGTCTGCCTGCAGTCCTGTGGCTGTTGCTCAGGGCTGAATTCATTGTCCTGTGCTCTGTGCAGGGCTCACTGACTTGGCAACAGGGGAAAGCACATCCTTTAGCATTTGCATTGCACTTCACTGCTGCACTGTGAATTGCAATGCACAATGCAACTGCACTGCATTGCACTGCTGCACTGCTGCACAAATCACCAAAGTGAGACAAAAGGGGTTTCTGGGAAGACTTAGAGAGGCTTAAAACCCAAGCTGGCCAAATGGTGAATCCTTACTCTATACATGTTTCTGCAAGCAGTATAAACTTCTGAACTTGTCAGTGAAAAACAAATGGCTACTGCTCCAACCAAGATCAAAAGTTACCTGGAAGATAACATGAAAAAACCCCTCAATCTTTGAATCAGTCTTAACTGGCAGAAAAATTGAAAAAACATACTGTCCCCTGTCTCAGTCTCTTCCCTTGGTCCATAATCTGTCAGGTGGTGTGAAGAGCACAGGTGGACAGGCAAGAGCAAGCCCATCTCTGGGGTGTATTTGGTGATCCCCACTGCGCTACATCTCCACACCATCATTTTGCTCCTCAGTGGTGAATGAAACAGGCAGGGTGTATTTGAGGCTGTGTGTGCCACCATCTGCACCCTGGCTCAGCCCTGGAACTCTCCTTACTTGGATCATCCCTCTTTCATGTCCTGTCCCTTTCCTGCAGTATTCCCTGCATTCAGCATCCATCTCCTTTTGATTTCTTTTAGGAAAGAGGGTGGAGGAAAAAAAGAAAAAAAGGAAAGAGAAAGAAGGAAGAAAAGGAAAAGAAGGAAAGGAAGGAAAGGAAGGAAAAGAAGGAAAGGAAGGAAAGGAAGGAAAGGAAGGAAGGAAAGGAAGGAAGGAAAGGAAGGAAGGAAGGAAGGAAGGAAGGAAGGAAGGAAGGAAGGAAG